>VWZT01010444.1:723481-1019068 GCA_013397055.1 Pachycephala philippinensis | reverse complement strand
GGAGGCAGAGGTGGATGTGGAGGCAGAGGTGGATGCGGAGGCAGAGATGGATGTGGAGGCAGAGGTGGATGGGGAGGCAGAGGTGGATGTGGAGGCAGAGGTGGATGCGGAGGCAGAGATGGATGTGGAGGCAGAGGTGGATGGGGAGGCAGAGGTGGATGTGGAGGCAGAGGTGGATGCGGAGGCAGAGATGGATGTGGAGGCAGAGGTGGATGGGGAGGCAGAGGTGGATGTGGAGGCAGAGGTGGATGCGGAGGCAGAGATGGATGTGGAGGCAGAGGTGGATGGGGAGGCAGAGGTGGATGTGGAGGCAGAGGTGGATGCGGAGGCAGAGATGGATGTGGAGGCAGAGGTGGATGGGGAGGCAGAGGTGGATGTGGAGGCAGAGGTGGATGCGGAGGCAGAGATGGATGTGGAGGCAGAGGTGGATGGGGAGGCAGAGGTGGATGTGGAGGCAGAGGTGGATGCGGAGGCAGAGATGGATGTGGAGGCAGAGGTGGATGGGGAGGCAGAGGTGGATGTGGAGGCAGAGGTGGATGCGGAGGCAGAGATGGATGTGGAGGCAGAGGTGGATGGGGAGGCAGAGATATGGATGTGGAGGCAGAGGTGGATGTGGAGGCAGAGGTGGATGCAGAGGCAGAGGAGCTGCAGTGTGAGCAGCAGAGGACAGGATGCACAGCTCCTGAGGGTGTGCAGCCTGCTGAAGACAAAGGAGAGAGCTCTTCAGCTCCCAGGGAAGAGGCAGCATTTCTCAGCATGATTAAGTGCTTCCATGGAGCTGCAGCAGCCACAATAGCACTTACATCTGGTAACTTCACTTTTATGGAATGCTTTTGCCAGATTTTTCAGTATTTCAGTGAACATGTGTATGTTTATATTGGAGAAAGGAGTTTGCTTTAATGTCATCCCTTCCGAGACACACTCGGTAATAAACAACTCCAGATCACACCTTACGGTTTTTATCAGGAGTGAACTCAAAATGTTAAGCTGAATTTCAGACTAAAGCTATTCATCATTTGAGAATACACCTGGGTTTTTGATAAAATATGTGTATCTCAATGCAGGGTTAGTATGGGAAATTCAGGCACCCCGATTGTATCTAAACACGGGATTAGTGTGGGAAACTCAGGCACCTCCTGTTTGTTATTTTCTCAATTTTAGGTTATG
Organism: Pachycephala philippinensis; assembly: GCA_013397055.1. Taxonomy (NCBI): domain Eukaryota; kingdom Metazoa; phylum Chordata; class Aves; order Passeriformes; genus Pachycephala; species Pachycephala philippinensis. Next base: position 1,017,901 of record VWZT01010444.1, on the reverse strand, counting down.
ATGTCTTTTGATTTTTGTCACTGAAGTGATTAGAGCTGAATGGATTTTCATGCATACAGGTTGGGGAATGAGAGGAATTGGTGCCATGTGTTTCCCATTGTGGGAAGCTTTATGATATCATCGTCGGAGAACATGCTCAATATGCCTTCCAGACTTGGCCTGCTATTTAGGTTGTGTGATTGCTTTGGACTGTGTCAGGACAATATTCTTATTCCCCTTGGTGCATGAATATTAAAATATTTAAAGCATTTAGGTGATAAGAGGAAAGATTCCCCCTAAAAAAACCAAAAAAGAGAACCTTTATGTTCCTGATGAAAATATCAAATGCAGTATGCCATTTAACATCTTGGCCTCATTTTGCCATGGGCACTCTCAGAAGCTCCCTATTCAATGGAGCACTAATTCTCACCTACCCATCCTTAGGTATCTCAGTCAGAAAAACACATTTTTGGTCCCAGTTGCTAGAAATAAAGTCCTCCTTCTGTCAGCATATGGATAACAGCTGTCATTACCACCAGCCAGTTATATTGTCTGCTGTCCCACTCCTTTATCTGTCCAACTCCAGACACTAATTCAGAAAACCAGAATAAATAATCAAGGCATGTGGAGCTGAGGCCAAGTGTTTTTTATTTACAACACCTGTTGCCTTTTGGAGGGTTGGCACAGTCAGTCTCAGCCACAGCAGCTTTCTAGATTTCCTAACTGGACTGTATGAGAAGTGTCTTTGCAGGTTTTTTTTGGGGAACTCTTCATTTTTCTTTTCATGAAAAGGTTAAAACACAAAGTAACACCACATGTCTTCAGCAAAGGACTGGGCAAAAAGTTTGCAGTGGGTGGAACTGTGCCCATTTTCCCCTGTGATACACTGGTTGTGTTCAGGTGCAGTGCTGCTGTTCCCCAGCCCTGGTGGTGCCCAGGCTGGGGCAGGGGACATCAAACACCTCAGAGTTTAATGTCAGGACAAAGAAAGCTGTCCTGTCCTCTCCTCCTCTTTAGCTGTTGTTTTCCTTCACCAATGTGTATGCTCTCTGCAATTCTCTTTATGAATCCCTTAAGAATTTTCCAAGTGCAGTGTGTTTTGGGGGTGGAGAGGAAAAGAAAGGGGGAAAAAGTGCCTGTCTTCCTATTTCCTGAAATGTTTCCAAACTTTTAACTTTTTTCTTAATTTCTGCCTCCCAAAACCATGGCAGTTTAAGCTGAGATGTTTTTAATGTTTTGAGCTAAGCAGAGCTTTCGTGTCAGTGTTTGAATGCAAGATGAGCCCAGTCTGGGCTGATCCAGTAATGGGGCTGCTGGCTTGGCCAGGTGTTTTGGGGCACCTGGTCTTTGTTGTTTTGAGGTTGTAGTGACCCAGAGCAGCTCAACACAACCATGCACAGCTGTGCTTCCTTGGGTGGGAGCTTCAAATTGATCCCTCATGTGGGTTTTTTAAGGCAGCTAAGTTTTAGATGAGCTGGAAGAAGGAGATGTGCTTTGGAGGACACAGCCCCTTCTGCAGGTCAGACAAATTATCTTCCCTTCAACAAGTTAGTTGAATTAGCTAATTAGTGTAATGAATAATATTTTATCTGTCCAGAAACATTGTATTACCTTTGTCTTTAAACTATCACAAAAATTAAATCTTGCTTAGTTAGAATTCACCTCAGTTTTGTGTGCTGAAATTTAGAAAAATACCAAGAGGACTAAAGTGTCTAACTATTAATTAGAACTCTAGAGTCATTTAGGCTCTCCAATACCTCTCTAAAGCATAGTCAATTATAGTCATTTAAAAAAAATTAATATTAACTCTCTTCTGTCGTGGGAAAACCATAAACTTGAAGGCTGAAAAATGGAATGTGTTTCTTGCAAATGTATGTGGATACATACATACATTACATATACATATATATATATAGATATACATGTATCGTGTTAGCATCCAGTTCCAGCTTCTACAATGGACTACACAGTGTCCACTCTGTGGTATGGCTGGCTTTGCTACCTGTATTAACAGAGGTGAAAAATTATGGACTTGAGTTCCCAATGTAGGTGATTGTCNAAAAAACCAAACCAACAAAAAAACTTTGTGAGAATTGACAGGTTTACAGCTACACAGGTACAGGACAGAAAGGAGAAATGAAAATACAGCCTCTATATGCATACAGCTATATGCATGCATTTATCTTAATTTGAAATAATTACTTTCTTGCAGAACAGCCAATGATTTCTTATTTCTGCATGTAAACAAACTTTATTAAAAGTTAGATAAAATACATTTTGGGTAAAAAGGCACTTAAAACTCTTAAACCAAATTATTTTTGTTCTACAAAGAACCACCTTTTCTTCACTGAAAGTTTTTGGAGGCTCTGTGAAACAGCTATTCTTGCAGGGCTTCTGCTTGCTTGGGCTTTAATCATTTTACCAAGGATGCCATATAACATGTATTATATATAGCAGGTACTCCATGTCTATCTCTAAACCTACATGTTATACTGAAATCCAGAATCCATACAACAGACCTTTGAATATTCAATTTCCTGGCAAAATGCCTCAGTGGGAAGTGAGCACAGCCAGAGCTGCAGTGGCTTCAGAGCAGTGCAGGACCAAGGGGCTGAGCCTGCACCCATTCCAGTGCTGCTCCGGGGGAAGGTGCAAGGAAGGAGCAGGGAGCTGAAGGTGTTCAAGGAGTCTACAGAATAAAACCCACCTGCCTGTTCTGAGGTGCCTTTCCAAAGACCATGAGTGCCTCTAAGTGGCAGGAGTAAATAAGAGTGGCAGACTTAAATCTTCATGTAGCACACTCCAAATGAGATTAAACGTCAACACATCCATGCTGAAAGGATCCCTCCCTCTGTAATTTCCTGCATTGGAATTACCACACTCTGGAGGGGAAAAACCAAAATGCAGATGTTGTGTGACCTGAACATGAGGTGATGCTGTGGCTTCCCTGGGTGGAGTTGTCTTCTCTCCATGTTTCAAAACTTCCTCGAAGATCCCCATTTTTAGCAAATCTGTGTAAAGAACCACACCTGTGTTTTTCACTGCCCCTAGAGTTGTTATTTATTCTTCAGTCACTGAGACTAACTAGAAACAAAATGTAATAATAGATGGGGTTTGTTTCTTAATTAATGTCCTGACTGTCCATACAGTGCATCTTCTGTAATGAGCAGTGAAGTCAGGCCCTTGGAAGCTCTGTGGGCTCAGGCTGTTCCCTGTACGTGGGAATGATTTTGGAACAGGGTCCTTCTGCCTGGTTCTTACTGCCCAGTGGAGCTCTTCCCCTCTATGACAACTCCAAACCTCCACTCTGATACAGACACTTCATTTTGTGATGGGATTATCAATTTGTTTGCTGCTGCTGTGATTTCATCCATTAGCCACCAAATCCAGTCTTCTCCAGCAGTGACAAGCCCATCCCAAAGGGACAGTTCTCTTTGAACAGCACTACAAGCACCCAGGAAGAAAGTTGCCATTTTCTATAGTCTTGCTAGAGAGTATTAAGGGTTTTTTTCCTACATAGTGGCTTTAACTAGGTATCTTTTTCCTTTAAAAAATAATTATCTTTTAGAAATCAATAAAGATGGCAGAATAAAATTTTCCAAATTTAGATTTTTTGCCTTCTTGATAGGAGCATTCCCTGTGCTCTGTCAATGATCATTCCTTTGGTAGTTACGTAACTTTCATTTTGCTCTCTAAGTTTTTACTTCAGATTCATGTATAAATGCTAGTGTGAGACAAGTATTTTATGATTAAATAAGATTATTTAAACTTTTTTTTTTAACTCAGTAAGTAAGCTATGTTCTATTATAATGACAAATTTGGTTCCCCCAACCCTAAAACACAAAAAATCCAGAACTTAGTTTTTCATTAATGGCAGCAGTGGAGGAATCCCTCAGGTTTTAAAACTGTACTTAGGATAAAAATGTGTTTTGTATGTTCTCAATTAGTGTGAAAATGTGCAAATGTCACAGATTGTTAATTACTTGAAGCCAGGAACACGGAGGACAGGAGGTGCTCTGGTTTTCCTTTGATGTGGAGGTGCCCCACAGCATGGCAGCTCCCCCATAACTCAGTGCTGAGTGAAGGAGGGGGGTGGCTCCCAGGTGATAAATTTGTACTCTGTAGCTGAAATTTATTGGAAGCTGTGGAAGCTGAGTTCTGGCCATAGGGTCAGTTTAGGAAAACTCTGCCAGCAAAACAGTTCTCTGGGCCTGGTACCACCAGCGTGATATAATTAAATATGTTGTTTGGCCAGCAGATCAGAGTGGGAGGTGGAATTAGGGTGTGAGAGCAGTGCGAGCACAGCCAAACAGGCAGGCTGCAAATCAGCCCTGCTCGTTGCATTCTTCCTTATTTAAAAGGAACAAAAAAAAAATGGGGTGAAAAAGATTTGTTCATGTTGTCATTACCTCTGGAAAGAAGGTCTTGGAAAGTCTGACACTTAGAGGAGAGGTAGGAGGGCAGAACGGGGTGGAATGGCAAGGCAAGATTGATCCTTGAGAGGCTCAGGGAGTGGGGGGAAACATGTTACAAATGGTAATAAGGCAAGTTAAGAAAAATGATACCAGATGTGGCTGTAATGCCAACAATCAGCAAAAAAATGTAAACATATATAAAGCTGTAGTAATAAAGCTGTTACAGCTGTAATGTTCAGGATGGAAAGAAAAATGAGGTCTCTCTTTTTAACTTCAGCTCTATCAGGCTCTGGTCTCTCCTGAATCTTGGTTTTCCCTTCATCCACTCCATCCTGTTAGAGCAGTGATCCATCTTCACGGAAATTTGGTAGAGATCATTTCCAATGTTTTGTATAAAAATAAAATACAACACTGCCAACATCCTTTACAATGAACAATTCTATTTATATCAAAGAACACTTTTGAACTCTTTAGTGTGTTTCACAACCAATTAAATTTCTAAGTGCATGGAAACATTTGAAAAGGGATCCCATTCCATCACAAAGTGTGAGGGTGCAGACGAGCCCCGTGCACCACTGCAGCCACAGGTGTGTGCTGTCTGCCCTCCTCTCCTGGGTCACACTTCCCTGAGCTGTGGTGGCCACTGATGCTGGCACAGCAGATGTGAGGCCAACCCAGGAGGCCACAGGTCTGCCCAGGACTCTGGGTCCTCTGGATTCGTGGCTCCCCTGGTCTACCTGACCAGGAGTTTAAATCTTTAAATACACAGGACTCTGGCCCAGGAGCAGCACCTTAAAACATATTGAAAGCTGGGTGACCATTTTAAGGGCACACCTTATTTTCTCATCAGCTATAAGACCTGGGAGTTCTTGTATTTTGTTAAACTTTTTTAGATGCAGGTCTACATAACAAGCATAACTTTGCAAAAGGTCATGAAGTTTGTGTATTCCTGCAGACAAGTGCTCCATGCCTGCAGAAAGCTTTGTTTTTCACTGGTGATGAGCTTAGTGATTCAGTATCTGATAATTAAAGTTTGTTTTCTATTGATCCCATGATTCTTCCTAGTTTTAATAATGCAATAGCTCTTGGACCATTTATGATTAACGATGAAAAATTTCAGGATTTCCAGTTGTTCCCAGCTTTTCGGGACTCTCTAATAATTGCATCACACCAGCCTAGTGAGTTAGTGCAGCCCTAATGCATCCTGAGTGTGAATGACTAAAAAGTCACGTGGCTGTTTTAAGAGCTGTAAATTTTGCATGTAGCCGTGCAAAAAAGTACAACCTTTTATGGTTTGTGGTGTTGAATCACTAAGTTTGTGCCACACTACTCTCATTTTATGGGCTCTTGTGCATATGATTAAAGGAAATATTTTTTAATAAGCTATTTCGTAAAACTATACTCTGAGCTTGCAGGGAGTGGATGCATTTTAATAGTGCTTGGAATTTCCAGTCCTAGTTATTACACAGAGTTGCTCAGTCCTTGCCTTATTTAGTCAGGCAGCTTGTCAGATTGCTATCTGTCAGATGTTGTTCCACTCAGCTTGAGCATTTCATTCACGTATTCTCACAGTCCTTATCATGGCATAAATACTTCCTGTCTTCTTTTGTCCTGATTTTTTGACTGCATCCCTTATTTGCATTCAAGTGGGGAATATCCTAACATCCAGGCAAACCCTTAGGATTGTTTCCATCAGGAAGGACTCGGGTTTGGCTCAGCTGGGTGACTGTGCACTGTTAGCATGACTGCAGCAGGATTTCGTGCCTGCAGTACAAGGGAAGTGTTGCTGTCAAAGAGAGCTGTAGACAGCAGCAGCATTGTCTGCTTGCTTGTCTGAGTGTTAGGTGTTGGTTTGGAGTGTGGCACTTTGATTTGTACCCACATGGTCACCATTTCTGAGACATACCCTTCTCCTAAGATGACATGAGATCTGAAATTTGTGGCTTCTACAGGTGTATCAATCCATCAGTTCAAGTAGATTCCTTTATTCTGTCTCCTCAGTACTGATTGCATGGAACTTGTTCAATAATTCAAATTTTTGAGTCGTGCTTTGGAAAGAGTGGATTGTCTTAATAGTGATTTAAATTTCCTTCCTATTATTGCTTTGTGCAAAACAGAATCACTGATTCTGTCTGGGACATTCCTCACCCACCTCTGCTCCTGTTTCCAAACTTGAACAATATGGAAGAGGCAATCTTAAAACAGGAAAATGCTCTTCAGGAGGAACAGAGGCTTTTGCTCACTGCTGCTGTGGTCCTAAGAGCACAGGCTACACCGTGTCAGACACTTCCTACTGTGTGTGAGCATCCATCTTTGAGCAGCATCCTCTTGGTGCCTCTTTTGCTCCTGTTTGATCCCACACCAAGCCCTGAGTGCTGTAATCCCCCGTGGTCAGGCTCTCACCTCCCCTCTGCTCACGTGGCTGCGAGGGAGAAGAGCTGCAGCACTGCCTGGAGCTCTGGGGGTTGGTCTTGGAGGGATGCTCTGCTCAAATCCCTCCTGCTGTCACCTAACGCAGCCTCAGCAGCATCAGCTGCCCCGGAGTGACAGCCTCATGAGTTGGTCTAGAAAGCATCAGTGATCTGGAGTTGTAAAACAGAGTATTTCTGCAAAGGAGAAACGGCAAAATAGTCATATAATGGAGAGGAAATAGGTGTTGGAGGGAAAAATACCTGTTACAGGATTGTAATAAGCCACTTTTCTCAAATGCTTGTACAAAAATATTCTCCAGAAGAGTTTGAGTTGATAAAAGTAATGGCTTCTGGGAGCTCTTTGGTACTGACTTGGAAATAGGGAAAAACAAACAAACAAAAAAAATCCCCACCAAAACCCCCAAAAAAACCCCCCAAAGAACACCAAACCAAACAAACCTTTATGCAACCCCCCTGAAACAACACAGCTCTGAGCTATGGGCAACAAATGGAGTCAGGGAGAGGAAATCTGCTGTTGTCAAGTTAACTTACTACTGAGCGATTCGCTGTGATTTTTGCTGATCAGATTTATAGTAACTCAAGATGAACATTTGAGGGGACAGTGTGTTCTCACAGGTACCTCTGCAATTCCTTGGAACGCTGAAATAGCTGTTCAAGATACAGACTTTATTTCCAGAGAAGTTGACTTTATCATTAGGGCCACCCAGGGAGCGAAGCCATTCCAGTGACTCCCTGGAAGTGTTTGTTCACTCTCATCTCCAGTCTGTGCCAGGCTGCAGGAGCTGCTCCTGCCCCACTAGGTGCCCGGCCGGCACCACCCACAGCAGCTCTGGGCAGACAGGAGGCTGTCCAGATTCCCATCTCCAAGCCTGCTGAAGGTGCTTTGGTTCCTCCATCACAGGAGAGGAAAATCTGTGTGGGTAACTGAGTGCAGGCAGGAGCCCCCAGCAGCCCTTTGCCCTGGAGATAAGGATGAATAAATAAATAGTGACACCGTGGTCAGGGAGGCAGGTAGTTCAGAAGGGAGGCAAGAAGTCAAGTGTGGGAGTTGGGAAGCTGGTGCAGACTGGGAGGAGGGAAGAAGAAAGCGTGGGAGGTCATTTGTTCTTTTTTTGAGTGCACCATTCACTTTCAGTCCATAGTTAAGACAAGCTGCGGAGCTTTTCACAGGGAGTTTTAAATATGTATCTATTTACATAAAACACCTTAAGAAAAAAATCCTCATTCTTTCTTTCTAAAATGGGCGGTTTTTAGCCCAAAATGATTAGATAAATGATGAAGAGGCTCTCATGGCCTCTTATTTTCTCTTAAGGAAATATAAATGTTTTTTGAGAGGAATCTTCTACCTGGAGCAAAGAAAGTTTAAAATTTGCATTACCATCAATAAGAACATAAATATCTGTGTGCTTTTCTTATTTTGGGTTTGAAATGGTGACTGCACTGGCTCCTCACAGCAAATCAATATCACTGCACGACTGAGCACAAGGCTCAGCTCCAGTGGCAATGAGGGGATTGCCAGAGGTTAGAGTTTAAGCAGTGAGTGAGGTTTCCCACAGGAGTTGTTCTCCACGCAGGGTGACAGGCCCAGGTGTGGGTGAGCGTTTGGTTGCAGGTGAGGGCTCAGGCACCCCGGGTACCTGAGGAGAGGGAGGGAGCTGTGCTCATCCCGCCTCTCTCTCCCCCAGGTGTCACTGTTGGTCCACACTGTGGGTCAGACACGCTCCTGCGGCTCCATCACCTGTGGGGCACCTGTGGCACAGGTCCGAGGCAGGGCATCTCCTGTTAGAGCGGGGGCAGTGTTTGGTGACAGCCACGGAAATACTGCAGGCTATTTTATTGTACATGTGAACATCTATTGTACATTTCTGCTCGATTCAAGGGGTGTTTTCCATCAGTCCCAGAGATGAGCTGTGGACAGAGCTGGTGGGAAGATCAGGGAGCCATAGAGCGGGATGTGAGCTGGAGGTGGGACTGTGCCTGGACCACTGTCCCTCTCCTGTCCTCAGCAGGCTGAGCGCTTCCCTGGCTCCGCAGGGATGCGAGGGAAGCAGGACACAAAGGCTTTGTCAGCGACCCTGGGAGTGTCCCCAGGCCTCGACACTGAGCTGCCACTCCCTGGGGTGTCACCCCCGTTGTCACCCTGCTCCCAGCCCACCTGGCACTGTGGCTGAGGGGACACGGCTGGGAGCGAAGGGACATAAAGCAGGGAAGGGGAGATGGGCAGTGCCAGCGCCCTTGAGGAGCCAGAGCAAATCCATTCTGCAGTATCCCAAAGTGGGTAAGGTAGGCTACTTGGCTTCTAGTTAACACAAACGTAGTGCAAATTAATTTTTTCCTAAAGATGGTTTTAATTTGGGAGCGGCCGCTGGTGTCACTGTGCCGCTGCCCCGGGGAGCGGGGCAGGGAGCGGCCGCGGGCCCCGCAGCGCTGGTGGGCGTCCCTTCAAACGGGGCCTGCTGCCGTAATGAAATAATTACAGAATGCCAGGCTGTTATCCAATTACGCTGACATTTCACCATTCTTGGCCGCTAACTGGATTAGGGCCATTGTAAAAGGATTAGCTGTGCAGCAGAGCCGAGCGGAACGGAGCGAGGCGCCGGCGCTGGGCACGGGCACTCCGCGCCGCGGCCGCGGGGGAAGCAACTCATTGCACACAATAGCACAGAGTGTTTAAAATCTGTCACACTCTCGGGGAAATCTTGTGCGTCCTTGAGACGGATTTGTCTAATAAATAATTCAGGGTAGTGGAAAAGAGGAGCGTTTATGTGGCTCTTCTCTCTTTGCAGTTGCTGCCTATTGCCATCGGCATTGCCGCAGGAGCTGATGTCCGTTCTTTAGAGTGACAAAATATCCCAAATATTTCTGTATTTGAAATTTTGGAGATCATTTTATATATAATAGTTCGTGTGATGCTATGCCTTATCTTTGAATCAACTTTTTTTAAGAACAGATTGATTAATAATCATTTCAGTAAGTTCACAGGAGGTTCAGTATTTCCCAACCCCATAGCTTTTCACTTACATTTTCTTTTCCTTTGTTTCTCGCTTCTTTCATTCCGATTTGGATTGGTATAAACACTGAGTGATGGTTGTTATTAACCAGTCAGACTGTGCAGATTTCAATTTCCAGCCTTGCACTTCACTCACATTAACCACACTGTCACTAAATGCAGTTTTAGTTTGATTATTATCATCTTCCACGCATGATGGGCCTTGGTGTGTTTTCTATGTACAGCATTTCCGAGGCTGCTGAAGAGCTGCTTCTCTATTGAAGTACAAGAACTGCATCAACAACAATAAAGAAAAGAGTAGGGAAAGAAAAAAAAAGAAAAAGGAAATGGGTTTGTCAGAGTTGAGAAAGGAAAATAGTGCATTAAAATTGCTTTGAAACTATTTCATTCTGCTTGTCTGTCTCCTGCCAAATCGTGCTCTCATTGAAGTCAATGGGAACTTTGCCACAGAATTAAATAAGGACATAATGGAACATTGCTAACGTCACTGTCCTGGCTTTCCCCTCCCCTTCCTAAAATGGTTTTCTTCCCTTCTTTCATTTCTTTTTTTTTTTTTTTCTTTCAATGAAAGCCGGCATAATAATTATCTGGAGCCATATTTAGTGAGTGTAATTATAGTATCTTTTTTCATGCGTGTATTTACTCTAAAACATTAAATCTGATTTATTTTCATTCTGGAAAAGATTTGCCATTCCGTAGGCAGTACTAGATGATTTTTTAAATTACATTAATTGTTTCAGCATCTTATGAAGTAAGTATTATACTCTGTGAGGAGAAAAAAAAGGTTAATAGCTGTGCATGAGGTGGTTTTGGGTGTATTGTAGCTGAGGCTGCCAGCCCAGAGCTTTCCTTCCCAGACCTGTGCTGTCACTGGCTTTAGTTCCACACGGTGTCACTTGGATGTGAAGTTTGGCTGCAGAAAAAAATCTGATTGTCTTGGGTTTCTGTGGTGGAAGTGTTTGGATTTGATTCACTACTACAAATGGCTTGTAAGCTGTCTCGTCTGTGGAATTTATACAATTCCAAATATTTCATTCCATAGAATTATTTGGAAAATATCGAAGTAAAAGCACTTCAGCACTTATTTTGTTGCTTAACTAAAAATCTTGCTAAAATGGAGCCATTCCTGCTGAGATTTTCTAAATGAGAGGTTTAATCTATTGAGAAGATCTCAGATCTCTTTCATTTTGGTATTCCAATTTCTGCTGTGGACACAGGTTTTGAGCTTAACTAAGTGCAACCTTTTAGTCTTTCTAAACAGGGCTATAGTTCAGTAGTTCAAATCTAGAAATTCACGGAATTTGCTGTGCAAACTGCAGCTCTTGCTTGTGCTTTAGCAAGGCAATTTCCTTCCCTGATCAAAGGCAATCAGCACTGAGTGTGTACAGATTTCTTTTTACTGGGTGACTTGCTAAGGGATTGAAGCTGTACTTCCTTTTAACTGCTGGAATGGAATAGGCAATAGGAAATAAGACATGCAGAGAGCTTTCTGTTGAAGTTTTCCCAGATTCAGCACCTAATTTTCCTTTAAAATATACCGCTTAAGCTGCTCATTTTTCCACTTCATGCAAAATAACCCTAAAGTAAAGCAGATTTTGGGAAATTCCTCCCCGCAGTGCCAGCCAATGGACGATCGCTGTCGCCTTTCCAAGCAGGTTACACTTGACCCTTTGGGAACTTTTTTCCTACCTCTCTCCCTACTTTTCCCCTGCCATCATCTCGTGGTTTTATGGGTCCTGTCTTCCCCATTTCCTAATTATGTCCGTGGAACTTGATCATTATATGAGTAATTGGAGTTCTGATACAGGCTTACAGCGTGCATTACGACGTAATATGAAATGTAGACACTTCTGCTCTAAGTGGAAGTGACAGATCAGAGCTTACAAATTGCATTCATTCATTTAAGAACCGCCTGGGACCTCTAAATTGATCACATGTGTTGTATGGATTATGTAATATTAATTAGAGTGGTATCCAATAGTGCAGCTGTGGTCTTTGATGGTTCTATTAAATCTCCCTTTTCAGGGAGTTGTAATTCAGTTCTGCAAGTCTTTTATTTCACGGGAGGAAAACCTGAAGTATAATTCTTTCTTCACTGGAATTGACAAGTGTTAGTGTAGGTAGATGTAAATTTAAGAGTGAATCAAAGAAACAACAATATAAATGAGGTCTCAGACTTCCAGGTATTTTTATACCTATCCTCAACTTTTATATCTCTAGAATGAACACTTTTCATCTCAAAACTGAGTATTTTCTGTTTGCATTAGAGGTAATAATTTCTTGCCCTGCTACTGCAGTGTTAATTTTTTACATAAACTGATGATACTTTTGAGTTTCTTGATGTATGTTGTCAGTTATTACTCTGTATTTATGGTATATATGCATAATATACAGTATTTATGATGGACGTGTGTGGTCATTATTAGTGCAGGATTAAAATAAGGCAAAGGTGGTACGTTGTTTGTCCAAGGCAACATAAAGAAGAAGTTAAATTTTAAAGTGTAAGGTCACATCTTCACGATTCCTATGCTCAGTTTTCTTAAATTCAACTTTTTGGCAATATTGACTTGATGTTAAAATATTTTTATGAGGATGTGAACATGCTGCCATTATTTTGTGCAGTATTTTAGCTGCTGCTGGGTTGGGTGCTTGTACTGGGCCATATGTGATGTTAATGTTTTGAAGTTAATTAGGATTACTCACAAACTTTGCTCTAAAAGTTAATTTCTGCTAAAACTCCCAAGCTGCACTCCAGGGCTGATTTAATTTGCAATATGAGTAGTGCATCTTCTGATTCACACCTTTAGGCTCCAGTCTGTCTAACAAAAATACTGGATAGTCGTAATACAGAGAAATTAAAGGACTGTACTGACTTCCTACAAATTATATTAAGAATTTTAAAATGGCATTTGAGCTCTTTAGTATTATGAGCCTGACTGGGCGTTGGTGATTCCATCTGCAGGGAGGCTGCAGATGAGAAAAAGTGTGACTTTTTCCCCTTCATGTGTAACTTGCAGTTCAGAATGACAGCAAACTGCTCCAGGCAGGATGCTCACAGCCCTTGCTGCCTGCTGGAATATTAAGACTTCAGCAGTATTGTCATATAACATGATGGATTTGTACTGTTTTCCCCAGACAATATGTGCAAAACTTGGTATTTAAGGCCTGCATAAATGCTTTTTTTAGACTAAGAAGTTTCCTATTCTAGTAAGTAGGGATAGAAATCTGTCATTATGGAGCTATTTTGGATTTGTTTTGGGTTGGTATTTTTTTTATGTTTCTCAAAACATACATTAATATTCACGTTGAAATTATGTGCGGCCAGTAGCATATCTCCTTTTGGACCCTGTTTTAAAGGAACAGTGCCCCCCCTTCTCTTCCTTGTGCTTTTGATTTATTTATTCATGCTTGCTCTGAAGTTTAGAGCAACTTTTTATAAAGCAGTTCTTTCCTTTCCAGTTGCTCTCAGTATCTTCCAGCCCTGAAGAGCTGTGCTGCACCAGGCCCACGTGCACACTGCATTCCTCCCATGTGCAGCACCAGTTATTTCTCAAAGCAATGATGCTTTTAAAGTTTACAAAAGCTTTGCAAAGCAATCTTCAAAGCATCCTGGGTCAACCTTACTCCAGTGGCATGAAAATAGGATAGTTTTCCTTTTTTTCCCTGTTTGTACGCTGCTTCAGTTCCAGTATGTTCCGTGTAATGAAAAATGGTATTTATTTTTTTCTTTTAAAATTACAGAAGAAAATTTTGGAATGATCCACTAGAGTGGGAGAGAGGGATCACTTAATTTGCATCATGGTTAATATTCAGATTTATTTTTAGATGAAAATTTAAAAAATCCATGTGTATACACCTGCCTTTTTATAAGGATTTTTGTTGCGAGAACTGGATTAATCCACTGATCCACGTAATTATATTGTCAATCTTTGTAGTTGATAGAGACAATTAATTTGGTTTTAATCTTTTGCCAAATGCAAAAGATTATCGTTCTGTTTAAAGGAGCTCCTTGATTGTAAGTGTGATTTGCATCATCTGCTGAATTAAATTTTAGCCATATCACAAAACAGAATTAGAAGCAGAATAAGCTCTTACTATCCTTTAGTCTTCTGAATTTATTTTGACTTAGTTGTGTTTTAAGTATGGACAGATACCACCTTTGACTTCTTAGAAAGTAACTTTTTTAAAAACACCCCTTTTGAAAATGCTTAAAAAAAAGATTACGTAAATGTCTACTGCAGTGTTTTTGCCAACAGAAAATATCAGTTCTGCATGGAAACAGAAAGTATTGCCTGATGCTTACTCAAGAGAGCGGTGCTTCCAGGAGTGCTTTTGTTCAAACATGTACTTGATGGATTTTTTTTTTATTGGAGCCACTGTGGTTTCCTGCTCCTCCAACCATCAGGAAGTCTGAATTCTTTTATGTCCAGGACTCTGCAAGGAAGAGGTGGTCATCCCTAGTTGATACTGGTAGAGAATTTCAACACTTAGCTATCAGTTAATTTCCTCTCTACTTCTGGATAATTTTTCCATCTCAGTGAGGAACTTCCATTTCCATGAGAAATCAGCCTTTTCTTAAATTCTAATTTAAAAAGCTGTTAAATAGACAAGCTGGACAGCAGCATTTTGCTGCTATTGTTTTGCCGTGTGATCGATCTGGAAATGTGTGGAAAAGACTATTTAGGATTTAGAGAGCAGGTCCTACCTAATGTGCTACTCAACCTCAGCAAAACATCACATTTATCATTGCAAAATTACCTGTTGTTTTCCTGTAACTTTTTCTTCAGCTTATACTTGTCTAAAATGAGTATAATTGTGTGCATTTGAAATCCTTTTTGGTCTTTTTTTTCTCTTTTTCTTCTTTAAATTAGTAATGAAGCAATTTCGTAGTTGTCTCTTCCCTAAATTTCAAAGTAAGGGCCTCCTCTGAGGCTGCCCACCCTCGGCCAGGGGTATGGAGAAGGTTTAAAGCATGGTCTAAAACTGCTCTCACTCCATTGCTGCAGGTCTTAAAGCAGCTTTGCCATAAAATCTGGGATCTGTACAAGTTTTAATCATGTGGCTTAATAGGGTGGCTCTTGTATTAAATACCCTGCATGGCTGAATGTTTGAATCACATTGTGCTGCTGGAACATCCACCCCCAGTGAGATCTCACTGGAAGTTACAGTGGTGAAGGAAATGAAGTTAAAGGGCAATTTAACAACCTACTGTTTGTATGGAATCGAAACTTTTTTGAGCAGTAAAGACTTCTAACTTGAAATGCTGAAATCAAAGAAATTAATCAAATAACCTTTTATTACTGAAAACTTTACTTAATACTTTTTGATGTCTCAGCAGTTTCATTTTCATAAAACTTTTTCCTTCTTCCTAATAACTGAGTTTGGTCATTCCATGATTTTTTTCTACATGAGGGACTTTAGGGCTATTTTTGGAAGAGGAAGTATGATGATTATGAGGTGTCAGTGGCATTTCCAGTCTATTTTGTGGCAACTTTCCTTCAAAATACAGGCTTTTGAAGCATCTGAAACATCTGAAGTGTTTGAAGACCCCAGAAGCTTCTGTGTACTTAAGACACACATCTTTATTTTGATTAAACTAACAAAGAAAACTTGATAGATTTGATCAAGAGTAATAGATTTGATCAAGACTAAGACTTCTTTGAGACATTAGTTTGTATTTTTTATACCAAAAGGTTTCATTTAAAATAATTTTAAACTTCGTGCATATTGAGAGTAATGTTTCGGCATCCAGCATAGATTAAATACCATGATTTTAGTTCTTAAACTATAAACAATTTTTAAAGAATGACATAAACTATTAAGTAGTTTATTGCGTCCCTTCCTAAAGGCAGCAGAGAGGAAATGAACCAAAAGAAATGCTATTATTCATGACAAATAGGCAAAGCAACACCAGTAAATAACTAGACCACTGGTAGTTAATGAGCAAGCCACAGCAGATTTTAAGATGATAAACCAGATTATTATACTCATATTTATTTGATTTTTGTCACTGTAACAATTTGAGGCTTTAATGCAGGAGCTCACGGGCTGCAGATCATGTTTTACTGGGTGTAAGGATACCATTTGTTTTGCTGTCCCTTGTTCAGGGTCAATTCAAATGTTTCCAAGTTTACCAAGCCTTTCCTGTGCCTCCAGCTAAATGTCTGACACTGACATTATTTATTTCCTCTCTTTTGTTAAGCATCCTGGAAATGCAGTGCAGGTGATTCAGGTGTAGCCCCTGCTGAATCTCGAGGTAGCTCCATTACAGTAATAAAACCTTTTTTTGTGACTTTTGTAAGCCAGTTTTGTTACGAGGAAAATCTCCCATCTTCAGCCTTTTTATGTGGCCAGTCTCTTGGTTTCCTGTAGCTCAAATGCAGTGTTTGCAGCAGTCACTGGGACACTCAGTGCTCTAGCTGATGCTTTAGGTTTTAACTTTTATATTTTTCACGTTCTGCATTCCCAGTGTGTAACTCTGCAGTGTCCTGGAGCCTGTGAGCTGCTGCTCTCTCATGCTGAGACAGACAGAACAAAGCCTCTCCAGGCTGCTCTCCAAGGACACCCAGCCCGGCCTAGGCCCAAAATGTGTAACCCAGCATCTTGAGAAGGGGGGCAAGCTGAGGGCAAATTCCATCATTAGCTAAAGTTTAATTGGTGAAATTGGGTTGAGATGCAAATGGACCAAAGCTATAAAAGTGTGAAGAACTCGTGACTCGGGGTCCATCTTGGGTGCAGCCTTTGGCCTGCCCAGGGTGTGCCTCTGAAGGCCTTTCAAATAAATATCCACCTTTATTCCCTTCCTCCTGTCCAGTCTCTGTTTCTAGGTTGGCCTCTTTAGGCATCATAGCCACAGCTTTCTTTTGATGCTGTGTCTAAACTCCCTGCTTGTACTCATCTTTCCCGTGTCAATAAATACTCATGGGAATAGTGAAAAAAGAGACAATGAAAAATGGTGCTCGTTTCCGATGTTTCTTCTTCTTGGCTCTCTGACAGAATTTCTGATTTTCTTTGCCATGCTCCTCCTGGCACCTATTATCAGTCTCTGCCTTTCCATTTCTCTGAAATGCGGGATCTCAGCCCAAAGTTGCTCCAAGCTGAGCTGGATTCCCTTCCTGACAAGTCCTATCCCTTCCAAATAGTACTAAAGTCTCTTTACCTGATGATTTCTTAGTATCCAGACAGTTAAAAATATCTGAGATGCATTAAATTTAGTACTTCCAGTATCTTCTGCTTGAGCAGAGTCCTTGATTAGGTAGCATTGTGCAAATTATTTATTTGCTGAGAAACTGTACATAAAAACTGAATAGATCGTGTTACCTTGCAGCAGAATGGGTCATTCATGTAGCTACTAAATAATACAATTATTTTATAATTTGATAATAAATTCAACTTTCTGTTCGATGTATCAGTCATCTGTAGTCACATTAATCTTTCAGCTCTGTGGAAAAACATCTCCATAAACTGGGGGATATTCACTTCCAAGGCTGGTACCTGCTCAGTGAAGCACAGCTGCCTCGGATGAGGTCCAGCAGTTCCCTGAGTACAGTTGTGTCAACAAATGCCAGTAAAGCACCACAGGGCCTTTGCAGTCACCAGAGTTACTCAGGCAGGTGAAACTTCTTCAGAATTCAACTTCAGGAGAAATTTTCGGGTTAGTTCTTCCTTTTAAGCCAAGTTCCTGGGCACTAATGCAGGGAGTGTCACATCAGACACCCCTTTGGCAGATGAAGCCCTAAATCAATGTTCCCACTGCCCAGGGCAGGTGTCCCACTCTGAAGGGACCTGCAGTCCTCCCACTGCATCCTGAGGGAATATTCAAAGACAGTTTAGTGATTTCTCAACAAGCCACACTGGCTAAAGACCCATCCCAGTCAAACAAGCAAGAAAAAAAAAAGAAATATTAATTTATCAGCATAAGTGGAGACAAACTCAACTTTTTTCCTGCATGTTCTTGTGTCACATAAAAGTACTTAAAATAATAGAAATGATGAACCAGGCCTGCAATAATGGATGCTTTTGCTCTTTTCACCTTTAACATTAGTTGTGTGAAAGGGACTGATAGCGCTGAGGAATTATGTGGCACTTGCAAAATGATGTTTTGTGTCCCTTTCTGCCCTTTACAATACTGCTAAATATTAGGAAAATTCTGAAGCTGTGGATGTTGGAATGCAGACTGTTTATTGAAACTCAATGGAAATATGCTGTCCACCAGAACTTTAGCTGAGCTGTATTTTTAATGATTAAATTAACAAATATCACTTACTAACTCGGCTCCTAGTTACAGTATTTATGCTAAATAATACAAATAGTACTTATGCTATACTCTATGGAAATCTTCATCTTGAAATGCGTTGTCCTTTGTAAGCCAGAATGTCCCTGTTTGGGTGAGTGAAATGAGTATTGCAGACTCCTCTGGCAGGATGAAATCCAGGCTTCTTGGGTATTTGAAAACTTAGAGTAAAAGTGAATTCTCCAAATCCTTCCTTCCTTTTTAAAACCCAAGGACAGCATTACAATACAGGACTGCTGAAACATTTGAGCTTTCACTCTAACCTACACTTTAGCTTTAAATGTCATGAATTAAAGTAATTAAGATTAATAGAATTAAGTTCTGAGCAAGGCAAGGCGTGCAGGCTCTGAACTCTTGCTTGTATCTTTCCTTGTACTGTGTAAGGGATATTGAGAGTACTGAATGGATTCCCAGGAAATAAATGTGTGTAGTTGTACTAACTACTACTTTTTGCTTCTTTCTGAGGGATTTTCTGAGCAGCACAAACTATTTTAGATAACAGAAATTGCTGTGAAGGGCAGGATATTAATAGAGGTAATAAAACGGAAAGAATTGCTTTTGCAAACTGATTATTTTGCAGGACTGTTTTTATATTTTTAAAAAGATATATTTTTCTCTTTAGCAAACTGCCAAATTCCTCTTAACATGAGCTTTTTGTAGTGTCAAGGAGGAATTTGGGCAGGTGGAAGGTCTATTCATTGCTTGTTAGCCAAAATGTATCCCTTGCCATGCATGGAAAAGTACAGGTTGTGACAAATTAAATTTCTAGAAAACATCACGAGTGGAGAGATGACAGAAAGGTGGGGTGGCATTAAACCATAAACAGAAGTTTCAGTTAATAATTGAAGAGTTGTTTATGAAACATGATGTGTTACCTGTGCACATTGCTGCAGTGTGATTTTATGTGGTTGTTGATGCTGCTGTGGCAGGGCACTTGTGTGAATGCACATTGGAACATGTGTGACCTTAGGAGGCCCAGTGCTGCCAAGGGACTAAAAACAGTCACTAGCACATCTTCTGGCTCCTGCAGGATTCAACAATCCACTGGCTTTTTGAAAATATGGCTCCTTTCAAGTGGGAAAATGAGCAGAAGAAGATAATTACAATCCCTTTTTTTTTTTTTTTTCCCCCAAGGGAGCACACACAGCAGTTTTTGTGTTTTTAAGAGTGACAGATTAAGATTTTCTGAGCAGTTTGAGAGTGTTTTCACAGAGGCATTATGGAAAGCATGTTTTGCCATGTGAGATTTATAATAACCCTCTAAGTGTTCGGTAGGATTCGGGCCTGCTGCATTTCATCAGCAAACCCTGTCTGTGGCAGTGACAGGAGGGGGTTATGGTGCCATACCCAGAAGGCAGGGGTGACACTCAGTGTGTGGAACTGGCTAAAGAGCTGTTGGCATCAGAACATCCACAAATTGCAAATACCCATCCTGCCTCCCAGGCAGCCCTGCCCACTGAGGGGTTCAGAGTCCCCAGGGAGCTGCTGCTCATCTCTCAAACTGAGAGTAGATATGGAGCTTCACTGAGATCAGAATGCAGGGCCCCTTTTTTATTACAACTTAACATTCATGCTCATTTGAACTCTGAGAAAACAGCTTTTTGTTCTCGAGTGGAGCTACAGTTCTTGCAAAATCTCCTCCATTACATGAGGTACTAAAGGAAAGGGATTAAGAGAAGTAGTAAAGTCATGATGACTGAACAAATTGTTGGGCTCTGCACTTGCTTTCCTCTCATCTCCAGGCTATTACAAAGTCAATTTAAATGGAAAAGTGAGCACGTAGCAACTGTTGTGTGTGTTGAGAGGAAATTATGTGCTTTCCAGTTGATGGTGCTTTCAGGAGTGGGGTGAATCTGTGCCTTTTGTGTTTGCAGTGAGCACTGTGGGAGTGCTGTGTCCTTGGCCAAGGAACAGCCTGGAATTGTACTTGTGTGTGTTGTGTTCCCTGATGCTGCCTTCATCCCCCCATCCAGGGCACAGGGATATTACAGGGAGGGAGGTTCTTTCAAGGCTCAGGTGGGTGTTGGAAATAAACTACTTTTCCAGCATCCAGCTCACTCCTTAAATTACATAGGGACTTGAGATTTCCTACCCTGTTGTCATACTTTCCTGTAAGACTGCGCTGATTCATCAGAAAAAACACTTTGTTATAACCCAAAAGAAGTGTTGAATGAATTTAATATATGGAGGTGGTTTTTTGCCTGGTATTTCTGTCTTGTGGGAACAGGTCACAGCAAAATCTCTTGGCATGGCAGATCAGGCTGTGTTAGTAGCTGTATGTACTGATTCAGACTCCTGAGCTGAGATATTTCAAAGTGGGTAATATTTTTTAATTATTGCAAGGGGGAGAAAACATTGGAGAAAATCAGTGTAGGATCGTGGGGAGAAAAGACTCCAGTGGACTTTTCCTAGATCTGTCAGTGCTTTGGTTTGCTGTCACTGGGAATTCAGTGTCAGCATCCGTGATGTGTGAAAAATAATACCCATGAATGTTGTTAAGTTTATTTTAATATTATTACAATATTTAAATTCCATAAATTAGTTGCCTGGAAAGACAAAGTATTATAATTATGGTACTTTGATTTTGGCATGTCTGTACACTGAAGAATTAGCAGGCACAGTCTCATAGTAAATATAACTGGAGGGCTGCAGAGAAAGTGGATGTGCAGTAGCAGGAGTGCCAATGTAATTATATTTTGTTCTTCTGTGTGGTTACTCCTAGGGGAGAAGGAAGTTGGTAATTAAAGTGATTAGGTACCAATATTGTTGTGGTATTAGCTGGCACACAGGCAGTGCTCAGAGCTGTGTCACTTTATAGTGGAGCTTTGTATATGATTTACTCAAGGTAGAAGTATTTAGAGTAATTAAGGGGAATAAGAGCTTAGCTGTTTAGGGGTAATAATGACTACAGAAGTAGCAATAGTAATGGTGTTTTGGAACACCTGGTGACAATCTGGCCCTCTTTATTTCTACAAGGGTATAGTGAGAGCCCCTGGTAGTTTCTAAAGCAACTGTATTATTTCTCTAACTGACAGATCTTATGCAATCAAGCACCTTATGCTTAACCTCTGGTTATATTTCCCCTTATTTTTTCCTGACCTTGAGTAAATGATTGTCATTTTATGTTCCAGCCGAAGTCCTTGAAATGTTCCTCTCCAGAAAGGGACTCAATATCGCTGTGCTGTTCCCTGAAGATTGCTGGGTACTGCGAGGGTGGAAACCATTTGCTATTACTTAATGAAAAAATGTCCTCCATAAATCACCTCTTCAAGTGGAGCTCACAGTGAAACAGCATGAGTCTTTAGCACTGCCAGCACTCTAATAGACTTATATATCCTGGGTACTCATTATTTGCTGGTTGTTAATTATAGAGTGTGTTTAAGACAGGAAATCTGGTGTGCTTCTTAAGGAAAAAGCAGCATGCCCCATCCTACAGATGAGAGGGAGAGGGAGCAGGCAAAGGAGGGGAAGGAAATGTCTTTTAGTTTAATTTAAAGGAATGGACTATGTACTTCACCTACAATGAAACACATCTAGTGTTTTAATACGTGTAATTGTCTGGGTGTTTTTACTTTTTACCCCTGAATATTGAGGCTAAAGGATTTTAAGACCTCTAGGAAGGTTATTGCTGAGGCAATTTGGGTGTATCTTTGGGAGATTTTGTTTGCCATTATGGTAAAAATAAACTTCTTTGGGTAGATGTGTGAAGGATGTCCCTGGGGGAAAACTGGAGCTTTAAGATCTTTATGCAGCTCCCTGCTTATTAGATCAGTTAATCTAATTAAGTGGTTTACTCTGACTTCACACAGGCATGAATCAGAAGCAGTTCATCTCTGAAGTCAGTTGTGTGCAATCATTATCCTGGTGGTGGGGAGAGGAGGGCTAAATCCAGTGCCTGTGAGATCACCTCACTCCCTGCTCCAGGAGATCCCATTCACATCTATGTCACTGGGTAAAGTGTATAAATAGCTGTACAGCAAGGATTGACAACTCAAGTTTTCCTTCCTCCAGGCAACTCTTTCACCGGCTGCTTTCTATTTCTGACTTTGTGGAAGCTTTCATTTTCTTCCTGTCGATGGCACAACTTCAGCAGGGAGGCCAAAGGGCTGTGCCTGCAGAGCCACTTTCTGCTCTTGGGGACCCCCTGCTCTGTCAGGGAGTGGCAGGTTCTGAACCCACTCCAGCAGGAGACAATATCTGATGCTCATTGCCTGCTTTCCAAGCTGCATTACAGAAGGAAAGTCCTTCTCCTTTGGCTGAAAGACTCCTCTTTGAGAGGGAAGACATGGAGGGTAAATGGAAAAGACAGGAAAGGTGATGCTCACCTGGTCTTTGTAGCCAGGCTTTGTCATTCAGCTCTTTATATTTGTTATCAATAACAATTAAAAGCCACAGGTTAGTTATAAATAAGTGCTCACATGATCTCGGAAATAGTGAAATGCTTAGATATGGGGGAATGGAAAACTTGCTGCTCTGTTGGAGATACTCTGTGTGAAGCTGTCATACCCATGGGAGCAAAGAAAGTAATTGGAACAACAGAGGTTTCTCTTGATTTCTTGCTAGCTAATGATCCTCATTTGTCAAAATGTAGGAGGGAGAGACAGCATTCCTTTCCTCAGGAAAAATCTTTTATGTGTCTTAATTTCTGGTAGTGTATACACACACTGTCCATTAAGTCTCCAAATTTTCTTCTATACATTCCTGGCTCCTCTCAGATATTGTTGCACGTGGAAGGTGCTTAAAGCCCAGCTCTATTCTGCTGGAATGGTCTGCATCCTGTCCAAGCCATGTGCTGTGCCTTGGAGCAGAAAGGAGCTGACATAAAACTGACGGCAGGCTGTCTCTGTGGCAGATTTTTGTCTTCTGCAAGATGTGGGCTGTACAGAGTCCAATGGCTATATCAGACCAGGAGATCTGCAAAAGCATGGGTTATGAGTGGAGTGCTAATTAACATAGGGAGTTCCTTCAGAGAGCAGTTTTATTGTGCTACAGGCTTTAATAAAGCTAATTACATGCAATTTGTATCAATAACCTGTCAGGCTTGAAGACCAACAGTATTAGAGAACCTGTATTAGGAGCCATTATTTCCTTGAGAATACTTGGCACCTTTGAAGGCATCCTTTTTTGATATAATTGATGTCACGTAACCATTATGTCATTTTTATTGATGTTTAAATGTATATTTATAGCATAAAAACTTTATAAGTTTGCAGGAGGTGAGTGACTTTCTGAAGTATTTTTAGTAGGGGCCCTGGCATAGCTAGAAATTAAGACTTATCTCCAGCAGAAGTGGTGGAAGAAAAACTCTTCAAATTACTAAGAACCTAACTTAAAAAAAAAAAAAGAGACATGGACTTACTGGAGAGAGTCCAGCAAAGGGCCACAAAGAGGAAGAACTGCAGATCTGACTTTAGAGGAGAAGCTGAGAGCTGGCACTGTTCATCCTGATGGACAGCAGGCTCTGAGGGAGGTTTTATCACTGGGTGTGAATACCCCAGGTAATGATGAGGGGCTCAGGCTCTCACTGGTGCCCGCTGAAAGGGCACAAATTGAAGTACAGAAAATTAAGCAATTTGGAAATTGAGTAACCCATTCTAGTTGGCCCTGCTTTGAGAAGGGAGATGATCCACATGATCTCCAGAGGTTCCTTCCAAACTCTCCTGTGACTGAGATGGCTCTGTCTGGTCCTTGTCTATCCAGCTCTGAGATATCAGTGCAAAGATACTTGGTAGTATTTTTATTCTCTCTTTACACCTGTTTGTTTTTTCACCTTTCAGTGCTGGTTTTAGACAGAAAAATGTCAAGGTCATGTTCTGACCTAAGGCTGTAGCACCATGCTGCTAATCAGAGGTCATTCACACCTCCTGCTCTGTAGTTGCTTTTTCTAAAGAGCCCTCCTCTAAATATTTTTATTGCTTTATAGCCCTGATGAAGAGAGGGAAGCTTGGCCTGACAGTTCAAGAATGGCTGTTCTGTATTCAGACAGGCACCAGCTGTAAAACTACTGCTGATTGCCTAGATTTCTGTAAAAAAAAAATAAATCCCAATTTTGTAGCAATTTTCTATAACCTTTGCTTATTCTTCACCGCGGTGTTGGTTTCCAGATGCCTGGACTCAGGTCCAGTGGTTGAGCTGGAATGTGTCTGTTGGCTCAATCAGCACCATTCCCTTACCGTGGATAAATGAGGGGAGTGTTGGCTCGTTTCAGTGGGCAGAGCTTACCTGAGCCAGCTGGGCTGTTCCAGTGGGGGCCCAAATCTCTGAAGGGACTGCAGTGGGGAGCAGGGACTGCTGCTGGTGGAAGAACAAACCTCGCCCTGTGTCCATCCAGCACAACCTAATCACTGCAGGAAAGCCTCTGCTTCCCCATCTCATAACCAGGTGCAGTGCTCCTGGAAAATTCACGGAGGTCAGAACTGTCAGAAAGCGAGCTGGAAGCGTGGGCAAAGCACAGAGGGAGGATTCTGAATGCTGAAGTTGGCACGAGGCTGTGTTTGCTTTGCTGTTTGTTAGTGCCCATGCAGTTGTGAGGTTTGTGTGAGTTACCCAGCCCTTTGCCTTTGCAATCCCCTCTCGTAGGGGTAAAAGGCTCTGAGCAAACATCCCTGTGCTCGTGTGGGACACGCTGTGCTCTGGGGTCTGTCAAGTCTGTGAGCTCCAGCCGTGCCCTCAGCACATGAGTTACTGCCCGGGGTGGTGACAGCCCTGCGAGGTGCTGGAGTGGCCAGGGCTGGCAGGGTCAGGGTTCACCCCGCTTTGGAAAGCTGTGCTGATAGTTGGCTATCCATAATAGTCTCCTAAGCAATCCTTCTGGCAGGATTTGTGGAGGGACTGTTATTTGCAGCCTGAGTTCCTGAAGGCCGCTGGAGATAAGGAGACTGCAATCAGGTGGCACAGGGAGCAGCAAGGAATAGACTCTTCTCTCCAGTGAATGAAGAATTTGGAAAGGTCAGGCCAAGCTGGGACTTGAAAATATGCTGCAAAGAGAAGATGGAGCAGAGCCTTGTGGGCTGCAAACCCTGCTGGAGGAAAATCTGGTTGTTTGCACTGACTGTGGCTCTGTTCTCTTCCCATCCTACCAACCAGAGCCCGCTTACCATCCCACAGCAGTCTTACTAAGTTGGAGGGTTTAGATGAAAATTACTTGGTTTTCACCTTATTTTTTGTCAGAAAAAATGGCATCTCTGTAAGCGTTTATGTAGGTAATATAATCCATCTTCTTCCATTTTCTTCTCAATGAAAAAGATTAAAAAAGGCATCTTGAAATGTTTTGGATCCAGGCAGTGAAGTAGTTTGCTATCACCACAAGGAGGCTGAGGATCCTTCTGCTTTCTCATGTGCTTTGTATTGTCACAGCCTTTGGAGATTGTCCAGAGCAGAGAGAGACTGGTACGTCTGATGTGGCATATACTAATTCTCTGCAAAAAATAAATATTTGTCGTGTTCTGGCAAACTCACAACAAGCAAATAAGAAATGTGCATTTGCTAACTGAAAACACACTGAACATCAGCTGAAGTCCAGCAGGCTCGAGATCTGAGTCTCCTTTTAAATTTTCCCCAGAACAAAAAGATACCATGAAAAATACCTTTTTTCTGTTTCCCAGTGAAGTAGAGATTAGGGGAAAAAAAAAGCCCTATCTTTCTTTTTTCCATAAACTCCTCCTGAACATGCTTGAAGCATGGGAAAAATTAGTAGGCATATGATAAATGGCCCACAAGCAGCAGATGCAGTAATCTGTGTGCCTTTCTAAAATAACTGTCTTAAGGGGAACTTTTATGTCGTTATTTCTTAGCCACTCTGGTTATCAGAATGGCTCTGCACAGCAGCATATATCATGCTTTTATTTTAATTAAACATATCTCAAAGAAGAGCTTGTAAAAACGTAGCTAGAGGTATTTTATAGGATTTGAACCTGAGGTCATTTTGTTCTATTCATCTCATTTGCATTCAGGAGCTTCTGCAGGTTCTCTGTGAGCAGGAGGGTTGTGGGGCACAGGGTGCGTAAAGATCATGGTTTGTGCAAGGGGGCTGTTTCTGCATCAGTAGAGTTCTTTGTAATGCAGCTGCTATGGAACACTTATATTGTCTTTTACGAGGGAAGAGCGGCCATTTATTTTAGGAATTTTACCCTTTCATTTTCCAAAGCAGATTAATGTGTTTTCTCAAACATCTTTGGTCTGCAAGCTGTGTCTGTATTTTCCTTAGTGACAACCCCAGTCAGCCTTCTCAAACACTAAAGAGTGCAGTTTTGACTATGCTGAAACCTTAATATTTCTAGAATCGCTTTTTAACAGTGTTTTCTGGTCTATTCCTTGGTAGCAAAGAGGCAGATGAGCAAAGTGCGCAGTTCCTAAGAATTATCTGGGAGACAGAGCTGAGTGCAGTAGTTTCAGTCCAGGGTAATATTGAAGTAGATTGGCTCAATGGAGCTTTAGTGGAAGGAACATTCATAAAGGGATATGTGAGAGAGTGTATTAAATGGACTCGTGTCAGGATTCATTTGTTATATTTACTAGGGATTTGCCTGCTTACTACACACGTACCCTTTATTACTGTATTGAATTCAGGCATCATCCACTCCTTGGGAAGATAACTTTTTTCCCTTTGTGTGCGCTGCAATTTACTTTTTATTCTCTTCCATCTGCTATCAAACCCACAACTGATGTACTTTTTTATCAGTGCTGTGGTGCTGCAGCTCAAGAAGGTATTTCAGTGCAGTGATTTCTGCCTGGTGTATTGGGAGTCTGGCTGCCTCCCTCGGAGAAATCCAGGTAACATTTTACAGTAGGATTGGTGGCTGATGTTTGTGACATGAATTTGTTGGGATAGGAGCTTGTTAGTTGTGTGATCTTTGACAGAGTAACTTCACACAGACCTTGTATTAGCTTTTAAAACAGTTTTTGCAAAAGACACCACGGGATTAATGCTGAGGTGTGAGCTGTGTGCTTTCCATGAGAGATTTCTACATTCACTTAAATACAGAGAAGAGATTCTTTCTTCAAACTACAGCACTGTGCAACCACTGCTGAACTTCACAGGGCTTTGTATGATGGTGATGAGGGCTGGGAGATCAACCACACTGTGGAAAAGAAGCCTCCTTCAGAAAAATAGATTTTTTTTTTAATTTCTATGTTTGCAAGTTACAAAATTCATATACATTTTAAAGGCATTTTGGGTGTAGCTGTACAGTGTATAAGACAAACAGATACATATTTTTGTCCCACTACAACCACAGATATCCTTATAACCCACATTATTTTAGTTGCTTAGCATTATAAAATGTGGAATAAATCTCAAAAAACCTGAATGTTTCTAATGCATGAAACCTGATCACAGCATGTACAGTTGAGGAATCTAAATTCCAGATAACCCAGTGGTTGTGGTATATTAGAGTTGAATTTTTTGACAGATGGAGTTATATTTATTCTGAAATCTTACAATAATGTGGTATGGTTACTCTTGGTTTAAAAAATATTCTCCAGTGATAGAAAGACAGTGTTCAAGAACCAGTGGACATGGCACTTAGTGCCATGACCTGGTGATCAGTCAAAGCTTGGACTTGACGATTTCAGAGATCTTTTCCAGCCTAAATGATTCTGTGATTCTGAATTTGAATCTTCGTAACAAGTGTAGGCTTAGACCTGCAAAGTTACCAATGAACTATTAGTTTTTCTAAATAATGGTTACCCCTTCATGAAATGCAGCTGTTCTGTGTTTATTTTGAATGTTACACCTGCATTTTAGAGCTTCTGCAACTAATTAATCAAATGGGGTCTGTGATAGCATTTGAAATATATCAAGCTTACATGTGCAATGTAGCAGTTAACGGGGTGTTTATGTGAGATCACACAGAAAATACGTTACAGGTGAGGGGAAGATGTGGGAGCCAGTGTCACCAAGCTGATCCAATCCCAATCTGAATTTTAATCATCTTATCACCACCTAATAATGCTGTAACATACAGTGGAGGGCTCCTACTACTGAGTTTTGGTGGTTTGGGGGCATCTTGTGGATCAGGAGGAGGTTCTGTGCTCATGGTGTCATTTCTCCTGCTGCTGAGGGCTTCGTTCTAGGCACTGCTCACTGCAGTGCTGACCACGCTCCCCTCCAGCCTGGCTGCAGTAGCAACAGGGCTGCTGATTCCAGAAAGCTGGAATGGACCAGCCCAAGCCAGGAGAACACCTGGGTGTGACAGTCAGCAGAGCCACCTCTTCCCATGTGAAGAGAAACAGGGCTGTGCTGAAAACGTTTGAAAAATTTTGTATTGCTCCCTGCAATATATACAGGATATATTGTTCCACTGGCTGTTGGGTTCTTACCACCTTCTAACTAATCTGTACGAAAAGGGATTGAAAATGCAAATAACTTCAGATAGCTCAAGCTGAAAGAGCAGGGAGTTTTTCTGAGCCATTAATACTGTTCTGGATAGAGGCTTATCTGGCACTGGGTTAATAATGCACATCACAACGCTCCCAGCGTCTCGCAGTTCCTTTGGCTTCTCTTAGCAACACAGCTGGACTCCTACACCGCTTCTACCTTGTTTAAAAAAGAAATCTAATTGGTCATTAAACTGCATTAGCATCTGTAATGAGCCCAGGCATCCCTTTTCAGCTCTCTTCCTTGCCTCTCTTCAAGAAGCCTCTGTCGGCCTGTTTGATGTGAGTGTTAACAACACAGCACTGTAGTTAAATGCAAAATTTTGTTCTAAGAAATGGTATGATAAAATTTTAATTAATCTTGTCATTTATTCTGATCCCTCAACGGAAAATGAATCCTTTCTCTGCAATATTTACTAGTGTATGGATTTATTTGAAGTCCCAGTGTTTCTGTGTTAAAATGAGTAATTTTTTACTTATGAGAGTGAAACACATAGGTATGATATAAAGGCAGCAATATATCAGTCTTCATGTTTAGAACCTTTCTACAACTTGAATATTGGACTTTTTTTACTTATTTCAATGCATCCTCATTTTTCTTTCCTGTCATTACCTGATTTCATGTGAAAATTTGTTCGTGTGGTTTTCTTTTCCTTAATTCATTAGATTTGGCATGGCTGTTTATTGTATCAGCTTGGCATCTGGCTAGTGTAGCTCCTTTGAAACAAACAATGTGCTTGAACAAACCCTTCTAAAATTAACCCTTTTGATCTAAGCAGATAGGTGCGTGTACAGTATGACTGCAATACTTGCTCTGTAAAACTTATTTAGCAAAAGTGAGACATTTTCGTGCTCTCTTGTTAGCCTGTTTCCATCCAGTGGAGCATTTAACAGCATTTTCAAAACATTTTTAGAATTTATGTTTTTTACGTCTTCTAGAACATTCTGCTGTCAAAAGCAGTGTCTCTTAACTGGAGGAAAAAAAAAAACCAAACTAAAAGGAGCTCTGCAAACCTGCAAAATAAATAAAGCATTTCAGTCTTATTTGGAAAGCTGTAAATCCCTGTACTATAAAATATGTTCTAGGGGAAGTTATAAATCCCTATGCAATTGCTGCTGCTCTAAGCCTCACCTGAACTGCTCAGACTCCTGAGTGCAATGTATAGGAACTGTAGTTTGTTCATGCAGGAGTGACCAGTGGCACGTGAAATTCAGTCTTTATACCTGTGATCAAAGGCTGAGTGGCACAAACGTGCCAGGGCCTTAATTCCCAGTGTGTTTTGGCAGCGGAGCTTCATTATTCTTTCTGCAGTAACTGAGTTTGGGATAAATAAATATAACTGGTATCCCTGCTGCAAGGCATTTCACAGCCTGTGTCATGACCTCTGCTCTCAGGGTGCTGTTTGGACTTCAAATGGGCATAAAGAACTATACCAGAAGTATCTTTATCCTATGATCAGAGCATGGAAAGTTCTATGTGTTTTTGTCTTTGGTTTTTTAGGTTGGTCTGGTTGGTGGTTTTTTTACTTTCCCTGTCACATTGTCAAGTTTTTTTCTTTTTTATCTATGAATTCTATCATTATTATCCTGTCCAGTGAGGGGCTTGGGGTTTTCCTTAATGATTTACAGCTGTTCTGTGTGAGAAGGGAGAGACATGCAAACTAAACGTACAAAAGTTCTATTTTTTAATAACAAAATGCCAAGGAGTGTTAGAGCACTGTTACAATACCAGTACTCCCAGCACAGGCCTCATGCATATATTCATGGTATGAGACCACCGTGTGGGAGAAGCACTGTGAGCAGGGGGGAGAGAAAATGAATATTGATAAAACATGTCACAAACCGTGAACAGCCCACAGGAAATATCTAACCTCGGTGGGTATGCTTAACTGAGACAGATTAAAATCTAAATCCATGCAGCTGACGATGTTTTTTATCTTGAAAGGTCAACTGGGTATTTGACACTCCTGGTCTCACCAGGAACCTTTGTAAAAGACATTGGGGAGGGTGTCTCCAATACATTTTATTTAGAATGGACATTTATGACTGGTCGTTGACCTTGGGATTCCATTAGCAGTAATGAAGGGCGGCGGTAATGCCTCGTGCCGAGCACAGTAAATGATGCATATACACAGATGAGAGCAGTGCCCTGCTCCACGCTGGGCTGGGCTGTCCCACGACACTCTCCCTGCCTTCCTGGTGCCAGAAAGATAAAAGGAAGCAGTTAGTGACACTAACAACAGTGGCACTGCTTTGGAAATATTTTTAGTTTACAGTGTGTTGGAGTTCTGCATTTTCCGTTTCCCTTCTTCCCTCCTCTGCCTTTTCTGCCTCCTCTCTTTGGTAAAACATACGACAAAGTTTCTGGTTCTCTTCAGAAAGAGGACAAACTCTGTTTGCCTAATCACAAATGAGTTCAGTTGAGGGCTGTCAGAAAGATATATTACCAAGTACAATAAAATGTTTCCAGAGCGCCCTTATATGAAAATGTTTTAAACTCCAGTTATTTGTAGAGTTTCAAACTGGCTCTGGGTGACATTCATTGTACCAGGAGCACAATGTGTCGTGTTGAAGGATCAACAACCACAGAACGATTTGTGTTGGAAGGGAACTTAAAGATCATATAGTTCCAACCCCCTGCCATAGGAAAGGACAACAGCTCCAAGCTCAGCCATTCCACCCCAACGAGCAGGAATTCAGGCAAAGGTGCCAAGGAGGAACTCAAACTCAAGTATAAAGTATGCAAGAGGTGGAAGCAGGGAAGGGTGACCAGAAGGGAAAACACAAGTATTGTCTGTGTGTGTGGAATGGGACTGAGAAAATCATCCCTATGGCTCTCACAGTTATTGTTCTTGCTCCTCTTTGGTGGGACTTGGGGCTGGTTAGAGCCCAGAGAACTTCAGAAGGAAATGAAATCAACTTTTTCATTCTATGACTTCCCCATTCTCATGACATTGTTTAGTTTCTGATAATGAGAAGTCCCAATGTCTTAAGCTAAACATAATATCAGCAATAATCAGGCTGGCTTCATATATGATGCAAGCAAAAGAGAGAAAAACTAAACCTTATTCTGAGCTGCAGACATTTGATTTATGGCAGTGGTCACTGAGAATAGAATATTGCACTCCTTATTTGTCATCAGAGTTGGATTTAACCTGAGACAATTTTTAATTCTCTTGATTTTCTTCCCTATTCCAAATTAATTTATTATTAATGTGAGAGGTTCTGTATGTGTACAGGGCACATGGGTGTGGTGTTTTTATTCTTGTAAGTTTCTGATATAATCAAATATTTTCAATATGTCCCAGAAAGTGAAATTTCACTTATTCAACATCAGTTTAGTAAAAATATGTATATGTATAGATGCATATACTTCAAAGAATATTCTCTAGATAATACTTCAGTCTAATCTTCCTTGAAAAGACATAAGGAAGTACCCAACTTAAGTATGAGAGTATGAGCTGCTCTTGAGTTGTGGAGGACAAATGAAGTTATGAGTTTCACATTTGAGTGACTTTTGTCAATTGTTTGTCTCTCCTGGATATTGTTTGTCTCTCTCTTCACTTGGATATTATTTGCCTAGAGAAAACAGCTCAGCAAAAATTTTTTTTAGCCTAAAATTCTAAAAAATTGCATAGTTGTGTCAAATTCACCTAAACCCACTGATTTTTCTCACCCTCCTTTCCATCCTTGTTATGCAAGTTGTTTAGCATGAAATAACAATTTTTTTGATAAATCACTAGAAGACCCAAACAATTGGCATTGTCAGCAAATAAAAACCATAAAGATAGCAGGCATTCAGGCTTTAGAAAGTACATTGTTTTCTTAGTAGAACAGGTTGCAAATAAAAACAATAAAAGTTGACCACTGAGATTTCAGTGAGCCGTGGCAATGTTGGCAAAAGGATGGAGGTTTTAGAGGTCATACTGGATAAATCTTATTTTTAAATGTAAAGTCACCTGAAAATCATACATTTCCTTGAGAAAAGAAAGCTTGCCTTTGGAAATGAGGCTTGCCAACCTTTGTCATTATACCAAGCTGAAAAAGCAATTTGAAACCCCCTACAGACTCTCATTTTCCCTTTCAAAACAAAAGAGGGAGAGAAAAGAGAAGCTGCCACCACCCAAGCAGCAAACTTCACCCGTGGTCTGTTCTCCAGCAGCTGCCACCAAAAAAAACCCTTTTCCTGAGTCAGAAGGATCATTTCTTCTTTTTTTGGGAGGCTTTGGGGCGTTCCTGATGGGATGGGTTCTGCTCCCAGCCAGCTGTTGGTGGCAGCGGGGCTGGATTGTCCCGTGGCAAAGCTCGGGATTTGTGGAGCAGCATCCTCAGCCAGGGCCTGGAGCACATGGGGTCTGAGGTGCCCTGAGCACAGGGTGGAGGCAGCCCTGCCTCAGGACAGGTTCACCTGCTGTACTGAGGGTTCATTCAGAAGACCCATGGAAGAAAGTGTGAGGAGACAGTAAAAAAAAGGCAAATGTTGACCTCTTCTTCCCCACTGAACTGGAACGTGGCACCTCAACCATCTATAAAGACCTTGCTTTAAATTAGGTGCAATTTTTTTAGTGTCTTCTCTCATGGAGGGAGCTGAACCTTTTCATATTTGAGCCTGCTGAAGGCATCTAAAGGACCCTTTTCTGCTCATAAACAGGTTTCTGAAAAGAGCACTCTGGTAACCACTTGATGTGTCTGTCTAGTATTTTGTAACTTCTTTAATGCATGTTGAAAAAAAATGTTGAACTCTAAGGTCCCCTGATATATAATGCTCTAGTGCAAGCTGGGTACTTCTGGGCTTGCACTTCTGACTCTCGATCAAGTGCTAAAAGTTCCCATTCAAAGTGGAAAATAAGAAATGCTCTCCAAGGCTTAGCTGTGCTGTGCTGGTGCTGGGATGTGAGGCAGAATGGATTCACTTTGGCACAGGTAGGCTATGGATGCTAAAAAGCTTTAGCAGAGAAGTTTTCAGCTCTCTGCAGCATTCTGTGAGAGCTCTGTCTTCCCCGTGCAAACTATTAAAAACAATGCTATGGGTTTTGTAAAGCAACTTTGCTATCTTGCACCTGCAAATTATTTTGTAGGATTGTTATGATACTGACTAGGGAAATATTTTGAAATGGGTGTTGTGAGAATTGACCACTCGCTGTGGTAGGTAGCTAGCTAGAGGTCCAATAGCCTTTTGCTATTCAAGTAAACTCGAAGCAAACTAACACATATAAACCCATCTATTATTAAATAAATAATTCCATTGTCTCCATTCCTTCCTGGATTTGGACTCGGTGTCATTATTTCTCTCCGTCCCCACTACAACAGCGACACCAGGCCAGAGTTGTTCCCATGTTATACAGAGGAAACGCCGACTTTTTGTCTGACCAAACCCTCCAGGAAGGTGGAGCACACTGGATGCTCTGCTTCCTTTTAGTGTTACCAAACATTACGTCAATCCTTTATCCAACAGACATTGGCTGCATGCATCCTTGGCTCACTTAATCTTAGCTGATTTCATTAAAAATAAAATATTTAGTATTAGTTTCACATTAAAATTATTTTCTTAGTTTTAGACAATATTTGTGACACATTTTCTCTTTTAGCCTGCAGAAGAGTACTTAAGTGAAAGCTTTAGCATGACATGCTAAAAACTGGTTTATTACTGTGACTTTATTTTCTGCATAATTGCATACTATGATTTGAAGAAACATCTTTACTCTTAAATATAAATATATTCACAAGATAAATATTCTCTAATTAGTTGCTCTTGACGTGTACTTTTTTAATAATAATTTGACATTTAAGTGAAAAGTACCTCTTCATCTTGTAAAACTTCAAGCAACAACTAATTAAAGCAGTAGTTCTGTTTTATTTGAAGAACAATTATTTCTTTTGGAATGTGTTGCGAGCCTTGGTTTAAAGTAAATTAACAGTGTCTTCTTTTTTATAAAATTGAAGTGTTGCATTCTGAGGTCCTAATTTGGAGTTCACTGCAGCAGGTGGGGAGTGGTGGGAGCAGTGGTGCTCCAGGAGCCCAGGGACACCCAGGGAGGCACTTGGGAGTGCAGCATCATTTTCTTTTTGAAGATGTTTNTTTTAAATACTATTTGAATACTTTTTAAAAATACTATTTATACTGCTGATGCTTGCAATTGCAAGTTAAAGTACTGAGAAGCACCGAAAGTTTGGAGAAGCTTCTCTAGAAAATATTTTCTGCCACTTCTGCAGGACAGTGTAATTTTGGTGCCACAGCAAAGCTGGGTTTCTGCAGCTTGTCGTTCTCAGAGAACACTGCCTTTGAAATACTGCTTAAAATATGAGAGCATCCAAGGAGCCGAGTTTCATGTTTCCATTTGAATTGTCAAAAGAATCCTGTGACTTATTTTTTTATTAAAAAGAAAAAATCCTGAGCAACTTCTTCAGTAATGAGAAAATCTGCTCATTAGGGTGTTCCAGCTTTGATTCTGTAGTTTCTGTGATTTGGACTCATCTACCCAAAACTTCAGTCTCATTAACACTGAGGAAAAAAACAATCTTTTTCTCAAGTGATTAGCAATAATCAAACATTTATATAGCCTAATATCACTTCCCTGTTAAGGATGACTTTTGGTTTGGTTTTGCATAAAATCTTTTGATTAGATGCTTTTCTTTTCTTTAAATCCAGGTACCTCTCTGTGCATCCTTATCCAGGGAGATCACAGTACACTTTATAACAAAGTTGTGTACCTGGTTTAAAGCAAGTATTAAGAAGAAAAATTAAATTTATTCTCAACCGATCAAATCCTCCCATTCTTCATAAATGTGGAACACTTAAGCAGTTTTAAGGAGTCCAGCTTTGCTTTGCATTATTGCTTGAGCTGAAACTAGTGCTGGTTTTCAATTGTAGTAGATGAAAAACTTGGGAAATAAATGCCTGTTAAGAAATTGCATATAACCCAGCAGTTTGTTATACTTTCTTTGCTTCACGGATTGTGACATTCCCTAGAAAAACTAAGATTTAAAGATATCATGTAGATACTGCTGTCTCTAAGAGTGATGTATTGAGATGTCACACCTGTCAGCCATTTTTTACATAAAATATTTAGTCTCAATTGATGTCAAAAGTAAAAGCTTAATAGTTTTTATTTAAATTAAAAATATTACCCTTTTATCTGCAATTTCACAAATGACCACGAGAATTAAATTTAGGCATAAAAGAAAAAGGAGAGATATTCCGAGAATGTACTATGAGGTAACAAACCAATTTAATGTCATCAGTGCAGAAAAAAGGGGGGGAAAAAGCAATTCTTAATGTTGAGAAAAGAACACAGTCCACATCCACACTCTGTAATGAAGAGACTCTGCTCGTGGGGAGGTCGCAGCAGACAAACCAAGCGGGAAAGATTTGACTTTTTTGGTTTATAACATCTTTTTTAGGCCACCAGCTGGCTGGAATGGGTAATTTTTTCCTGAAATGTAGTTTATTAGTTATAAATTTAGAAAGGTTTGATGAATTAGAGTTTGGTATTTCCTTAGCCTTGCCTACCCACTGCTGCAGTGAAGGGATGGAAAGCTCCACTGCAGTGGCCAGCTGGAATTTTCAGGACGTAACCAAACGCTCAAAGTGCAATGATCCCATTCCAACAGAAAGCATTTGGTTGTAGTTCACCTATATGAAGAAAATAGTGGGTACCAGAATCAAATCAGAAATTATTTTTGATTTTATTTAAATAATGGCACTTCAGTACATGAAAATCATTGCTGTAAATACAGCAAATTCTGCATGTGTTAACTGAAAAATCAGTTCAGGTCTTAGATATTTGTAAAAATAATGGAGAGAGGTAGGATGAGGCTTGTACAAATTATTCCTCCTCTTCTTTCCTGACATTTCAGCCCTTGTTCTTAAGGTTTTTTTTCTTTAACCTAACAAACTCCTTTCTGTCAAGGAGTTTATCCTTCACTGTCACAGATGCTGGCATGGAATTCAGCTAAAGAAATCGATTTAGTGTTTTGATAAAGGAGAAAAAGGTTGGCTTTACAGAGAAAACATTTAATAAGGATAAAAAATAAAGTCATAACACAATGTTTGTCTCTTACTGACCAGAAAGAAGACATTGGTTGATGTGAAAAAGCATCTAGCTGCTCCATTTCTTGGTTCTTAATGACCACTGTCAAGTTGTATTTGGTTTTAATTACAGTTTTATAGTAAGAGTTTTTACAAAATCCAGTGCAGTTCCTAGAATAACTAAAATAGATGCTTTCTTGAAGTATTTACAGGCAGAATCTCTTAAAATATAGGAACCTGAAATTCAAATTATGCAAAGGCTTGAGCTGGATATTACTTTTCTAATAAAATTCAATAGATTGTTCCGCCGAGAGGAAAGATGAAGGAATAATAAATGCTTTTGTTTTACTTAGGGGGTTTGTACTTGAAGCTCCCCTGGGATGGTTTTTGTTATGTTCAGATTGTCTGTATTTTCTGTATTCATATCAGGTAATGATTGAGAGAATCACATGTGAACAGAACTTTCTCCTTTGTTTTTGGCAGAGAAAAGGAGCTTTGTGTTCTCTGGTCACCTGCAGCTCTGCTGAGGGGGTCTGTAGCAATTGCAGGGAAGACACTTCTGCAACACTTCTCAACTTGAGAAAATAAACTCATTTTTACGTGAAACTCAGCATTTCTCACCTATAGAAACACCTTTTCCTTGTCCTAGAATATCCTGAGCTGGAAGGGACCCACAAGGCTCACCCAAGTCCGACTCATTTACTGTAGAACTGAGTCACTGATGACTTTGTCAAGGTTGCAGAGTACATTTAGGATGGAGCCAGGAATTATGCCAGGAAATGCAGCATCCAATGTTTTGTGGGTTTTTTTCCCCAGAGACGGTGGATACAAAAGTGGAACCAGTCCAGGATGGGAGTAGAAGTCCCCATTGCTTGTGGTGTTAAGATCCTTGTGCTTCGAGGCATTTATGCTGCCCTAGTCTGACAGAGAAGTCTTTGTAGTAACTGCATGTCTGGAGAGAAAAGTTTTTCTTTGTTTTTGCTTGGAGGAAAGGCATCGGAGTGAGCCTCAAAGGGGAAAAAGCCCTATAATCATTTAGGTTGAAGCGCTTCTTAATTCAAATGGTGTGCTACTTAGAGAACTTGATAAGAAGGATTAGAACTGGAAAAGAAAGACATTTTTAAAAGCAAAGCTATTACAGGGTTCATTACTTTATTTATATGTTCTCCAAAATCACATGAATGAAGGGAAAAAATGAGGAGAAAAAATACTGGCTTCAGTTCAGAATGTCAATTACTACTTTTTTTAATCCTCTTTTCACAATTTATTTGACATCTTGAACAGTAGCCAAAAAAGCTATTATAACTATAAAACATATTCATTGGTATAAATCTCATTTAGTTGAGCAATTTAATTAAGGTATTGACATGCTTAATTGATACGTGCAAGGAGAGACCATTTTCATATCTAATTTCCATACGTTTTCTGCTTTTAAGAAAACTAGTTCCGTAAAAATGTTATAGATTCAGCTGAGCCCTGTCATCCCAAAGGAGCACTTGCTGCCATTTACCTTGATTTAGAGCCAACTACTCTTCTAAGTGGAGCTCCATTAAATGGATCTGATGTATGTCTGACTCAAACATGCGTCAGCTTCTCTTATGATCAATAGTGGAATATTTATATTAATAAAGCATCGAGTTAATTAAATAAAATAGTCTTCTGGGTAAACTTAAGATACTAGGGGATGGGCAGAGAATCAATATACTCTGCCATTTGAACATTAACTGTGTGCTCTGAAATTTTATGCTACCTTAGCAAAGATGCTTGCAGTGTTGGAGTCTCGGATGCACAGAAACCCCCAGGGCAGGAAGCTCCTAAGCATCCTGGGCAGGATTTATCAAGTTAGGGAAAAAACAGCAAACAAAAAAACTTTGGATCTGTTTGGCTTCTGTGACTTCATTCCTACAGACACATTGGAAATCCTTTCTTCTGGATTAGGACTGAACACAGTCAAGTGGGTGTGTTCCCAGTGGCCTGAACGATTCCAGCGTTGCCAGAGAAGGAGCATGTGTGAGAAACTTGCCACGCTGGGGTTTATCAGTGGTGGTGAAGAGTCACAGGTGCCCTACAAAGGCATTTTAAAAACTACTTTTCAAATGGGTTGGCCACTCGTGAGCGTGGCTTGTTCTGGTGCACTGCATGTTTCAGCCCAAAGCACGACTGTCCTTCAGCCTCTTCCATCCCCACGGGCTCTGTCAGACAGAGCTGGGAGAGAGATTTCTACATGAGCGGGTGACTTCTGACCACCATGGAAACCTGCCCCTGTTAGAAATGCATTCACCAGTCTCAGTGACAGATCCCCGTCACCATTGTGCCCTGATAAGCAAACTCTGCTGTCCCTGTGGCACTGCTGCTGTTTCTATTACATGCAGATGGCCTCTGAAGGAAGCAAGTTCCCTCAGGTACTGTTGCAATCCATGGATTCCACTTCATCCCACCTTTTATCTACATTTTAAAGTTTCAGTACAATAAAGTGAAAAATGTGGGTTTTAATCCTGCAGCTTTAACGAATGCCTCACTTTGATAACCAAAGAAGATGCTTGAAAGGCCAAGAAAATCTTAATTCATTATTAATAGTTTATTCAGTCAGTTTAGAACTTGTTCTGTGTAAATATGCTTCCATCTCCTTAGCCAGGGGCACCATGACATTTCTAAAAACTCTGACACCTCTGCTCCAGAGGCAGTGGTTGTGTGCCAGAGCCCTCAGCTCCTGCATTCCCCCTTCACTCATGGGCACGGGGCTCCTTGCTGTTGCACTCACACCTCTCAGGGTGTAAAGGAGCTGAGTTACAGCTGGGGAATTAGAACACGTCCATTTGGGCCCTCTCTCCTCTTTAACATCTCAGATGAGTGGGCTGGACTCTGGTCCTTGCTGAGCCTGCAGTGACTGCTGAGCATCCCGTGACCATAACCTGGGGTCAGGAGCTGAGGGGAGGATTTCAGTGAGATAATTCTTTGCTGACTTCTCTGTGACAGACACTGTCTGCCATGGGAAGTGACAAAACCAGCATGTAAAGCCATGGGGAGGTAGCATATTGAATAATGTACAGAATTTATTAAAATAATCAGTAATACTTCTGGGCTATTGCAGGAAGAGGACATTGACATTGTCCTGTGATGTGTGATTTTGACCTGGTTAAAATGCTTCTAATTACCAGGCACTAGGGAAAAGCTGAATATTCGGAATAATCTCCTTTGTCTTAGAGTGAATTGTCTTCCAGTTCAGCATTTACTGAAAATGCTTGGTTTAGATTCTACTTTTCTAACAATGTAGAACCTTCTGAAGAAGACATATATAGGGTGTGTTTAATACTTCCAAATAGGCTTCATACATGAAGAAATAAACTTAGGCACTTATTTAATATTACTAACCAAAGCACATGTAGGTTACATCTGAAAGTTGAAAATGTTTAATATATGTAAAACTACTTCTGTTCCATTATTGTCTTTGGTGAAGTGTTGGTAATGCGTCCCAACCCTACCATTTAGTATCTGTTTTGCCTTTTTTCTTTTTCATCATTCTATGATTCAGAAAGACTGAACAAAGAGTGCAAGCTAGAAAGAGCATTGGAACCATATGTGTTATGGTTGTATATAATCTCTATCGTAATTGTATAAATTTAACAGGGTGGGATAGGTTTGGATAGAAAACCACTTTCTGTGTTAGCCACAGGTCCCTGGTATTTAGAGTTGTCTTTCCACAAATTTAATGTTCAAAGAAAGGAAGAGTGATTGCATCTGAGCTGGGATAAAAACAGGTTCCACAATGAATTCCTTTCTGGAACCAAACAAAAACCTTTGTGTATGGAACTGGGATGCAGAAATTCTTGTATGTTTTTTGACTGACTCTTAGTTTGTGTCTCTTGATTGTTGGTTTTCTGCATGACATCTGGAAGTAATGATGTGAATAATATCAGGATGTAAACGTTCCAAGTCTCATAATGAAGTTAAATTTCCTTTTTTGATAAGATAAGGCTATTTTTGTCATATGACACATGACACCCCTTTAGCTAATTGTTTTTTCAAAAGCTTGCTAAGGAGGTGTTATAATTTGAAAAAAACTTTTGGGGTAGTAAGTCAGGTTTTACTGTCGGGTATATTTTCTCCTGGATACTCACATTACTGAAGTGGACTTAGAGAAAGTCACCATCATTCCCAGCAGTGACAAAATCAAATCACTCTGGAATTTGATGTTCTTTGATTTGAGAGTGCCTCAACAATGAAACAGCAACGTGTGGACACATCTCGATGCTTCCCTTGGAGTCTGTTGTGCAGGAGTCATTCCTCCCTCTCCCTGGTCAGCTCTTTTACATTTAATTCAATTTTGTGAGCTGACATTGTCAATCTGAAATTCAGCAAGATGCTTGACAGGGAGTCAGAGGAAAGCCGAGTTCATTTCTGGAAGTGGCTTTATGCAGATGAATGCTGGTGTGGGTCTCTGGAACGAGGCAGCTGCTGATGAATCAGAGGAGTGCCCTTGTTCCCTCCTCATCTTCGGGAATAAGGCTCAAAAAATACCCCAAGCATCTTTGAGAGTTGCTGTAAACCATTCACGCACTCCCAAGTCTCCCTATGAGTATTTCTGGGTGTTTGAGGATAAAAAATAAGTCTGTTTTCAAAGCAGAATCTGGAGGGCTTCATTGCACAGTGTTTGGGTGGATTCAATGAACTTAATTCACCTTGTAACTTGTTCAGGCCAGGCTGGTTTGTAAGTGGCAGTGAAGTCCTAGAAACAACTGTTAATTCTTGTGAATTGTCTTGATTTTAGCTGAGTTTTCAATAAAGGTTTAGGTCCTTAGTAGTTGATTTACTGAAACATTCAAATAAAACCCTCCATAAGCTGAGCAGAATGATTGCAAGTTTAACTTCACTTCTCTTTTGGAAGAATTCACCATTTTATGTGCACTTTAGCTGAAAGCTAATTTTGGTGTAGATTTGTGTCATGTTAGCCTGTTTGTTCTACTAGTACACTTTAGTTTTATTTTCTCCACTTAAAACACCTACATTCTATTTAAATGCCTTTTCCTAAAGCATAGCATTATTGAATGATAAACTTCCTGTGCATGGAGTGGGATTCTCAAAGGTGTTTTATCTACGTGAATAGTCATTGAAAAAGAAGGAATTTTTTGGTTATGTTCCAGTGAATCTTTTTTTGGTGTGGATAAAGCAGGAGAATGAGGTTTGTGAGGGTGTCGTGCAGCTGCAGTGGTCAGGATGACCTGCTCTGGAGTCCCTGAGTAGCTGCTGGGTTTGTGGATCCTCCCATGAAACAGAGAGCTGCTACTGCTTAAACACTTGCATCTTGCATGAATATCCCCACTGGAGTGAAGCACTTTGTGGTATTACATCTTGGTCTAATAAATCTCGATGTCACATCCACACAGCAAAGTGAATTATGGCTACAAACCAGTCCTGAAGTGTGTCTCCTCACATCTGCAGCGTTTCACTGGGGCTCTCGGGGCTAAACCATCCATGCCAGGGAAGATACACTAAGGTGAAGCTGTGGGAGAAAAAGAGAAGCTAAAATATTATAAAAGAAAAAAGGGAGAAGGTGCATGGAACTCCTTTGTCTCCTGTCTGGGGCTTCAGGAGCTGTTCCTGCAGCCTGCTGAGTGTCAGTGCAATAGATATTGCTGGTCCAATATTAGAATTTATTTTTAAAACTTCGATGACAGCTCAAGTACCAGAGTGCCTCTCTTGCACAGGTGCACTTTTTACCACAAAACAGAATAAAAGCCCTCTGATAACTGGGCCTGAGCTATAAACAGAATGTTGTTTTTCTCACTGCAGTGCATTCAAATACTTTGCAACTCATTTACACCTCACTGGAATAAATAGAAAGTCGCTGTAGTTGGTTTTACTAGCCATGGATTCTCTATCATTTTTATTACTTTCTATGTAACCACAGGAATGTCTGCAGTGATCAT
The DNA here is from genome assembly GCA_013397055.1 of Pachycephala philippinensis. Lineage (NCBI taxonomy): Eukaryota > Metazoa > Chordata > Aves > Passeriformes > Pachycephala > Pachycephala philippinensis. The sequence continues at coordinate 975,439 of VWZT01010444.1, read as the reverse complement.
ACAAACAAATTCTATAATTGGCCTCTTTCAGGAGAACTTTGTAAAAAATAAAACCTAGACCTTTACACATGTAATTGCTACTTAATCCCATGAAAAATCTTATTTTCTTAGCTAAAGTACAGGATCACAGCCTGAACTAAATAAATACTATTATAATTATTGTTTTCATTCTGCAATGCGATGATTAGGTACACAAAAATATTAACTGGCAGGGGATTTTTTTTAATATATCAGTAACGTCCAAAAAAATATTTAGTATAAAAATATTCATCATTAACAAAGGCAGAGTTAGGTTAAGATAGATCAGTCAAAAGAGACTCTTGCTGCAGATGTTGATCAATTATCCAAAGACAGTGTATGTTTTATACTTTATGATTTCACATGTTTATTTCCTAAAATAAAAACCTCATCATAATTTAAAAATATATAACCAATAAACTGCAAATACGCTTTTGCTTAGTGGTCAGGCAGGGCTCTGGAAATTCCTCTCTCTCTGGGGAGATCAGAGGAGGGTGATATTGCCTACTGATGTTTAGAATTTGCAAATACATAGGATTTCTTTCCAGTAGAGCTCAACAGACAAAAGTATAAACCCCAAAACAGGTGAACAGTATAAAACCAGTGCTTTTTAAAATTAGCTTAAAATAAAGGTAGCTCCATATAGCTGCATTTCTATTTTAGAAAGTATTAACATTAATAAGCAGTGAGAAAGCTTTTGAATTCACATTGCTTTAGCAGCAAGAAAATATTGACAAAAAGAGAAAATGATGGGGAGAATCATTTCTTTTCAGTGATGTCAGTGCTTCGCTCCTGCCTCTCTGAGGTGTGGGGTGTCCCTGCTAAATCCCATCAGTGCCTCTGTTGTAATCTCACTTGCAGTGCAGTTGGAGGAGTTGGACTCGTGTGGGAGCATCATTGTCCTGGGAGCTTTTGTGTTGTCAGCGATCCAGAGGTTCAGTGGTGCTGGAGAATTCCAGAGAAAAGGTTTTCCTATCCAAATGGATGTGTCTCAAGTGCAGTGTCAGAGCTGTGCTCGCTGTGTCTCTGCTGGCAGAACACCCTCACCACATGCGGGAGGGCTCGCTGGATAAATGGCATAAAGTGGAATTCCTGAGCTGTGGGACTGACTGGGAAGGGTTGTTCTGTCTCTGCCTGTGCTCTGCTGGAGCACCTTGCTCTGGTCACACACTGCCTCTCACATTGTGCCTTTGTCTCCTCAATCAAAAGGAAGGATTAATTATATTGGTGCCATTTGCTAAAGCACTAAACACCTACATTAAATAGTACTAACAAAGACATCTTATTGTCATTTATTAGTCAGGAGCCCTATCCTATTTCTAGTGGGCTGCTTCTCTTCAAGGGTTTCCTCTGAGTCCACTGAATGTTACTTTCCAGTTCCTGCTCCCTGACATATCCAAAGTTGAGTGTAAAGACTTTGAGGAAAGATTTTGCTTTTGTGTGTATGTTCCAAAAGACAAAACAGATGCTGCTTTCTAAAAGGAAAGCTCACGATCAGTCTCAAGATGGGTGGTTTTAAAATAAGAGTCTCCTAAATGCTGTCTGATCACTATTTTCTCGGCATTTTGGAAACGGCAGGAGGAGGCAGAACTGTAAAAGTCATAAAGACAAATGTTGCCTTTGATTGGACATTGGCATTGATTAGTTTCACAGTTCATTTAAAATTATATTAAAATATTTACTAATCTTCTTAGAGATATTCTGATTTATTTAATTTTTTTCTGTTTTTGTTGGGTGCATCAATAGACAAATGTTGTGCTGTGTCTCAGTGAAACAAGGTGGGGTTTGGGTGTTTTGTTTTGTTTTTTTAAACAATGAAGAATTTTAAAAACCTCTCATGAAGAATTAAGTAATCACAAATGTGTATTCTCTGTTCTTTTAAACATTTAAAAAGACTTCAGCATGTGCTGTGTGATCCCTGTGGTTGTGTCAGGACAGAAGTCATGAAACTGCACAAGTCCATGCAGCTTGGATCCCTTGAAGGATCTTTATTAACAGATGGTTTGAAATTGTCCTTGGAGAAGGTGGAAGATGATGATAAAATGATCATCTGCTGCTGAGATCTTTATCCTCCTTGATTCCTCAGTGAACACCCCTCCCAAATCTTTAAGCTGGGGCTCTGCTCAGTGTCCTGTTCTCCAGAATGAAGGTGTGCGTGACTGGGGTTAATTAGGCTGCATGGGGCTTTGGGTAAGTGCTGAAATATAGAAGTGCAGAGTTAACATCTATCACTTCACAGTACAACTGCATCAACAGAGAAATCGTGGTGTTTATCTTCTGGAGGCTTAGCAGTAGTGCTTGTGCAGCAGTGCGTGACTGTGTGAAAGCAGCGAGGACTGCATTAATTGGAATTTTTGAACTAAATTCCCTCCTCAAAACAAACAAAACAGAACCAAACCTGAGTTTCCCTTACAGCCTCCCAGAGCACGAATTGAGAGACAGCTGTATTGTATTTAGTGAAAACACAGTCACCTTGTTCAGGGTGCACAACATCTGCAGGACCTGCTCTTGCTTTGCAGAACTCAGATGCCTGTCACCATCTTTACTTTTAGTGCAGTAGTAGGAGGAAGAATTTTTTCCTTTTAGAAAATCAGCAGCGATGCCAAGTTTCCACAGAGTAATGCTTTACAACACTGCTGTTGTTAAGCTCTTGCCCTGTAGCCCATCAGCAACAACACTTTCCCATTTTTCCTTGAGACAGAGAGCTACAAGTGCTGCTTTTCAGTAAATACCATTTTCACACTGACCCTGCTGAGAGGGAGAAGCTGTTCCTGCACCGAGGGCATGAGGCCCTCCTGAGGACACAGGTGCTGATGAGAGTGTCAGACTTGCCACAGCTTGTTCTAATTACTGTTGGAGGAGCTGATTTGGGCAATGCATTTCCCACCTGGAAGATGATAAATATCTTGAATTTATCTCGCATATTTGCAAGGCGCAAAGTTCCTGAATTGTCTTTAACAGTTAATTCAGTTATTTTTTAATCTGCCTGTAGAACAGTTTCAGAATTCTAATACTGAACAGTTTCAGAAATGCTAGGACAATAGATCCTAGGTAAGAACAATACTTAGTTATTGAAAATGCTAAATATTAGTTTTAATTAAAAAAAAAAATTAAAAAGCTGCCACGTGATTTTGGCAGAGCAGGAAAAATCCTTCTTTTATTCCTTGCTGTAAATGGAATGTGATACAAAGGCATTTTAAAAAACACAGTGGGACATATTCGCAGAGTCTGGTTTGATCTGATTTCTCTACATCTGCATCCTTGAGCCTGTGTGTGCTGGTGTTTGTACCTGCAGACACATTGCCTGTGCAAGGGGTTCGGATCCATTTCTCACACCCCTCAGCACGGTCCTCAGCTCCTGGCTCAGCCTCTGGAAGCTGAGCACCTGGAAGCTCGTGGAGCCAGGCCAGCACCATCCTGCCCCGCTCTGGGAGCAGCTGAGCTGTCCCACTGCCCCCATCCCTGGGACACGGGCACACAGGAATTGCAGCAATTGAAGGGCACCCGAGCTGCAGAAGTTCTGCTGCTGGTGGGGTGAGCTGGGTTTGGCCACGCTCGAGGTTTTAAGCAAGGTTTGAGGCACTGGAAGTTGTTGTGGATTGTAACAGAAACTCTGGGAGACAAAAAGCTTCCTTGGGGATGTCAAGCCTTTAGTTAAAAGAAAAAGACGTCGTGTCTGCACAGTATTCTGTGCTGGAATTGTTACAGATATACTTGAGTAAACTCCTTTTTTTCCCTGCGGATTTCCTTAGTCTTTCTACCTCTTTTTCTCTTGCAGACTCTTCCTCTAGATAGCATTGGTCCCCTTTCCCTGTCTCTTTTCTGACTGTAGGAGTTATCCTCCCTTAACTTCTGTTCTATGAAAAAACTGACTCGTATCATTCCTCACTTTATTGACTTGCTTATCTTTTATTACATGTTACTTAGAGATACCTATTATCTTTGGATTATAGTCTCTAATTTTCCCCATCTGTTACTCTTTAACTCCTTAATTGTGTTACTTAATTCAGTAAAACATTGTAGGATAGAGTTTATGTGTAACATGTTGTACAAATTAAAACTAATTCTAATGAGACAAATTGCAGTGACCAGATTGTGTTAAGTATGTGACCTTTAGCAGAGTAGTTCAGTCTAGTTTTAATCCAGTTGTAAAGAAAAGCTAGATTGAAGGATACTCACTAAACTTTAAAAGTGCACAAAACCTCAGGAACATTTAATTTTATTTAATTTTGATCAATGCATTGGACTGAAATGTTTTAAACCCAGAAATGCTAATTTGTAAAAGAATGTAAACAAGCTACCAACAGGGATGAACTAACTCTCATTCCTCTCAGCTGCACATTCTGTAGGCAGAGCAAAGCTGCTGGGCACAGTGCAAATTTCTTGGCATTGGTGGCATCTGACCCTTTCTTAAAATCAGGAGTCATACCTTTCATTAGTTTTATTTTGCAGAGCAGGTGAACATTAGCTTTTCAGTATTACTGTGGCAAGAAGAGAGGATAGGAAACAATCTTACTTTGCACTCTCAAGTCCCATACCCAGTCAAAGGAACCGGTGTTTGTTTTATGGTTTCGTATCAGCTGCTACAGAGAGCTCTGTGCGAGCTCCCCTGACTTATTCCAGGCAGCAATTGAATTGTGGATAAGCTGAAAGGCTCCTGGAGAAAGGAATCAGGTTTGTTAGGCTGGATTTTCCCTTCATTTTAGCTAAACCATTGGTTCCACGTGTTAATGGTTAACTCTGTGAGTTTGCAGTTTTACTGTGGCATCAACATACATTAACATACTGGGAAAAATACACGTTTGGCTGTGGAGAATTTGCTCTGGGTGACTCGTTCTTTAAGTCTTTGTATTAAACTCTTCAGACATTAAAGGCAAGCCGAGTTCTTTATTGGATAACACTGCATGGAGATCTCTCAGCCCATTTGAGTGGGAGAAATAATTAAAGATTAGTGTTCAACCACATTAAATACTTTTTAATCAAGCTGTTCTTCAGGCGGTTGTGTAAAAACAGTCTTTTTAGATTTTAAAATCTCTGTGTTAAAAAAGGTTTGGAAAATAACTGGTAAATCCTCAAAGGGTGGGTTTTTTTGTTTGTGTTTGAAAAGGGAGAAAACCCTAGCATAAAGCCATCACTGTTGATTTTTTGGTTTTCATAGAATATACGTTATTTTCAGTACCTTTGTAATTTTGCAAGTTGTATTTAAGCAGTTGTTTTAATGTTTTAGATCTGCAGTTCAAATGAAGATTCATTCTATGGATGTTCGGAGGGTCTGTGTTCCAATTAAGTGATTTATGTTCTTTTACTGGCAAAATAATAAAAAAAAAGTCTTAATGTATTCTATTGCTCTGTTAGATAGTTGAATTTCCACTTAGGATGCAATAGGCAACGTTAAAGGAGAAAGCCAAAACCAGCACTACGGCAAAGATTGCAGAGGCACTTAGGAAACGTCAGCACTTTTGGATGGGTTTTTTTTCCCTTTCCAATCCTTTTATCAGTAAGGCACTTGCAATTCACATTTGAAGATCAGGAAAACAATATTAGACTTGCAGAGGGAGTTCATCTGTGTCCAAAGCGTTTTAGCTAAATTAAAATAAAAACTAAGAAATGTATTGGCTCGTGCCAGCTCTTGCTGGAGTCTGGGCTGGGCTGATGTGTGCTGTGCTGTGAGGATGTGTGAGCCACAGCTGCTGGGTTCTGCCAGCCCCTGCCCCTCTCCTCTGTGCAAAGTGGCACTCCGAGCTCTTTAACACCTCTGTGGCTCCGTTCCCCCAGCTCAAAGGAAAAGCTCCGTTCCCATCCCAGGAAAAGAGGATGCTGTTTCCTTTGGGGGATGTGTGCTGTGGAAGGTGTTGGTTGGGCATTGTGCTGTTCTCCTCCGGGTCCTCTGTGATCTCTGTCCAGGCTGTGCCCATCAGACAGGACCTGTGGGAGGGAGCCAGGGGCACTGCACCGAGCTGGGGCTGGCTGTGCCCCGGGCACTGCTGCAGAGCTGTGTGCCACGTGAAACCACACGGAATTGCCTGGATTTATCACAACAGGAGAGATAATTTAATCTAGAAATGTCGGCTTAGCTCAGCACGTCTGTTTGATCAGGGTGCAGATGAGCATGTTTTGGTTGTGTTGGGTGCTTTCTCCACAGAGGAACTCTTGCAAGGAGGGTGCTGCTGATGGACTGGCATGTTCTAGTTTGTCCTCAGGTCAAGCGATTTCAGCTCTCTAACACTGCCTCTTAGGGTGAGGATTTTTGGAAGTCTGTTATTCCCTAGGTCTGGAATTTTTCGGATTTCCTGTTAAGGATACATAATGGACCCAGGCATTGGACTCGCCTTCCATTACAGAAATAGGTGGCTTGAAACTTCTGTCTAAGAAATAGGAAATCTATTAGTAATCATCACCTTTTTTTTTTGGATTTGATGTTTATTTTTTCTTGAATACTGCAGTATTTTTCTGTGTGCTTTGAAGGATTTTGTTTTGGCCTCACATTAATTTATCTGTTTTTCTACAGTTACTATTAATAACTAATATTTATTTTACATACTATTGCTGTAAGCTTCCCGTTATGTCTGCTGTGAGAAGTAGGGAATAAAAAGCTGGAACTTCAAGATAAACTGAGTAGACAGGTTTCTTGTTACAGACTTCTGCTCCCTCAGAGCAAATTTTGTGAAGTGCACAGGCTGAGCCTGGTTGGGGTTTGCTTGCTTATGAAAGATGCTTAACAAAAGTTTGGCACAATGTCAGGAAGCAGAGAGAAACCCTCTTCCTGACCATCTCAAAACAGGATGATTATCATTGTGAGAAGGCAGTTATAGAAAAAGAAATGTTGGTCAATGTTCTTCCATGCTGTGTCACTAATGCCTTGCAGGCTGTCAGTTCTTCAGCTCGCTGGAGAGATTTATGGACTCAGTCCATGATCCAGGAGATTGGAAGAGGCAGTATTGTTAGCTAGAGGAGAGTGCCTAATAGAGAATAAAAATAATGCACTTTACAAGAAGGTTTTCATAGAAAACAGATGAACTTCCTACAGTCCCCGGGTTTTGCCTGGCTGCAGGTTAAGAGTTGAGCATAAAGACAAAGCAGAGATCAAATATATAAATTAGCCCTCGTAGAACACAACAATGTTACGAAATATCACTTGAAAACCTGATTTACTTTTACACATGATTTGAAATGCACAATAAAATGCCAGACAAATGCAACTTGAGATGGTGCATTTACTGTGGTTTTATTTGACCACACAATTCTACTTTTTCAAGCCCTTTTTGTTCTGCTTTGCGTGTGTCTTCCTTTCAGATCTTACTAATTTTTGCCTTGCTAAGCCATTTTGTCACACTTTTACCACAGCTCTGCTGTGCCTCATTGTCACACCAAAGTGACAGCTTAAGACTTCCTCCTTCTGGGTCTGAAATACCCTTTACTTTGTCTCTCCTCTGTCCGGGTTGCCTGATCATTTGTCTGGGTTGAAGGTCCGTCTTTAAAGAACTAATATTTTGTTGCTGGCAAAATAAAGGGGAGGTGAAGGAGGGGTCAGAGTGTGGATCAGTGTTAAACAAATTGTGAAGGTCACAAAGAATTTTAATCTGACTTGAAAAAGAGACTTGTATCCAGCAGCACATTTTTGTTTGTGATAGTCTGAATGGACAATTGTGGCTACTTTGAGAATTTGGTGTAGACTGCATGACTGGTATAAATTGAATTAGTCTCATGACAAGGACATAGTCCCCTTTTTTTCTTATCTGCCTGATGGAAAGCAGAAGAAAGCCCTGCGTGACACGTCTTGACCCGCAATGTCAATGTGGGCTTTTGTGACAGGCTCTGATTTCTGGCCTCTCATTTGATAAAACCAATTTGGTGGAGGCTAGAAAGGAGCTTGCTGAACACTAAATGTACTTACAGAAAAGGGTGTCTGGGGGTGAGTACAGAAGGCTGCCAGTGCCTCCTAATCGTCATTAGAAAGCCAGAGTTTCTTTCTGAAAATGGGGCAGAGCCTTGGGGACACAGTCACCCCAAACAATGCCCTGTGAAATTCTCTGCGGGATCACCTTTATTTGTCCTTTTACCATCTCTGTGCCTTCCCTTTCCTCCATCTGCTTATTTCTTACATTTTTCTTTCCCACTCCTCTGCCTTCCTTTCTTCTTCCATTAGTCTCTTGCCCCACCCTTTGTCCCCTAAACCAGCCTGAAACCTCTCCCCCTCCTCCGTGCTGACAGGGCACCAGCAGGAAAATCTGGGTGAATGCTGCTTCTCCTTAGCATGAAAAACATCCCAGCTTTCCGGTTTTGTGTCCCTCCCATTCCTTCCTGCCTCCACTGCACTGGTAGAGGGCTGTGAATATTTATGGTTCATCAAGGGAAAAAGCACCTGGATGCAGGCTGGGTAACAGGAAAACATAACCTGCACTCACAGTGCAGATCAAACCATTTTTTAATGTGCTTTAAGTACTAGAAAGACTTTTTGAGTTGCTGTTGGTTGTTTAGTTTTTTTGTTGTTTGTTTTTAAACAAGGTTAAAAATTCTGTTTTTCCCATTGATACACAATGCAGTGGGATTTTAATGCAGTAGATTAAGATCTTTTCAATGTAAATTTAAAAAGCTCACAAGAGAATGATTGTCATGTTTTTCCTGAATATTAATTTCAAATAAGAAGCTGTAATATGAGCAGGAGTAGCCAAGTATTTTTGCAGTCAGTAAACAAACAGAAGCATGCTGAGAAAATTACATTTACACTACAGGGTTGCAATTCCAATGGATGAGATTTGGCTGCAGGTACTCTGACAGTGAATCATGGCATTGTGCCAGTGTCATGATCACATTTGAGTGACGTTTTCTTGAAGTTCTGTCATTTGTATCAGGAATTTTGGTGGTTTTGGTTGGAGAGTCATTTCAGCTCATTCCACAGACCTCTAGAGGAGAAAAACAAAATTGAAAACACCGTGTGGTGTAACAAATCCAGAAGAATCAACTTTTCCAAGCACGTGGCTGTTCCATTAGCTCATGCAGATTTGAGAAATGTGTTCTCTTTGTTAATATAATGTATTTTTTTTTCTGTTCTCTTATTCAGAGACCTGAGCGAAAACCAGATAAAAGGAATCCCTAGAAAGGCCTTTCGAGGAATCATTGATGTGAAGAACTTGTAAGTGACACCTTCATTAATATTTGTCGTGAAAACCTTTCTCCTGGTGTTATATCTGGCTGTTCCTATCAGTTTGAGTTCTTTGTGTTCAGCTCTGTGCAGCACCAAAGGGACCTGCAGATCCTGCAGGGTTTTGTCAGGGGCCTCACAGGCTGCTTTGGTCCTCATGCCTCTGAACACACCTTGGGAGGTTTTGAGCTGAGGACAAAAAACATCCTCAAAGGCTTCACCCCTTCCTGCAGCACTGTCCTGGGGCAAGATGTGCATAGGAAAAATACAGGAAGAGTCTGGGGGTGAAACTGAAATGTTTCACTTAGTTTAAGTTTTCTGTCCCATCGCTTATGTGGAAAGTAAATATGACAAAATGTGGCACCCAGACACGGTGGTTGAGCACAAATATCAGAAAATGAAAAAAAGCAATGTGAGCAGTTAATTGTGCAGGCTTTGACAGCTTGTATTTAGAATTAAAATAATTTGTAAAAGCCATTAAAGCGAGAAAATAGGGCTTTGGTTTTTGTGCTAACGAAGCCAGAATGTCCTAACCTTTTTCTGTAAGGTAGTCTGAAATGTGTATAAAGACTTTGAGCTCTGTATTTCCAGAGCTGTTGGAGGCTCTTATGTGTTACATAACAGAAACCCATTTTGGTGCACACCCTCACACTAATGTGCCCTTGGCTTTGCTGGAGTCAGCACAAGGTGAACTGAGCAAGGAAATAACAGCCACTGCCTTGGCAGGGTCGGGATTTCCTGGGACACCCTGCAGCCACTCCCAGGAGCTTTTCAGAGCCATTAGAGTCAGCACTGTGTTACCACACCAGCAGCTGAAAACTGAGACCCACTGTGTTAAATATTGGAAGCACAGCATAAACGGTGTGGATTTTTTAAAATTTAAGAGAAGAAACAGCTCAAGGAGATCTAAGAAGAAATCCTTTCGTACAAACAATCTTGCAACATACCTGTGCTGTTTCTAGATCTTGCCCCAAGGAAATGCTCTCAGGCACGTGATGTGATTCCTGAGGCATCTTGTGAAGGGCCAGGAGTTGGACTCGATGATCCTGATGGGTCCCTTCCCTTTTGTCATGTTTTCATGAGTTTTACTTGCATTGTGTGATCTATAGGAACAATAGATGGTATTTTGTTTCAGAAAATGTAACTTTCCCAGCTGTAATTCACTGTTAGTTGTCTGACTTCATTTCAAATAACAAAGTTTGCATTCAGAGTTTAGTTCACCTCTGACAAGCTGTCACAACAAGCACAGGTGTTTTGATTTATGCACCCACTCTCGGTGCAGAAGGATCCAGGCTTTCTCCTTTCCATGAGCTGGTATCAAGGGATGCCTGGCTGGAGTGCTTACAGGAACTGTAGAAATGTTGGGATTTCAAGCTTTAACAAAAAATTGTGTCTGTCAAGTTAGGCAGTATCTATTGTTTTGCTGTAAAAGACACAGTATCAGAAGTACTTCCCTGCAGCTGCAGTTTCTGTCTTTTGTGAGCATTGAAGTTATCACAGACTCATAAAATAATTCTGGTTTGCAGTGGTCATCGAGCCCAGCCTCTGGCTCAGCAGGAGCACAAAGCTTGGTACTCAAACAGATTGCTGTTGTGAGCCACGAGCACTGATTGTTTAGATAAATAGCAGAAGCAGACTTTTCACTCATATCTAGACATTCTTTCTTGATAAGAAATGTATGAATCCTGTACCCAGGGTGGTCCCTGAGAGCAGGTGAGTGTTGCTTCCAGACACAGACGAGTGGCCTGTGACTTGCTGAGAAAAACATGGCACAATCTTGAGCCAGCTTGCTGCTGGAAAGACATTAAAATTTCTCCAGCAATAACGGTAAGGGTGTGATGCAAGCTGAACCAAGTTAATATTTAGAGCTCTTTAAGCTTTAAGTAGGGAGCTTGAATATGCTGATTCCCATTCCCAGCCTACGTTTGGCAGCCAAGGCTCTCCCTTCTGAGCCCCAGCAGTGACAGTGCCAGCGAGCAGGGGGGTTCAGGTGCCTGAGCAGGGGGTTCAGGTGCCTGAGCAGGGGCGTTCAGGTGCCTGAGCAGGAGAATGAGCCTCTGCCTTGGGTGCCACTGAGCTGTGCCAACACCTGCCTGGTGACTGTGACACGAAGGTGCTGATGGCAGAGCAGCAGGGTTGGCTGTTTCTATGGTTATCACTTTGCAGATTTATTGTACTGTCTCAGTGTTCTTCCACCCTATAAAGTGTGTTTGGGGGGCGGATCTTGGAGGCTTTAAGGCATAAGAAATAAAGCTACATATTGTCCCATACTCCCCAGCCCTTTCCAATTTATATTTAGAATTTCTACAGGGAAATGCTGACATGGAATGCTCTCTGTTTTCATGGATTGACCTTTAACATGGCCTCAAATTCTTCCAGGTTCTTCCAAAAGTGTCCCGATGTCATGACAAAAATAATAACTCTGGAGATACCATAATAGGGACACAGCAAGTGCTAGACCAGATGAAAGTCTCCAGATTAATGGTGTCTTTAACAGCAGCTTGGAAAGCTTCCCTCAGGACAAAATGCAGAGTTGATGCAATAGACTAAGCCAGGGCATGAATTCCTTTTGGATACCAGCTCTGAAATGCGCAGCCTGAGGGCTCGATATAAATTACAGTGGGTGCCATTTGGGAACCCTGTGAGAGCTACCCTGTCTCAGCGTGGCCGTAGCAGTAATGGACACAGAGTCACAGGTTGTGTCCAGCTGGAGCAGACTGGTGTAAAAAAATCTGCTTCCTGAATTTAAGGGCAGAGGTGCTGCTGCAAAGAGCTGTGAAGCAAAGACAGTCTTTGGTGATGTTCCCCAAGCACCAGGGCTGCAGAGCTGGCTCAATACAGGAAAAAAATTTAAAATAAAAATTGTTAAAATGATGGGGAAAAAAAGTGTTATAAAAAGCAGTGTTTCAAGATATTTTTCAATTTGTTTTCCTTTTTAAATGGTAAAAGCTTTCTATCTTTTATCATTCTCTTAGCAGAACAGTGAGCCCAGGAAAATGGGCTTGGATTACGGCTGTGCTAAAGAAGAGTTTTAAATGTCAGGGAGGCCAGTGTTTTTGCACAAGACAAAGCCAAAGGAGAGACTGGAGGTTTTCAAACTCCTAAGTGGGAGAAATGTAGTTGTGTGAATTATTTTCATATGAAGTGTTTTCTGCTGTTCAAGTACAAAAAAATCAAAGAATCTGCACACAAAGAATAAATTTGTGAGTCTATTTCTAACTGAAATATAGAAATAATTATACAGCTTTTAGAAAGTTTCATAAGCACATAATGCCCATTACCAGTAGTGAATTTATTTGGGAATTTGGCAAAAACTGACACTTTGAACATATTGTAGAGTAGATGCAAAAACTCTGCTCAGTGGCCCTAAGAGCTGAACAAGAGAGGCAAGAGAGGGCCAGCCTGCCGAGCACACCTGTATTCAATTTCTGTTACTTATTACTCAGAGAACAGGAAATGTTTCTTGCAGGAATCTAGCCCCAAGTAAGCACATTTATTTCAAGAATTAAAGTATATGGGTTTGGGTCTCATTGAGCTTTGGGCTAACTCAGCGCTGTCAGCCATGGCCTTCCATCATAAAAATATATCGAGCTGCTTCTTGGATTTCTGCACGTTTCCCCTGCTCGTATCCCATCTCGGCATTCGGGGGAGTGTTCCTCTGCTGAGGCATTCCTGCTGTTGCTGTTGAATTAGCCTGCCCAGCCCACCTCACTGAGGGCAGCCAGGATCCCAGAGCAGGGACATACAGAGCTTGATGTTAGGAAGAAATTCCTGCTTGTGAGGGTGGGGAGGCCCTGGCCCAGAGAAGCTGTGGCTGCCCCAGCCCTGGAGGTGTTCCAGGCCAGGTTGGACAGGGCTTGGAGCAACCTGGGACAGTGGAAGGTGTCCCTGACCACGGCCAGGAGTCCATTGAGATGATCTTTAGGGTCCTTTCCAACCCAAACCATTCTGTGAGGCTACAAACATCTCCCAGCCAAGCAAAGGAGAACATGAATCCATGTGCAGTGTGGGTGCAGGGCAGAATGACAGAGCAGCAGGGCAGAATGACAGAGCAGCAGGGCATGGGGGAGCCACCCTGTCTGGGCACCACTCAGAGCTGGAGCCACACGGAATGACACAGGCACTGCTTCTTCTGTCAGGAGTTGCTGCAGTTTCTTGTTCTTGATTCACAGGAACTCAGTTCCATCCATATTCAGCTCCTGCCTTTTATCTCTCATAGGTTTTAGCTGTAAGATTCTGTAGCACTGGGAAAAAAGAGGTTAACAGGCTCATGTGTCATGATAACGTAGGCTCATTGCATTTCTGTCTGAATACTTCTCAGCCTCACCTGAGATAATAGCTCCTATCACTAGACCTGAGAGCGGCTTTCCCCGCATCCTGGGGCCACTTAGCAAATTGTGGGTAATATCCTCCTTGATAGCCCTAAAGGTTCTTGTGAAGGGGGAAATGAAGCATTTAGATTTATTTTTTTAAAAATACAGAAATACATCAGCACATATGTAACATTTAACACTTCTGCTAGTCAGTATACATTTATTTTCCTAGTGGCTAAATTACCTCTGCAGTGTGGAAAATCAGAGCTCTGTGAGTACTGTAATATATTGTTGTACCTATTAGTTTCAGTTCCTTATTTGTTAAATGGCTTTTCCTGGAAGATTCTGTTACTTTTTCTGCATGCATCTACTATTAGCATCAATCCATGTGACTTTTACAAAAATTAAACATCTCGATTGCACATTCAGGTTTTGGAAAAAGCTGAACTAGCTCTTTACATTGAGAGGTATTTTGCGTTCACCTACACAAAATATAAAAATGTTCCTCTGTAATTTTTTTTTAACCATCACAGCCAGCTCTGCAGAGTATATTTGTAGCTTCTGCCATTCAGCCATAGGAATAATTAAACATACCTGTCAAGTTAAACTAATGAATAAACCCAAGGAAATAACGGTTGATTTGTGTGTAGCCATTTCACGAGAAGAAAGCAAGTGATTGTGAGTTATTTGCCATACATAAATATGCAGTAGATCTTAATGAAATGTTACACTACAGAACGTAACTCCTTTAGTCTGGGTTCTCCAGGGAAGCTATTATCCAGGGCCCTCTGAAATTCCTGGCCGTAGTTTCTTGACATTTGTGTACAGGACTCAGTGTTACTCTTGCAGTTTGCAGTAAAATAAAACAAAAGGAGGAAGATAAACAGTTGGCCAGATTTTCCACTCGTTTGGTGTAAAATCTGGGATAAGCCTTCTGAAGCCAGTGGTTGGCCTCAAATAAAAGCAAAGAAATGCCTAGAGGAGAATCGATTATCACATGTTGGGTTATGTGTTTGCTTATGTATCTCTCAGTGGACTGAACAATGTGTGCCTATATTTGATGGTGTGCATGAAAAGCACAGTATGTTTTAAACAGGAATGCATAAAAATTTAAGGAAAGGATATATTTCTATTATGGAACAAATTTCAGGTTGTTTTGACAAGGAGCTGGCAAAACAGGTCAGAGGAATGGAAAGAGCTATTTGGAATCCTCATTGGAGACAAGCCTTTTGCACTCTTTAGGGGGCAAAAAGATCACATTACTTCAACTGTATAAATTTGTAAATAATCTTCCTCCTCCTTGTCCATAAATTCACACTGCACACAATGTATTCCAACAGTGTATTCCTTTCTATCTCCTGTAATTGGTCTTCATTGTGATAGTGACCATAATGAATTCAAGAGAGATCTCTGTGGCCATCGCATTTGCTTTCCTACAAATTTCATTGTCATGCAGCATTATTATAACATTAAAATAACAAGTTACCAACTTACCACCTTCTATGGAGAAACACCACCTGCAGCGTCAGTTAATTTTATGAATACATTAGTTTGAGCTTTTGCCATCTGTTCTACCCCTTGTAATAAATGCAAAAAGCATATATTTCACAATTAACTCATTAAAAGGATATGATTGATTGAAATGCACACGCATGTTCCCTACCCAACGCTTAAGGTGAGATGTGCGGAGCCAGCCAAGCACAGAGAGGGACTCTGAGGCACAGCAGAGGACATTTTGTGAGACAGAAGCGTTTCTCTCTTGACATCCTCAGCCACACACACAGGGCCAGCACATCAAGTGACACAGAGGGGTGACACTGGGTGCTTCATTGTTCTCTCGAGAGCCGTGGCCCAGTCCTGCTGCTCCCTCAAGGTTCTGCCAGGGAGATGCTGCTTTCCTGCCTCAGGTCACGGGGTGTACAATGCTCCTTGGTTTGGTTTTCTATTCTATTCCATTCTGAATCACTAACCTCTAAAATCTTATCTTTCTAAATAGCTTTTCTTGTCTATCTTATAGGAAAGATAAGAGAAAAAAGTAAGAAAGTCTAAATGCTGTGCAGGCTGGCTTTGAGTAGGCAGGAAGGTGTAGACAGGAACTGTGTTTTCGTTTTTCCCAGCTGGAGGAGCCTTCCTGCTCACTCTGTTCCCATCAGGAATGTCACAGCTGCTGCAGCCACAGCCAAGGGAAAGACTGTGTTAGGGACATGGATGAAAACTTGAAATTTAGTTCAGAAACGGCATAATCACAGTTTTTTCTCTGCCTCCAGTGAATCAGCAGAGCCTTTTTGCTCTCTGCGCTGCATTGGAGAGGTGATGTGTTCATCATCAGTGCCTCCCTGATGGTCTGTGGGAGCACAGGATCCTGGGCACAGGGTGTGTGCCCTCCCTGGATCCTGGGCACAGGGTGTGTGCCCTGTCTGCAGGGAGGGCTGCCCTTGTATCCCTTCCCTTGTGCAGGATGGCTGAGGGCGAGCAAGGGGTCTGGAATAAAAAGCTAATTCTGCACTTTTCTAGAATATGATGCATAGAGGCAGTGCCTTCTGAGTAACTGTGCTGAATAACTCTGCTCTCTGGCAGTTTATTCGAATTGTCATGAAATACTGTGGGGTCTAAATGTTGTTACAACCCCGAAACTTTCGCATGTCTCTTTTGACATCATAAAGAATAGTCATTATTCAGAATTACCTTCCTGAGAAGAAACTTCCATAGGATTTTTGCAATGTGCACTGATGCTAAGAGATGCCAGTTCAGCAGTGATCTTGCTAGTGAGTGAGCCAGTTTCAGTCTTGATAGTGCATTTTTGTAAACACTTGGCATTAGTGTTATGTCACTCCAGGGGACATTTTAGAAGGGCGTGAAGTGGTAGGACAATGGGGAATGGCTTTAAACTGACAGAGAGCAGGTTTAGGTTGGATATTAGAAAGAGATTTCTTCCCTGTGAGGGAGGTGAGGCCCTGGCACAGGGTGCCCAGAGAAGCTGTGGCTGCCCCATCCCTGGAAGTGTCCCAGGCCAGGCTGGACGGGGCTTGGAGCAACTTGGGATAGAGAAAGGTGTCTGCCCATGGCAGAGGGTGGAATAAGATGGCCTTTAGTCCCTTCCAACCCAAACTGTTATATGATTCTGTGATCCTGTGGTTCACGTGGTCAACTGGAGGGTTTGGTCCCAACCTGCAGGAGATCCCTGTATTTTAGGATAAGGGATGTTAATGAGAATGCTGCTTCTCTGTGTTATTCCCCAACAGCCTGGGATGGTCCTGTGTGCATCAGGGAGCAATGGAACGCACATGTGCAGACTAACAACCTGCAAAGTCTGCAGCACATGTGATAAACACTGAGTAACCCAAAACCATTTCACAAAGTATTTAAACCTGTGCCATATTTGGTAGTGTGATCAGCCCATACTTGCATTTTTTAAACACATTTTGGTTTGTGTAATCCCCTTTCTCATGTCCCTCGCTAGTAAATAAAACACCAGGTGGATGAACCAGCACAGAATGATCTTAAATCTGTTGAATGTGCTAAACTCTGACTTCACGTGAGATTGATTGCACAGATTGAAAATGCGCTGCTGATTTATTTTTTTTATTTTTTAAATGAAAACATCTGCATTAAGTAGAGTGGATGTCTGCTCTGTTCTCTTGTCCACTTGCATTTCAGGAAGTGTTTGTTTTCACGGATGTCTGTAGTTGTGGGCTCAGCTGGCCACAAGGGATCTGTCACTGACAACTTATTAAAAGCTGAACCATCACTCCTGAGGAACAGATTTCCTCACTGTAAAGGTTGCTTTCCCCTGAGTAAAATGTCAGATAAATAAAAAGCTGAAATATCTCTTAAGTGTGTTCTACTTATAAAATAGAAGTATATAAGCCAATAGTATTTAGTATTGGAGGATGTGTGCTTGGTGGCATTTAATATTTTTTAAATTTTCATTTTTCTGAGCTAATCTGAGCTGACTACCCCCGTAATAAGGTTATACATAATTCTGATTTATCCAGTTCTGTATTCTGGATATCCTCTGCAGTATATATTGGTTTTAGTTTTAATTTTTGGGCAAACCACAGATTTTTTAATATTTCTTGTAGAAGTAAGACAAACATAAATACCAATTGTTTTCTCCTTTTCTGGAAATGTATTTCCAGCATTATTGAAAGCCTGCACTTTAAATGTTCATACAGTAAAATCCTGATGCTGATGACAAGAAAGATGAAGTATCCCACACAGGCCTAAGTCATCCTTTCCATCTACTTCAGATTTTGTTCTCATCTTCCCTGTGCTTTCTGCCTTGCATAATTTATTGCCTGGGCCAGCCTGAGAGGGGCTCCTTCTGCAGCCATGAGCCATGAGCTCTGTGAGCTGGTCATCAGAGGGGTTTGAAGAGTGACGTGGATGTGCTGTGTCCCATCAGGAACACGAGACAGCTGACACTGGGATGGGAATCCTTTGCACAGGAGACTGAAATAGTCCAGTCTTTGTGCATCAGAACCTCGGGCTTGATGGTCACTTTTACAATTTCTCTTTGATTAGGTAAAATCCGGGAGTCTAGAGATTTAAATTGTATATAATTCACTTGCCTGAATGGGACATTGCTGGAATTTTTTAAACAAGATCACAAGCTCCAGGTCCAGAGTTTGATAAAAGAAAACCTCATCCCTAATCCTGAATGGGACCTATTATCTGGGGTTTGAAATTTGCTACAGAACTTCAGGGTGACTATTGCTATTTCCAGAGATTACTTATCTGCTTTCTTATTTCGCTGAGCTCTGCTCGGTGCTTTCTGGGCTCGTTATTCTTTTATCCTAATGAAGCACAGATCCATTTTGATGCAGCACCCATGCTGCAGCCCTGCTTTTGTATGGAGAGTAATGAATAGCAGATTTGGCTCTTTTCTGTTTTGGTAGACTTACAAGAGTCTCTCTGACAGAAACGAACTCCAGAAAATACCTTGATTTAAAAACAGGCTATGTGGTATTCTTACTGTCCTTTTGATATAAAGCTTGATTAAAATGGGATGTGACATCAGTTGAAAAAGTATGAAAATCAAATTTTCTTTATTACGTACGTGTTTAGGCTAACTTATGCCTACAGTTTATCTTTGTATAATTTATGCTGTCTTTGTGCCATGCCTTAATTTCGAATACATTTGTTGAAGATTTCCTGTAGCATTCATCTATGATTGTCAAAAGGAAGTTTTATTCTAAAAAAAGAGATAGTACTGGTTTTAATTATGAATCTAAATAGCTTCATAACCAGAGTGAACTCTGAATTTACATCATTTTTATGATAGCCACACCATCCCAGGTTTATTGATTTTGTCATTTGCTTCATTACATTTAATGCAAACCTTTTGTATGAAATTATTCCGGTGCTGTGCTGGCCACGGAGGGGTCAGCGTGTGCAGGCTCTAGCCAAAACAGCACAGCAATATCATTTTAGTGCAGGCTCCATGGATAACAGGGGGTTGTAAATACTGCCCACCAGCAGAACAAAGTTTGCTTTTTCCTCTTGACCTTCCCAGCTGGACAAAGTTAAAACCACAGCTTGAGTTGTCTTTTTTTCCCCCTCTCCTTTTCTCTCCCCCTGTGTTTTGCTTCAGCTCCTTGGTCAGTGTGACAAATGCCTGTTACTGGAGAGGAGAAGGGTGTTTGGGGGTGGGTTTGGGCAGAGCCTGCTCGATCCCTGGCAGTGCCAGGCTGGGCTGGGAATGGCCTGGCAGCACCAGTTCTGTGCCCAGTGGAGATCTCCCAGAGGAGGAGCTCTGCAGGGAGTGCTGGCCTGCTCAGAAGCTGTTCTGAAGAGCTGCTTGCCTTTTGGCTTTCAAGGCAGAGACACCGTGTGTCTGAGGTCTCCAGTTGTTTGGCCATTTCAGTGGGATTAAATTCTGATACTTTATTTTGTAAATAGGCAACAATGTGCCAGGATTTGCTGTACTTTTTAGAAGTCTTTAGAAACTTTTTAAAGATCATCTAGTTGCCCCATGGCAGGGGAGTTGGAAGTAGATGATCTTTAAGGTCCCTTCCAACCCAAGCCATTCTGTGATTCTATGGATAAAACTTCTTGAGTTCTTAATTAATACTGCATCACTTTTTCTAGATAAGACAATTATTGTTTTTAATATAACTTCATTTTTAAAAGTGTTGAAAACACTATGCAAAACAGGTAAGTAAATGGATCCTTGTTTTCCCAGAAGGCAATGACTTAGGCTCGAAAATTAATTTCAGTAATTGATTGGAGAACTAGATTTCCTGCACCACTCTGCCTTGACCACGAAATGAGATGGATGTCCCCCTGCTTTTGACCCCAACTCTTAACTCAGCTGCAGCTTTTTTCCTGACCCAAGCCCTCAACTCAGCTGCAGCTTTCTGTGTGAGAGCAGAGCTGCCTATTTAAAACAACCCTGTGCAGCTTCTTGCCACATTTAGAGCCCAGAAGGGAATGATTACATTTCTCATTCAGTGATTCAGTCTGTTCCATGACTTTGCTATCCTGCAGTTGGGTGGCTCCATGAGATAAAGTGTAGAAAAACAAAGCCACCTGCAATT
The DNA here is from genome assembly GCA_013397055.1 of Pachycephala philippinensis. Classification (NCBI taxonomy): domain Eukaryota; kingdom Metazoa; phylum Chordata; class Aves; order Passeriformes; genus Pachycephala; species Pachycephala philippinensis. The sequence continues at coordinate 955,427 of VWZT01010444.1, read as the reverse complement.
CAATTCAATACAAAATTGATATGCCTTGAAAGAAAAATATTAAACTGTGATGGTATAACTGTATTGTAGAGTTTTTTCATCACAAATTGTTTTTATATGAACATATGCTCACTGTGTTTGTACGGCAAGGGATGTTATACAGTCCTTTGAAACAGCTCCATTGCTGCATCACTTGAAAATTTCCTCAAAAGAAGTTCAGATCATGTAAATCCTACATGGATATTAAGAAGAGCCTATGGAGGATCTTTGTTTTATTAAAAAAAAAAAAACCCTCAGTGTTTCTGCTTGGATCTGCAGTGTTTTCTTCCTGTATAAAATAAGGATCTAAATCTGAGCAAAGCACAGAGGGAATTCTCAGGCACTCGGATATCTGTTATGAGATTAATAGAAACAAAGTTGATTATCTAGGTGCAAATCTGAGAATGGCTTTAGTATAATAGCTTTGAGGTAGGCAAGAATAAAACCCCTTTTGTTTAAGACCAGATGACACAGGCTGAGTGGAGACAGCAGCAGTGGGAAAGGCTGGGAGATGATGGGCTCATTTGTACAACTGATTTCTGCTACTGAATATAATTTCCCTCCACTTTTTTTTCCTACCAAAGGCCTGTGGGATCTAATTTTGCTTTTGTTTACCCTTTGGTAGTCCCATAAATGTCAAAGAAACAAATGAGAGAATTCCATCTTCATGTGGAAGTAACCTCTGCTCCAGTCTTTTGTGGGTTTTTTTAAAGCTCTTTTTGGAGTTATTTTTCCAACTCATTGAGCAGCACAGTAGCACTATGGTAATGTGCATACACAGCGTGTCCGAGGTGCATTTTCACACTTAGGATTCTTCTTCTTTTCTCTTGTTTGACTAGGGAAAGTGAGGATTTTGGAATTGTTTATTTGAAGGAACAGGAGAGTTTCATGAATGTGCAATCAAGATTATTTCCCTATATAAATTCTGCATCAATATCCTGTCAATCACAAGTTGCTTACATGGCAGTCACGATACCTTAATGCTGGAATATAGAGTGGTGCTTTCCAAAAATAACCCCAAAAAAACCCTCAATCCAACACCAAACGTCCAAACCCTAGAATTTAACTCACTTGAAGAGATTAGATAGATAGATAGATAGATAGATAGATAGATAGATAGATAGATAGATAGATAGATAGATAGATAGACAGGCTGTATAAAAACTGTGATGTGGTGCAAAAGAAATCTGAAGGCAAATGATTTGCTTTAAGATGCCCATAAGCAGTTCTTGCTGCATTTCCAGGAGCCCAGCCTGCCTCTCAGGGCAGCAAAACAGGACTCTTTCATACACTTTAAAAATGTTTTTTTGTGTCACGGGGTGGGAAATGGAGCTTTCTGGTGTGAAAATTAGCTTTAGAAATAAGATTGACTTTTTCCCCCTTTTTTTCTTCTTCCTTCTACTTTTTTTTTTTGTGACCCTTCAGTAGCCCTGTATACAAGTTTCACCCTTGAACCTACTTTATTTTGTATTTAATTTATATGCTTAAACTCGGGTCATATGCAGCAACATCTATTGATTAGGCCCTGCTTTTAAACCCAGTCTTACAGGGAAAATGACTGCTGCAAAGAGGTCAAGTGGTTTGCCTGAAATAATTCACTGCGTGAGGGGGGCTCGCAATGACCTGAACCGTTTGAGTGGGGGTTTGTTGTTGGGGGTGGATTTTTAGTTTGATTTTTAGCTCCCTGCCTGGAGCTCTCGTTGCTTTGCAGAGATGTGGTGCTCTCCCTTCCTGAGGAGCAGCTGAAAACATAATTAAGGGTTAATGTTCAGGGGAGGGGGAGCAGCCAGCCCTTCACCGTAAGTTGGGCAATAAGCAGCGCTCTCAGGAGAGTGACTGAGAAGGATGGGAGAAATGTCCTGCGAAGCCAATTGTCCAGGTATCCTCTTTACTACTTACAAAAAATTTACTGCTTTGATTGCAAGAAAGAAAAAATCGGGGCAGGGCTTTTTTCTGGCCATTTTATTTCAGCACTGTCACGTCTCAGTATGAATTAGGTTTTTGAGGTTTTGTCTGTAGGGTCAGGTAAGGTGACTAGTGTGCTCTTGAGATCCAAACTTGCTGCCTAATCCTACCTGGGAGTACAAGTTTTCTTGCACGTGGCATCCTTTTTGTCATGGCAATCCTGGCAGAGGAAGCAGCTGTCTCTGTATGAATGTATTTATGGACTAATGTCAGGAAAAAATACTAATAAAAATATACACCACCTAGCAAGGAAATGTCGAAGTCAGCTGCATAAGTTAATTTTTAAGATTCTTTGATGGTGACTTCAAGTTTGCAAGGTTTGTAGAATCCTTATTCAGTGGCTAGTGCGTAAATGTGAATGAACATTTCAGAAATGTCAGCATTTATATTTAAGAAATCACAATGCCTACGATGACCTGAAGGTTGTTTTAATGATTTCAAAAGGAAATATATTTCTTAAAAAAAAAATTAAAAGTACAATTTGCAGAGAAAAATACCGAAGTCTGTAACTTCTAGGAAATTCTGTATATAAACCTGCCTCTACAATTTGATGTCAGAAGTAAGGTAGATGCAAAAATTATTTAATAATACTAACCCCATTTCTAATAGTAAGCCGTCTCCTAGCCATACTTTTGCTTTAAAATTGGGCATGCAGTTATCTCATGATGCTGTTTTTACCAGTTTTTGATGAAATAATTCTTTCACATTCACGTTCATTACAAGTCCTGCATTTATAGATAAGTGCAGAGTTTTAAGTCGCTCAAGTCTCCCACAAGATGGAATAAATCCCTTTGGAAGTGACCTCTCCTCCTGTTCTTGCCATGTGTGTTGTCTTGGAGATTATGGTTGTCCTTTGGTGCTGGCATTTCTGAACTGTGATGTTTCAGCTCCAGGGTCGCGTTATCCCTTGCCCAGCAGTTTATCTCTCCAGGAGACTGGCAATCCACAAGGAAAGCTGAAAGACTTCAGCACCTGTAGCTGCTTTTCAGTTCTCCCCAAGAATTAAGCTTTTGTGAGGCTATCAGGTACTGGTGGTGATTTTTGATGACTTTTTTCCTTTTCGAGCACTGCAGTCCAGTAAAACACCAGTGCTGTTACACATCTTTTACCTACATCTTTATAAAAGTACTTTGTGGCAATAGTAACATCAGTAATTATCTATTGCACAGTGTTCAGCACTTTAGATATAAACTCTCCCTCTTCCATGTTTTACATTAGTATTATACCTGTCCCAAGACCGGAGAAGAACATTTTAATTTGGAAATTATGTAGGTTACTGGAACTGGAAAAGATGAGTTCAGTTCCTGAAATTTTTTAAAACCTCATGAAGCTGCTGACAGCCCAGGGGAGGAGGAATAAATATATTAAAGGGTGAGGGACTCAAATGCTGCAGCCATCCCATAAATGCCAAAAATAGACGGATGCCATTTGCTTTTATGAATTAAAAGAAACAGACCTACGGTTACATGTAGGTGGAAAGAAACTCCCTGGTGAATATGCACAAGAATTGTCACATATGCTCCGTGCCATGCTTCTGAAGGATGTGTGGCAGTGCCACACTGATTTGGTAAAACATTGTTTGGGAAGCTGAAGATCTGCTAACAAAAACTGAATGTAGTCATCCAAACATATTGGGTGCTTATGGTTCATATGGGCGTTCAAATAGAACATTTGTTCCAAAATGCTTGTAAACATAAATCTGCAGGATGGATTGCTGTCCTTACCCCGGGTGACAAACATTTCACAGATGACGTGAATTTGGCTGCCTTGAAAACAGTAAAGCAAAATGGCTTTTTTTGTCAACTGTGATTCAGTTTGCTGTTAATTCCAGAGCACTTTTCAAAGTATTTAAAAACTGATGTAATTACTAAGTGCCCAGATAACCAGCAAGAACATTGGGTTTGGTTCCCATTTACTCTATCAGGAAATTTATTTATTTTGGTTCCTACAACCTTTTTTGGGTTTTCTTTTGTTTAACTTTTCTTAGAGGTTCCTTTTTTCTGTTTGGAAACTGGTTATTCTTTCCTGTTCTGGTGAGTTCTTTTTAAGTGTTTGAGGCTTTCATTTGTTAGGTGCAGGTGTTTCACTGACAGCAGAGGTGAGTTTGGGAAGTGTTCTGGACCTGGTGTAGACGAAGGAGTGTGGTGGCAGAGGGGAACACAAGTCACAGAGCCATAGCTGGTGTGGCATCTTCAGAAATGTGTCATAGGATGATTAATTTGGATATGGACAACTACTCAGGGAAGAGGAATAGGTCTTCAAGTTCATGTTCAACTGCCCAACAAACACTCCATGTGCATGAGTGGACCTTGGGGATGGGGATAATGAGGAATCAGCTGGCCTGCTCAGGACTCTTGCTTGTGAGACCTTGTTGTATGCGACAGAATAGCAGAGTTTAGTGCTTATTGGAACCCTTTTCCACTTTTCTTAGCCTAAGGGAAGAGTTATTTGCTTACTCTTATATAAATACATGTATATGTAGCTACCTAAATTACGTACATAAGCACACAGAGTGCTCAGAAAAGTGCAGAGTACTATTTTTATAAACTTAGTACAAATATAAATAAGCATATAAAAGCACACAGCAAGATTTCACCCTTTCATTAGTTTTTGTAACACAAGTAAGTAATGCAGTAACCCAAAGCACATACTGTGTTAACTTACTTGTTTGAAATCATGTAGCAGAACAAGCAAATTTGGGGCAGTGAGGTATAGAGGCAGACTGTAAGAAGGAATTCCAGTGGGAGTCTGGATGGGGAACTTGAATTTATTGCCTTGAGCATGAAGTTTGAGGTAAATGCCTTAAAGGCTTGTGAGGTTCAGGCTGAATTCCAATATCTCTCTCTCACCCTTAGCACCAACTCATCTAAACTCACCCATACTCTTACCTAGAACTGATTACAAATCAGCCACAGCTCTGACTTGCAAAATGGGACGTGATGCTAAGAAATGACAAATATAAAGACTTAAAATCAGAGGATCATGGCTTTGCATATGCATTGAAGCAACCACTGGAAAACAAATTTCAAAGGTTTTTACTGTATCTTTCCAGCCCTGTTTTGTTTCAGTAAGAGGGCAACAGCACAGGGCTGTAGTTACGTGAAGTACTTGGGTCTGCTGCTCTTCCTCAGCTGGCCTGAGAAATCATGTACCAGCAAAGCAGAGAAATGGTTAGGAGTCAGAGTGTGGAGCTGCATCTCGTTTAGGAGCATTTTTGTGTTAAAAACAAAACCTCTGACTTTGATAACACCCAGGCAGGTCATCAGTGAACAACACAGAACTGTAACTAAGCCAAATGGCTCCTTGTCTTAAAGTAATTGAAAACACTTATATTTTGTTGGTTAGTTTGTCAGTGGCCAGTTTTACAACAGAAATTATTAGAATGGGATAAATTCCATGTCTCAGAAGCAAACTGCTGTGGCCTGATCGGTATAGAAGAAAAGGGGTAAAACAAAGCAAAACCCTGGAAGCACACACTCCAACCCTTCTTTTCATCATCTGGAGTACCACTTATTTGTCCTACAATAGGAACCCACAGCTGTGGTAAACATGAAATGGCCTGATTTGGAACCCCCTAGAAAAGCTTCTGAGCCTGTGTTAAGCATAGTCAGTGCTGGAAACCCCTATCAGAGTGATTCAAAATTGATGCAGCATCTTGAAATATGTAATTTGTGAACTGTTCTCCAGTGGCTGTGGGAGTTCGTTGAGGAATTGAGTAGGACCATGTTAAAAAAAATCCCCCAATCCAAAATGGGACGTGGAGATACTCAGAACTGTGATTCCTTCTCCAGCTTTAACTGGCCTTTGTTTTTTTTTTTTTGTTTAAGAGTCTGATAAAACAGGCTTTGATTGAAACCTTATTGGTGTGTTATACTGAGAAACAACCATTTATAACTGCAAGCTGTTAATTGGATATTATCCACAAGTTTTTAATATTAATTTTCTAAGCAACCAAAAAAAACAAGTTACCAAAACAAAAAAAATCAACTGTTTTGCTAAAATTGACCAACCAGGCAGCAAGGCAGACACTCTACCATGACTTTACTCACAATATTTAGTGGTTTGGTATTGCTTCCTCCTGATTTTTGTCCTAAAAGCTACAAAAACCTATCACAAGTCATTGTATGACTGCGGGTGATAGCGTTAATCTAATGTGATATGGGATTTCAGAGGGGACAGATGTCTGGAGATTGAATGTCCAGATTTCCTTTTGCTCTGTCATCCCCCTAACCACGTAAAAACCAGGCACTTCTGGGGCTGGCCCTGGGCACGTTCACCTTCCCTGCTCTGGGCACGTTCACCTTCCCTGCTCTGCACTCGCCCTCGGCCACAGCCTCTGTGCCCCATGATGTTTTCATGTTTGCTGATCAAGTCCAAGCTTCTCAAAGGCACAAGAGCTTTAATTTTTCCTCTCAAACCTGAGTTTTGTAAGTTATTAAACATAAAAATGGGTCAGCAATGAACACCACCAGAACTAACACGTTTTTTTGCTAGGTGTCCCTGCTAAATAACCTCACGGTGAGCTCTCCATGGTCCCGTGCGGCTGGCAGGGGCTGGGCTCACGGGCAGTGCCAGGGAAACCTGCAGTGGTGTCCTTGGGGCAGCAGCAATGTCACCGTGTCCAGAACATCTCCTGTCCAGCGCTGAGGCCAGGAACCAGCAGAGCACTGACCCTGCTTTGCTGTGTTCCACTAGAGAGTTTCTTGCAGCCCTCTGTCCTACTGAGCCCATTTCAGAAATGCCGGTGGCTCCAAACAAATTTTGTCTTTGACAACTCACAGCTGAAATACATCTTAATAGGAAGGTGATGCCTTAGGTTTTACTTTTATATTTTTCAAATTCTGTATTCCCAGTGTGTAACTCTGCAGTGTCCTGCAGCCTGGGAGCTGCTGCTCTCTCATGCTGAGACAGACAGAACAAAGCCTCTCCAGGCTGCTCTCCAAGGACACCCAGCCCATTCTAGGCCCAAAATGTGTAACCCAGCATCTTGAGAAGGGGGGCAAGCTGAGGGGAAATTCCATCATTAGCTAAAGTTTAATTGGTGAAATTGGGTTGATATGCAAATGGAGCAAAGCTATAAAAGTGTGAAGAACTCGTGACTCGGGGTCCATCTTGGGTGCAGCCTTTGGCCTGCCCAGGGTGTGCCTCTGAAGGCCTTTCAAATAAATATCCACCTTTATTCCCTTCCTCCTGTCCAGTCTCTGTTTCTAGGTTGGCCTCTTTAGGCATCAAAGCGATGGAGCATTTTGAGTCTTTCTTTTTAAAGTTTTGGTTCTGTAATGAAATTGTTACAACACAGAACATACACACGGAATAATTTTAAGAAGAGAACCCAAATCCTGGCTGATGCTGCCGTACTGATGGGCGGGAACAGCTCGCCTGTGGGGGCTTATTTGTTTTGCCTTGGAAATGAGCGTGAGTTACGTGCTGTTAGTTCCATGTAAGTGATGCTGTGATGGTGCACGAGCCTGTGTAACACTGGCCTTGCTCACAGGACACATCTCTGGGCAAGGTTCAGTGCTGCTGCTGTCCTGGCATGGGGCACGGGATTCAGCCAGAGCCTGCAGACTCGCTGTGCCTGTGCCTCCCCTCCCTGCCAGAAACACCCGAGAGGAGGGAGGGACTTGGGGTGTGATGGAAGCAGCAGCCAGGGATGGGCAGAGGTCAGACATCACTGCAGCTCTGGGGCGGGAGACAGCGGGTCCTGTTCCACCTGCAGCAGCTGGGTGCATGGAACCACCTGCACCTCCTCTGCCCCACGCTCTTTGTACATTACAAATTTCTACTCTTTATTTAGATTAACTGCAGGTATTTTTTCCATGTAGGTACCTCGCTTTCAGATTTTCCAGTTTCATAATACTGTCCCTAATGATATGTTTTCCTTTTAATATTCCTAAACTGATTCCCTAGTATGATTTCCTATTAATAAGGTCACTGCGTAGTAACATTCTGAACTAGAATTTTCCTTTACGTGTGGTATTTGACACTTGTCAACTGAACATAACAATAAATAAAAATTTAAATAAGTGCAAACCTTCTAAAACTGTAAAAAACACCACAGTAAGTAACTTTCATTTTCTCAAACACCCATTTTATCTTCCTCATTTCTTCCCCTTTTCCCCTTTGGGGCTATGGCAGAGGAGAACAACAGATGGTTATCAGTCAAGAGTAACTAGGGAAACGGCAAAACCTGCCCCAATTGCTATGGAGACAGCCATTTCTGTGCTTGGTATGCACTATTTGTTACATCAGCAACCAGAGAGAGTTAAAAAAAGAAAAAAAAAATGTTCTAAAGCACCTGATATTGAAAGGAAATCTCGTGTTTGTGTGTATTTGTCCTTGTGGCAGGAGTAGTCTCCATGTTCGTTTGCCACTCAAGTTTTGCTTTAAGCTGATATTTCGGTTGTTTTGTGACAGCAGCATTTTGATTTGTGAGTTAATGTAATAAAAATACTCAGAGTAAATACTTAATACTTTTGAATAGTCTGCAGAATAATTATTCATAAGCAACTCTTTCCCTTCAAATCAGATATTCCTCCCTCCTTGAATTTAACAACCTGGCAGCACAGGTCGGGTATGAAAACTGAAGACAGAGAATATGACTCTGCCCAATTATTTCAGGCAGATGAGCTGTTTCTGCACAAAGCCTCAACCACAGCTTTTGGCAAAACCACATCCTTGGGAAAGGAAAAAAAAGGAATTTTGGAACACTTGTAAAAATCTCAGAGTGAGATTGCAGCTTGATCACAACAGCTGTATCAATCTTTTAAATTTTCTAAAATAAGGTAGCTCTTATAGAGTGATTTTAGTGAAGCATAAATAAAGAGTAAAAATTAAATTGAAAAAATGCATTAAAAAGCTGCTTTGAAAGAACTTCACATTATTTCAATTTAATTGAATTCAATATTACTTCAAAGCACCGTCTTTCCCCATTTATTGGGGCTTCCTTATCAATTAATACAAGGATGAGGACTTTAGTTTGGTATGTGAAAAATCTTAAATAGATGTGTTGGTGTCACTTTCCTTAGATATTTTAATATTCTTGAAGTTATGTAGGGGCAATAAATGTTATAAAGTGTCTCTCTAATTCTTACAGGTTGTGGAAGAACTTAAATACTAGAGTTCAAACTTTACAGGAAAGGGATGACATAGAACCAGCAAGTCTGTATTAGAAACGAAATGAAAAAGGAAATGGAAGGCAAAAATGTTGTCCAAACAGAGGTTCTTTTGGAAATATAATTCACAAAATTATTTCTTTTCTAAAAATGTTTATATAATAATTTACAGTGAATTTACCTTCCTGTGGAATCACTATTGAAATCCCTTTAAATATTTCGGTGATACAATACCTTTAACATGGATACTTCTGGTTAAAAATGCAAGTCTTTCATTAATGAGGAAATAGCTCCTGCCTAATTTTCTATCTACAAGTGTAGATACAATCTGTAACGGTAGTACAGTAATTTTATATCAGTAACAGTAGAACCTTAAATATGCAACTATTATAACACTGGTTTTTTATGCTAAATGTGAAAGATGAGAAAGAAATTTGAAGAGTATATATTACAGTAGTCATTAATACTGGCTTTTATTTAAATATTTAACTAGATTTTGAGCAAAATATAGGAAGAGGTTATAGTAATTTAACTACTGTCACAGTATAATTAAAAAACAGATTAGCATTTGAGCTTTGCAGTAGCTTTGGTAGTGTTTCAAAATGGAAAAAAAATCCCTCACTGAATAAAGTACAAAACACTGGTTATAAAGTCCATTATTGTGAAATGTTGATGCTTGAAGGGCCTCTTCTTTGTGAATGTGAGTATGGCTAATTGCAGAAAAAACGCTGAAATCTCTACTTGCATAGTTAGTGTGCTGTGAAGAAACCTTGCTAGTAATACAAATGGAGGGTTTTAAACAGTAACAGTTTTTTAATTATAATAAAAAATTAGATTATTTCAGTTTTGGTAAATTTTACCCTGCATGAATTCAATTCTTTAATGTTTTAGAAGAGTTTTGCGTTTAAAAAAAAATCTTAAAGCTAGTAACATGATAAAAATTGTATCAGCTTTGTTGCTGGGGATTTTTCTCTCTCAAATGCATTTGAAAATTAAATATTCCTTATTGTTGTGAGTAAAACCTTCAAGGCTCGGTATTTAAAGGATTGTTTCAAATGGCAAAAGAATATAGTCATTGTAAAACCCTATTCCTTCTAAATAGTATTTGAAATTTAACTCATACTTGTGATAGATAATGCACAAGTGTCAGTGGATAAGCCAGAGTTACACTCTGTCAGGGAAAAGGTGTTTTAAACATTTAAAGTGGCATTTTAGCCAAGCCATAGATTCTCCTGTGATGTAAATCTGTTAGGATGCAGTGTTATTTCTCATTTCTTAGAAAGGTGATTTGTGTCTAAGTTTGGGTTTNTTTTTGGTTTTTTTTTTTTTTTTTTTTTTTTTTTTTTTTTTTTAGAACACCAATTTTAAAGTTTCACTTTTATCAATCAGTTGCATATAATGTAGTCACATAATTATCCTGTTTTTTAATAAAACCTGAGAGTAGTTACTGAGTCTACATTAGAGCCAAATTACAGTAATACATACGGCTTTATGTATTATAGTTCTACCACATTTAAGACATATTTTCCTCCAAAGAGTTTTATAAATTCTTGGATTGTTTTATAAGCATTTATCTGTGTCACACTCCGCCTAAATCCCATTTGCCCATTCAATATTTCCCTTGCTTGAGTGCTTTGCTCTGTTCTGCGAGGTCTTCTGGTATTGCTCGTCGTTATCTCTCGGCATTGTCTGCTTGCTAATTGCCTGTCACGGAGATCTGGGATCCCTGGAGCCTCCTGGGTGGAGTCAGGGGGGATCATTCAATCCCAGGGGAGCTGCTGGGTTTCCCAGGCCGGGGTCTCAGCTCCCTGGCGTTGGAGCAAGGAGCTGTTCTGACATCCCCCAGCCCAACTCCTGGGTTTGGGTCTGTCCAACTCCAGCGCTTTGTGTCTATGCATGAGAGATTCAGCATTTAACCCAAACACTTTGGCCCAAATAGAAGTTAGATAGCTGTGTAACTCAGCGAAATTTTAAAGTGTCACACAGCTCAGTTACTGTGGTTTCATTCATCCTTCAGCTGCTCAATATTTCTGTGTGAGAATGTTTTTTTCCTTCCGAGGCAGTCGAATCACTTGGTAGGTTTAGATAAAGTTTGAGCTTAGTGCTGTATTCCTTACAAAGGCAGAGTAAACGCAGGTATGAAAAGTGATTTTGTCCACGTAATTTTAAAATTGCATCTTAAATCTGAGTTTGTGTTGCCTGACCTTTTACCAGGAGTACCTTGCACCACTGCGTGCATAACAACCCATTTGTAATCTCGAGGAAAAGATTTTCTAGAAAGGGTATGAGTGCTGACAAATAGAGGTGGCATTTAAATCTGAATCAAGGCTGCTGCAGCCCAAGACCCTTTTATAAAATTCACCTGCAAGCCTGGAGCAGGTGAGGTGTGTCTCAGGTAGCTGCCCTGTGCTCCGTGTGCCCGAGTGCTCTGTTCAGAATGCAGCGATGGAGAGACAGGAGCGGTGTCACATGCCCCTCAGGGAAATGTAGGGTCCACCTGCTCTAAAATACTGGGGTTTTTTCCTTTTTTTCTTTTTTTTCAAGTTGAAATTTTACCTTCTCTGCATATGATTAATTTTATTCAAGTAAGATGTTCTCAACAAACATTAGGCATGTCTGTTCGGCCCCTTGAGGAGCTGCATGCACAGCCTACCCACACGGAGTGTGTGAGCTGGCTGCTAGTCCACATCACCGGGGGCTTGTTTTGTCTTCACAAGCAGAAAAGTATGTGCTGAACACCTTGCCTTTCTCTAAGACTTTACTTAAGGTTTTCCCAAAACTTTACACTTAACACTTTGTCTTGGAAGGAAGACATTTAGATTAAAACTCTCAAATTTCCAGTCTTGACTGAACCACTCACCAGGGTGCTGTACAGATGCAGAGAAATAGGATTTCCATCTTTACACACAGCGAAATAAAGCGGGAGGCAGAGGGTCTTAAAACCTAATTTTAAGACAACTAGCAGTTCTTTTCCTTTTGAGAAGAAATTCTTGTGTTTCAATGCAGATGTGAATGTGTTGGTGTGATAGATACCAGGAGACACAAGCTCTGTGACAAAGGAGCATTGAATATGTGAGTCTCACCCCAGAGACTGTGAGGGATTGGTTCATGGGCCATAGAATCAGGATGTATCACTAATGAATATGTTCCCTATTTACTGACAGTCCTGCTAAGTGTGTGTCTTTTGAGCATTGAGAGGTTTCCTTTGCTGTGATCCTGTGCATCGATCACACAGACTCAACCTGGTTGTTGGCAGTGGCATGACTGGACCTGTGGAAATATGATTAAAATGGTCATTACGCTTTTTCAACAAAAATCAATCTATGAGAGTAGCAGTTTTTTAAAAAAACAATACCCACCTAGGAATCCCTTTAATCAGAAGGCTTTGAGAGAAGCACACTGGGTTTATTTGCTTATTTTAGTGCATTTGGCAGAAAAATCAATATCATAGTATAACTCCAATAAAAATCATGCAATATATAGTGCTTCCCGTACAAGGAGAGGGAGAGGTGATTCTCAAGTTGAGGCTCCTTTCTCCTCATCATGTTAGTATCTGCCAACCTTCTGCTTAATAAAGCTAAGTGTAAAGTACTTAATCATGCAGACAGCACTGTATTTAACTCATTTGGTTTATTCCTCTTCAAAATGCACCATCCTTTCTGTTTGACCAACACATTTTTGTCAATTAAACAAGGATATCAGAACAAGGCACTCAGCAGCCAATGATCTTCTCAGCAGTCAAAAACAGAGAGGTTTTAGGATCTTTGGTGGGTGGTCAGAGAAACAGAGAGAACATAACTATGTATGTATCATTTACCCAGATATGCATATATGTTGTGCATGAACCCCTGCACACAGAAAAATCCCTTTTGGCGGATCGTACATCCCTGTGTCTGTCGGTATTGGAGACAGCACTGAAGTTTGCCAAAATCACAAAGTTCTCCAAAGTTAACGAATGCTACAAGAAACCTTAATTTGGGCTTTAGGCTTCCTACGGTTTTTAGTAGACCTTAGAGTGTGAGTGTTTCCTGTACTTTAACTCATAAAAAGTATGATGTTCATTGATACCAGACTACATCACAAAGGGTAAGTTTCCCACAGCTGTCAAAGATGTACACAGCCAAGATGCTCAATGTTAGCAGATCCAATTCAGTCTTTAGAGGGCTTCATAAAGATTGTATTCGCTCTGTCTGTGCTTTATTGTTGTATAATAAGAAAATTGCTGCAAATGCCTATTTAGACCGAAAATTAGATATAGTGAATAATTGGAAAGTAGTTGGTGAAACTATACAACCATAGTATACGAGTGTAATATATTAGCTATAGTTGCATATATATATGTTAATAAAAACCAGAAACTACAGTGTAATCTTTTTATCTTTATTCAAGATACTTTACATATGCAGTACAAAATTTCTCTGCCTCACCAAATCCAAAGTTTATGCTGTGCAAAGGGCAGTAACATGTAGAGTCAGGAGCTTGCGTCTATTTTTTCATGAAATGCAGGTATTTCTCTTGCATGTGACTAGATATGTAATTTTATTTCTTTAAGTGTAAAATTTAAGGGATCAGATGTCAGAAAATGTAATCACTGACTTTTAAATTACAACTTTAATTCTTTTAAGCAAAAGAGACAGATGTAGCTGTCCTGCTGTATCCACATATATTGCAAAATACATTTAAATCATGCGCATACAGGGAGACAAATGAGAGAACTCCGCCGTCCAAATATTAAATTACACATTTTGAAGCAAAATAGTGTTTTAAGTGTACATGTGTATAATGCTTTTTGTCACTGGATTGCTCTCCCTGATGCAGTTAGACAGAATCTGTATTTAGTCAGAAATCTTTCAATAGAAAGGGCTACCAGATGGGACCAGTAACAATGCAGAGAGGCATCGAACCACCACAGACATTTGGTGCTTAGAATAATAAAAAGACTATAAAATTAGATTAGTTGAGTCTAATTTGGAATTGGTATATTCCCTATGCACTCTCACAGCTCTTGGGTAGATAAAGCCGGGAGATTTAGTACTGTCAGGACAGAGGACTCCAACTTCCAGTAAAAGAAAAAACGGCATTCTGGGAGGTCACGGAGGGCAGCCCAGTGACCTCCAATGATTTACAGGCCTTTAGCTTAATGAAATTGTTTCAGTGACATGACGGTAAAAGCTCATAATGGATTGGATGCCCTAATGTAATGAAATTACTCCCTTCTGCCTTAAAAAAAAAAAAAAAGAAAAGAAAAAAAAAAAAGGGCGCAATTAATATTTACTGAGACCTGACAGGCTTCAGTGTGCGGGAGCGTGCAGCGCTGTCAGACAGCCGCGAGCAGCCCCGAGCAGCGTGGCAGCTGAGCAGGCGCTGCGAGGGGGTGGAGGGACACCTCGGTGACGGGGAAGCCCCAACCTGGCGCTCCGAGCCAGCCTTCATCCTCTCCCTTCCTTTCTGCAGGCAACTGGACAACAACCAGATCAGCTGCATCGAAGATGGAGCCTTCCGAGCCCTGCGCGACCTGGAGATCCTGTGAGTTGACTTGGTGCCGTGCTGGGGCGGTGGGGGGGTGGCTGTCCCCGTGCTGCAGTGCTGGCGGGTCTGGGGGCTCCACAGCCTCGCTGCCCACCTCGGCAGGTGCGATCTCACACTTCCCCCGGGCCGGCGTTATTGCTAATTAAACCACAATAGAGGACTCGTGCGCTGCCGCTCGTGAGGAGCGCAGAGATCGCCGTGCTCGCTGCTGCGTGGAACAGATGGGGTTCAGCAGCATTCCGAGTGTGTCCGGTGTGCGATCCGCAGCCAGAAACCTGCCTGGGGCTGCCTGCTGCCGAGCAGCGGATGGGTAACAGGTTCACGGGGAGCAATATTACGAGATACGTGACCGCTGCCCTAGACAAAAAGCTGTTTCAAAGGTGTTTGGTATGTAAGAGGGAGGAGAGACGGGCGCTTGGCAGGCTTGTTCAGCGCAGTCATTGGCTTCTGGGGAGGATCCTTCTCTGAGGGCTGAAATAACACCACGTTGTGCTCTTCATGTACCACAAACTTTACACATAGGCTGTTAAAGCTGCAGCACGTACTGAAAAAAAGGTTTTGACAGTGAAAGCTGACTCTAACAGAGAAGCAGCACATTAGATTTAAAGCACTGTCATTGTAATGTAAATCCAATATTACCCTGAACTTGGTATCTGAGCAGATAATTTGCTTATTACTAATAGTTACTTGTTCACTTAAAGACCTTTTCTAGAATAGGTTTTCACTGTACGAACTGCTATAAAGCTTTCCCTGTCACCTGAAAGTTAATCCTGCAAAGCTGAGTGTCAGTACTCGTGAAAGCACATAATTCTGAGCCGAAATGGAGGGGGGTGGGGAGGACACGCGACCCCTCCAAAAATTCAAACCCTCGTCATCTGCCGTGAGTTAATGCGAGAGCAGCCCTGACCCCGTGCACAGCTCCCTCCAGCAGGGAAGGCCTGCCCAGGCTGCTGCAGAGCTTGCCCTTAAATTACATGGGATGAAACAGCAAATGGTAGGTGGATAAAATAAGCACCTGCCTCAGACGCTCCTGGCACCTGGAGGCTCAGCAGAGTCACGACATTGCCTTGGGCTGCGGGGAGGAGGGAGAACGGCGGGGGCTGGAGAGGCAGCCCTGAGCCACACACCGCAGGGGCTGAACACGGCTGGTAACGCACGGGATTGTTCCCAAGGGCTGCATCCACCTCGTGCCGATGCTCCAAGGAGTTCTGCCCGCGGAAGCTCGGCCTTCTGAGGGAGCTGGTGGTGGCTGTGTCTGTCACGGCTGAGGTGCCCTGTGTCCCCCTGATGTTGATCCGATAGTGTGTGTTGCTCATATTGCGCTAGCAGATGGTTTCTGCAGAGTTTCTTATCTGAGAACTTACCAAGAGTATTATTTGAATTCTATAGTAACAGCACTTTTCAGGAAAAGTAATGTGTTACCACTATAAAATTTTACTTGTCTGTCAGATTGAAAAGTCTACTGTGTGGTGAAGGAAAGGAAGAAAGGGAAAAAAAAAATGAACTCCTCTAAAACTAGCTTGCCTTTTTTTTCCTTTTTTTTTTTTTTTCCTTTTGGATGAACTGATTTTCTGTATCTGCAGAGAGTGAATCAGTCCTCCACTGACAGCAGACTGTGCTATAACTTTCACTAAATAGGCTGGACAATAAATGGAGCCCTTTCTTGCAATATACTGAGTTCTGCAGGCTCTGCAGAAGTTGCTGGGAATGCATTCCTTCTCCCCAGGATACAGTAAATGTTGAATTAGTTTATTTACCTCTCTGTTTTTAATTGGTTACTTCTATGCATGTTATTTGTGGGTGGAAGAAGAGGAGGATATATAAAATAGATCATAATCAGTTCTTTAGTGCATTTTTAATTTTCGGCACAGACACACTGCTACAGGAAAAAAATCAATATTAATTCTAAAAGATGAGAAAACAGATTGATAGTATCTGTTTCTAAACTTATTTTTCTTGCAGTCACAAAATGTGAGTTTTATACTTCCAACCTATTCTGAATTTTTTTCTTCAAAGAAAGTCTGAGAATTTAATCTCTCTATCAAAATAAATTTGCTAAATGCCCCAGAGAATATCATATCTTCAGTTGTAAAACAGTCAAAAATGTTAAAATTTAAAACTATCTGAACCATCAAAGAACATTAACAAGTGAAACCAAATTTCAACATCTCAGACCCACTGTGTATTTTATGCAGATATATTTGCAATATGTAACGTAACGCATAATGCAATATGTAGAAAATATTTAATGATTCTTGCAAAAAAAAAATCATCTAATTATGTTTTGAACAGTTTGCAAGAGTACCAAATAATGTATTTCTTCTTTATCTTACTGAAATCTTGTGACCTTTCTGATATTCAGTGTTTCCATTCCTGCACTTTTCTCCTCACACACACCCTGTCTACAGAATTCTAAATTTTGTCTATAACTCGGGGCACAGCCCTGCTCACAAAATAAACTAAGAATACTTTCTTTAGAAACACTTTGGTTTCTGGATTGCACGTTTCATTCACCTTGAGCTCCTCAAGAAACATGACTGCAAGGAGCTTGGTGATTCAGTAGCTGTAGGAAGAGAAGGAATTTTTGTGCAGTTATCCTTCAAAATGCAGAGCACGCCATGGTCCGTGTGACTTATTTCTTCTTATCAACAAGTTGTTTTCATTTACTATTCTCATTTTCTTGTTTTGTGTTATGAATATGTTTCTGTATCAACAAATAGCACAGAGGCAGAGATGAAAACAAGACTGAAATTGGTAATTTGAGTACTTGGTGTGGTGCAGGGAGTTGTGAACTTGAGCTGCAGCCTGGAGCAGCCCAAGGCGCCGACTGCGGCTCCCAACGCAAACAGGGGCTCTTGGTTACCTCTGTGTTTAGGAGCCTCTGCGTTTCAATGCCACGAAAAGTGTCACTGATTTTATGGTCTGACCTAATGCAGGTGGCCAAGTACTACTGCTGACTTTGAGTTTTGGGTTAAAAGACGGAAAAATGTTGAGTAGGAGGTGCTTTGGTGCCTTCTCTTGATTTTCTTTGCCTGTGCAGCAAGTTGAAAATAATGTCTGAGAAATGACCTGCAGGACTGCTGGGCTTAAACATCCTGTCCTGGTAGTTCTGCACTGGGGCTGGCTTTGTTCATTCTTGTCTCAGATTTTCTGTACAGATTCCCATGAAGGGCTTGGTTTCTACCTGTTGATAAAATAGGAAATTTTTCTTGTTGACATCTGTGTCTCCTTTTTATAAGATGATAGAACAGATTTCAATGGGTTTGGTTTTCAATTCCAAGACATAGAAAGGTGTGTGCGACAACTGAAACAGCAATAAAATGCAAAATGAGCATGTATTCATAAATGAGTGGAAAAAGTTATTAACTATCTTATGACTTGTTGGCATAGAATTGCGCAGAAAAGTTGAAGAAAATTGGTGTAAAACCTTTGCTAGCTAAAGATTTTTGAGTAGGAGAAGGTTTTCTGCTCTGCTTAGTTTCTGCTTACGTCCTGCAGCAATATCTGGCAATAACAGTATTATTGAGAAATATCTATTACTATAGCCGTAAGTATGATTAAAGGTTATTAAAAAAACCTCAGAAGAAAACCAAACCAAAAACCCAGAGCAGTCTCCAAAATGATTAGCTGGTATTCCTTATGGTGTGCGACAATATGCTGTTTATACACTTTGTAGATTAGAAATTAGCCCATAGTTTTATTTCCAAATGCCCAAAATTATGAAGGATAGGAGATAAAATACTTCTAAGGCTCAGAATTCCTCCTCCAGTCTCTTAGGATACATGAAAAAAAGAAATTAATTTCAAGATGGTTCAACAAGCTCAAAATGGCCAAACTAGTAATATTGAGTGCCTGAGCATACTATTGTCATTAGACTGGAAAGGCTGAACCATTTTTCTCAGTAAGAAACAGAACTCATATTAGCAAAAAGCCCATTAATTTATTTGTCATTGTTTTGTTTCTCTGGGGTAACTGGAAAACTGTGTGGTGGCATGGGAGTTGTGCCATGTGGACAGCACAGAAAGAATTAGAGTCACTGTTGACAACTTAGGTGGAGTATTTTCCTTTTTTTTATATTGTAAAAGCTGTTTTTCCTCCTGCTTTATAATGATAGCCAGAGGGTCGGGAGCCTGAACACATTCTGTTCGTTGCATGAGATTTTATCATACCAAGAGCTAATCCTAGGAGGTCTGTGGGTAGTATTCTGTTAAAGAAGGCAAATGGGTTCTTGCTGTACAGAGCTAGTACAGAATGATTTGGGGGTTGCTTTGTTGTTAGCCACGTTAATTGTAGGGCTTTCATATAATATGTCTGAGTCTGAAAATCCTCCCTCCTGAGTTTCACCTGCTTTGGGGATGAATGAGCACTGACTCTGCCGTTGTGTCCGTAGCCACAGACTGCGAGCTCAGGGACCCACCATTCCACTTCGGGTGCCTTAGTGTGAAAAATTGTGCCAATTCATCCACCAGTAATAATAGAAAAGTGCAAGTATAGTCATCCAAATATTCGTAACTTTGATTCCAAACGAGCCCTAAATAGATTATATTAGAAGCTATTTTCTTCAAATTGCAAAATGTAATAAAGGAAAAGAAAAATGCACCGCCCTTCCTTTCCCAAAATCCTAAAATAATAGGAGAAATTTAAATTGTTCTGTCAGTGTTTGTATGCAGAACCTTTTCTCCACAAATATTTCTGCCCCACTCTTCTTCCTGCTCCATGACAAACCCACAAACCCATGAGGCTGTGCCGGTGTTTTGGAGCTGCGACTCGGCCCTGAGCCGTGTCCGGCGGGACACAGCGGCTCTGTCCCTCCAGCCTGGCCTGCAGCCCCAGTCCTGTGCATCGTCTGCCACACCCAGGCACTGCAAGCATTTCACCCGTGGGTAAAAAGCAGGATTATTCCTGCTTTCCTTGTTTGGATCCAATGTGTTCCTGTTCTAAACAATTTTTTCATAAAAGGTTTAGTCTGTGCAATTTCTAATACAGATGTCATGGGTGAGTGTGCTTATAATGCACACTGCCTTGTGTCATAGCAAACTTTTAAAGAACTTTTCTGAACTTCAATCAATATTCTGTGCTACAGCCAGGATTTAATTGTTCCTAGGTTTGCCTCTGTATGCTGAACACTCCGTTATATAGTCAGTTTTACTTATTTGCAAAATGCTATTCTGGGCATGTCTTAACTAGATAGAAGATTTTTATTTGCTTTCAGAACCTGGAGAGACAGGGAGCGAAAGTCATGACATAATTCTAAATATATGAGATGTCATTGCTTAATGAAAGTCTGAAAATGCCACACAAATGTGATTTCCTCCTCTATTTTGCTGTAAATTACGATTGGTTGAAGCAATCACGATCAAATTTGAACTCTGTAAATTATGTTCCTATAACTGATACCAAAATACCTAAATACAATAATGAAAATGAGAATTCTTTGTCAAATGATGTGCATAGCTAGTTTACTTATACTTGAGTGAAAAATAAATGATTGCAGGTTTTGGGTTGTATTTTTTGTGGTTTGGTTTTTGGGGGCTTTTTGGGGTTTGTTTTGTTGTGTCTGGGGGCTGTTTTTTTACCCAAGGGTGTATATTAGCTCAAATGTATGTAAATTAATAAAAGCAATTTAAAATCTTTACTTATTTCATCAGCCAACATGTAAAAATTATACATGTAATAAAAAGTAAATGGAAGGGAGTAACCTTTCGCAGTGTATGAGTAATAGAAGTATGTACTTGCTTGGTGAAATTAGGTGAAAACAAGGAGTTTGGTATTTCTAAGAGTATATGCCATTTTCTGTGTTGAGCTTGTCTCACAGACAATCAAGTTATGCCAGAGGAAGGACAACAGTTGGTTTGGCAAAAGAGAAATGGTGTGTGCAGAGTGCAGGGGTATCAGAAACAAATGGTAGTTTCAATTTCTCTTTACTCTGTTATTTATTAGACTGTCCCTTAGTTTCTACTCTTCCCATTCTTTCTGCCTCCTGTATCACTATCGGTCTGTAATAAAAGGAGAAATGCTCCCCAAGAACCTGGCTATGGTTACTACAAGGTTTCAGTTACACAAATCAGAGATAAGATTAACTACAGAAATGCCTTTTTTTGGGTGGACTTTTAGAAAGTGGAGTGCCCCCCCAGTGGACCCTAGGGAAAGGAGATGCGCAATCAGCATAACGAGTTGATGGAGGGAAGATGGAGTGCTTACATGGTTGCTTGATAAGAAATGTTTTTATTTGCTGATGCATGTCCGTGGGAGATCTGGTGTCCCTGCTCGAGATGTGGAAATGAAATCTGAGATAACCTCTGTTGTACAGCAGATTACAAACGGGAGGTTGGAAGTACAGAATGGTGAAAGGAACACTATCCAGATGGCACCATGGTGACAGGCTTTATATCAAAGACCAGCCGAGATAAAATAAGAGTGGCTAAGAGAGGGTCTCTGAAAATCACTGATGCCTGTTACAGATGTAGTGTAACTCTCTCTTTCTGGGGAGAATATATTTGCATAAATTCATTGATCAATGATTTTGCTAATCCTGCCGTATTCCAGGCATGTCCTTGCAAATTGATGAACATTTCTATCAGTCCTTGGTCCAGATGCTTAATTATGTTACATATTTAGAAAAGATGGATTTTCCCCTTCCTGGAGCATATGTAGTAGTTGAATGCTGTGCTCATTCTCCTTCCCTGCCCCATTAGGTTGGAAGGTTTTTTCCCTTTAAGAATAGCCTGGAGCCATGCAGGCTGCAGAACTTACCAAGATAAGAGCAGTGCCAGGTTAGAATTATTAGTTTCATGAATCACTGGCCAGTATGCTTTTTGAGGAAACCCAGCTTCATGGAGTGTGTCGTTTAAGCCCTTCATTGGTGCTGCAGTCAGTGCTCCGAGAGATTCCAAAGTCAAAACTCCAGGAGAGACAGAGATTTCTGGCAAACCTTCTCTCCCATGATATTAATTGTTTCATTTGCATGCTCTGCTCATCTTGTGACCTGCCCTCCCTCCCCTTTGACTAATATAGTTTCTTCGTCAGTAATATAAAAGATGTAGAACAAGCATTTTGACTGTTGAAAGTCAAATGAATGTGAACAACTTAATCCAGAGGACACTCAGCTGTGTATTTAACGCTGATGTGCAGCTCAACACCTTAACCAAGAGCTGAGCTGAAGACTAGGATGGGAATAAAACTCCTTGCTGATAAAGTTGAGGCGATGACACAGTTCTGACGGAACATGACGAGTCCAAGGCAGATGAGTAGTCATTTTCTGCCGTACTTTGCAGTTCATTGTTTCTATGACTCCCGAAAGCAGCAGGATGACGATACTCTGGGGCTGGATGTGATTCTGTTGGCATCAATAGAGCTCATGGCTGGGGGGAGGCTGCGTGCGTGTGCACCACAGGTTCCTGTGCCATCACTGTCAAATATCCCAGATGGCCTCAGCCCTCCTGTGACACCGTCTGGGGTCCAGAGCTGGTGGTGTATGTGGGAGCTCCTGCTTCCTCTGGGCTCAGTCACAACAGCAAAAAATGAGCATTTCAAAAAACATTTCAAAACACATAACTGTTCCCTTCTTTTTTTTCTGTGTACAACTAAAGGCATTGTTTGTGACCAATAGGGGGTAGATGGTTTCTTTCTCAGAGGTTGCTTTTGTCCCTCTGCTGTGCTAAGTACAACACAGACAAAGGCTCTGAGCCATAGCCAGTCTTCATTCAAGGGAGGGCTCAGAAGCCTGGAAAGAGAGAGTAAAACTATGATGGGAACTCTGTGTACTAGGATTGAGCTCCCAATTCAAGCAAGATGTCCAATACTTTACCTTAAACTGTAGCTGCAGGGACCAGGGTACTATGTTACTGGTACTATCCAATATTTTTAGCTAGGACAATAATATTGTGGCTGTAATAAATTAGAAATCAAATCAGTAATATGTAGATAGCTTGTAAGTGCTTGGAAGTGAAGTAGATAACTATATCTGCACCTGAAAAAAAATGCATTGGTAAAACCTGCTTCTGATCTAAAGATCAAATAGTGTCTTTTTTCTTGCTGTTCAAAAGGTTATGCATATAATGCAGGTATATATGTGTGCAAGTATATGTGATGATGAGAGCATTTTTAAATTAAGGTTAAATCAAGAAAAATAATTTTTAAAACGTAAAAGAAAGGAATAACATTAATATAAATTAGATTTTATTTGCTTAGCTTATCTAGTCCTGGGTTTAGGAAAAAAGAAAATTTAAGAGCTGCTTTAAGGATGGAAGTATAAAATAATGTCAAAGTCATCTGAAGACAAATAATCACAATTTCTTTGTTATTAAGTTATCATAAATGAAGCAATTTCTTGTTAACTGGTTCAATATTCTTGAAGCAGAATTACATTTCTTACGTTTCTATTTTGGGGTGGATAATCTGAATGCATTGTTTTTAGTCTTTACGAGCAATGGATGGCCATGCATGGGACATCTGCACATCCTTAGAAACAAATCGAAAAATGCTGTAAGGCCATCTAGAAACCTTTGTTATGAGGTACCATGTTGCTCTAGTGTTTTAGGGATACCTGAGAAAATAGCTTGGTCAGTTGAAAAGGCATCAAAAAGCCATAAAAGAAACGATGTTCAGTTGTGCCATTAACTTTTTAAAATTGCTTGAATCGCCCTTGTCTTCTCAGCGCTGGGTGGGGTGAGGCTTCTTGGTCTGCAAGCGCCAGGCTGTTGCTCAGAGTGGGGTTTATTTGATGCTAAAGAGAAGAGAACGCTGTGGAAGCCAGGCTGATGGCTGTGCTGGAGGGCTGAAGCAGCACAGACCCAGCAAGGTCTCTGTTCGCCACTAGAACCTGAGGTTGTCTGACACCAGAAGGGCTTTGTTGGAGAAGGGAGTGTGGGGAAGCAACCCTGGTTCATGGCTTCCAGCGCCGGAGTTGGCTGCTGCGATCGATAAATGCCGCAATGCAGCATCTCTGCGACGGCGCCTTGGAGGCCGCGAGAAGCCCCCGTTGGTGCAGGAGGCGGTTGCGGGCTGGGCGGGCTCTGGGGAGGGGGAGCCCACGCCGCAGCACCCGCGCTTCCTACTGGCTCCTTGGGCAATTCCAGTGGTGTCTTAAAAGGGTTGGGTCCATCTCATCTGCGAGACATCCCGTCTTCCCGTCCACGGGAAGGGCGTTAGAAGCCAGGTGAGGCACTCCAGCCAGTCCTCAGACCGAAACGGGTAGGAGAGACCCTCCACAATGGCAGGTATATTTTATTTTGGGTGCATGCAGATATTACAGAGAAACAGCCATGTGTGAAGAACTGTTGACTCCTTTTATTTAACTACTGCTCGCGCTTGTAGAATATTCCTGAACAGATCGTGGGTGCGTCGAATTTTTTGTGTGTGTGTATTTTATTTTGCACTTTTTCATTCTGTGGACTGGAGGCAAATGAAACACTGTGAGTATTTGCTGTTCAGATTGTTATGGTTTCTTAGCTGTATTGCATGAATATAAGCAGGTATTGCTTCTTCTCGTGGGCAGGTGGCGTTTGGGAGGAACGTAAAAATTGGAAAGATAGGCATTTTTAAACATACTGACCTTTTTCTTGTGTGATACACACAACCGCTGTCTAATGCCTTATTAAAATGAAATCTTGATGGAAAGCAGATCCCTTTCCAGCTTCACCAAGAAACATGTAATTGCCCTTGTCTAGAAACTACGTGTAGTCTTTGTTCTTTCGAAGCATTTCTTTCCCCTATGAATGTAAGTTTTCCTTAACAACTGTTCCTACATGCAAGTGTGAATTCACAGAATGTGTGTATCACACGTTCCCTATTTCATTCATGTGGATTCATAATAGCCTGAGTATTAGCCTTAATTTCCAGCGTGGATGAATTGCAGATAGGGGCGTCACATAGCGTTAGAATATAAAATTATTCCATAAGTACCTTCTCAGTCGCTTGTGCTTTAGGAAGGCAATTTTGGCAGTTAAGGTGAAGTGTTCTCTCTTTAAAAGATTTGCTTGTTTTCCTTCCTCTGCTGTCCAAAGCCAGGAATAGCCTGTGCGGTTCTGTGCCGCACCATGCCCATTGTCCTCTTGCTGGAGCCATGGAAGATCTCTTCCTGCTGCACTCTCCCACTGGGAATGCCAATGGCCTTGGGAGCTGAGGGGCAGCTGAGACACTGAAATCAGAGTGGCTGCTCTGGCCAGAGCAATAAGGGG
The DNA here is from genome assembly GCA_013397055.1 of Pachycephala philippinensis. Classification (NCBI taxonomy): domain Eukaryota; kingdom Metazoa; phylum Chordata; class Aves; order Passeriformes; genus Pachycephala; species Pachycephala philippinensis. The sequence continues at coordinate 930,622 of VWZT01010444.1, read as the reverse complement.
CATTGTTTTGCCTGCAGGACCCGCTGGTTCTGCTGTTTGGGAAAAATTGAACCCAGGGATTCTGGCAGCCCCCTCTCCGTGGACTCCCATTGCTGCCTCTTACAAGGTGTTGGTAAAACCTTTTACACCAACCCTTGGCTGAACTGCCAGCGGTGCCGTGTCACTCGTGGGCTTGGTGGCTTGTCCCTCTTTGTGTCACTCGTGGGCTTGGTGGCTTGTCCCTCTTTGTTCCCAGTGGGCAGCGCGGGCCCCGCAGGCTCCTGCAGTTGCTCGGGCGCTGCCGCATTGCGGCATTGGGTTGGCCACGGGCTGGCACGGTGACCATCCCAAGGAGACTCAATATTGCCACAGAGCCCCGACAATGGATGCAAAAGTCCATTTTTGTCACTTTCTCTACCTCAGAAAAGATGACTAATTTCTGTCTGCTGCTTGGAATGGCTTTTCTGTTGCTGGTGTGTTGCTCGGAGGAGTGTGAAAGGCTGTGTTCATTGTGGGGGGAAGGCTGTCAGGATAGAGGCTTTTACCATAAAGCTGTATCGTTAAGGGTGTGCTCAGGACAGGACAAACTAAAACATGGCTTTGAAGAATGATACTGTTCCTTTCTGATCCAATGTTAATCAATTTCTTCAGAATGTCTTTTGGTGAAGTCCTGTAAGAAAATAGTAGCACTCAGCTGACTGAATGCTGAAAGATTTTATCTTGGAAATCTCCATCATTAAAAGCCATCAGCCTGAACAAATGACCAAAGTTGCTTGCTCCTTTCAAATTTCGGAGGTGAACCGTGTTAGTTTGAATTGGATTGTGTTTGTAATGCTGCTTCAGTTTCAGAAAGGACTAACCCGAAACAGCTGTTTAGGCGGGGACCTGAGAAACTGTTTTATTTTGCTGAGGAGCTGATGCAACAAATTTAAGGTTTGTATAATCTGACTTCATGTTGTTGATTCTTTTTCATCTTTTCCATAAATTCACTCTGCTAGGCTTTCAGACCTCTGTATGCATTGAGAACCCAGTCCAGTTCCCATTGATTTTGTCAGGAGCAGCACAGGATCCATAAACCACTGTACCTGACATGCCTGCAGTTGGGTGACACCAAGAGCCGTGGTTGGTACAAGAGATCTTTGTATAACCTAAAAAAAACCCAAACAAAACCATCTCTACTTAACAATGAATTTATATTAAAGTAAAATAATTGTATTGTAAGTTTATTGTATTAATTCATAGAACAAGAGATTTTCAAATGAATCTACAAAACAAAATTTAGGGGAGTTTAAATGGAATGCAATTATATTTTTGATTGCTGTGGCTCCTGCGAAAAGCTATGCCTAAATAAATAGGTTGCAGGGACTAGATTGACTCCCTGCTGAAATCAGCAATGGGATTTGCTCTGACTTCAGCAGACATTGGTCTGGGTATTATAAGAATTGGACTCGTTCCCAGTGGTTCTAGGCAATAATATCAGCCCTGAAATTTGGTGCCATAGAGAAACATCAAAACCGCCCTAATGATGCAAAACATTTACTCAATGTTCACAGAAATACTTGTATTTCTCTTAGTCCAAATCAAAATTTTGGATGCAATTGGGACTTACAGCCACAACAGGCATTCCCAATACAGGGTACTGAAAAACGTGTAGCCTTTGGGCAAAGACCTGAGAAAATTCCTGAGAAAATTTCTTCATTTAAAAAAAAAAAAAAAAAAAAAAAGTAAAGCCAATGTTTCATTTGCTATTTTTGAGTTGAGAAGAATAACTCATTGGAGAATCCTTGATGCAAAAATAAAGCAGTGCAGAATAATTTCAGCCTGTATTCTCTTGTCTTTGCACCAATGCTTTTATATTTTAATTCAGGCTGAATGGAATTTGTATTTTCTGCCTAGAATTAAAGTGCCATGTAAAAGATTGAAAAGCTGATTGAAACTTCTCTAAAAAGCTTTTTCAACTCTCACTGGGCATAGATGTTAGAAAGAATTGGGAGATGCAGCTGGTACATGTATTTTGTACAGCTGATAGAGGTGATTTGATTGTGGCAAATTAGCAATGTCTTTCTGTGCGCAGAAAGAGCAACTTCTTTAGGGAAAGCAAGAAGACATTTCATATAAGACCACGTGAATGACATTCTTCATTTAACATCTAACGAAGTACACAATCTAAATTTGTACCCACTTTCTCTGTATAACCTTTATTATGTTTTATTTTACCTTGTCCTGTTCTCTACTTTCTTGTTGTGGAATATTTTATTTATTTGGGTGTTGGTGTAAGTAAGTAAATTCAGGTATGATGATATATGTATATGCATATCTGACATAAATTCAGGGCTAAAGGTAACACCAAAAGGTTTTGGCCATACGTCACCAAAATCCTTAATTTTGCTCATGTTTGTTTACACATGACAATAAAACCTTTGATGTGCTGGCCCATATGATTTTTTTCTGGCCTCTTGCCCATTTCCATTAATTCCTAGTCCCAATCTCTTTAGCTGGACAGCTTGCCCAACATTTTCTTGCTGCAGGTCCTCTCTCTCCCTCTCCCCTGCTCTTAGCCTCAGCTCCTGAGCTTGCCAGTCCCAGAGACTCCAGCCAAGGCACAGACAGACTCTAGAGAGAATTAAGGCAGCAATTACAGGACTTAAGTTAATATGCCCTTAAGTTATCACTGTGGGCAAATGTGATCATCCTGGTTCTTGCGAGGTGACAAACCAGGCATTTTAAACAAAGAATCTGTTATTATAATAACTTGGTTCCCCTGAAGCCTCATGTTTTTGAAAGGAATCTCACTCCTTCAAGGGGAAAAAAAATCTGCCTTAAACATCTGGCCTTTATAATAAGCTTAAATAGTTAAAACCTGACAGTTATATGCAAATTAAAATTAGCCACAGAATGGGGAGAACAAGGCAATTGTAGCAGTAAACACTGTTGGCAATTTTGTGCATAATTCTGTGCTAAGTTTATTTACTTTATTTTTTCCATACATTTCTAAAAGCAAACTTTTCTTTCCTCTGTATCTCTTTTCTTGAGATAGTCATATTTCTGATGTCATCTTCCCAAGTTAACGATGCTGGAGCCTCTCACGTTGCTGTGACGAGAACATTTGTGAACACATTGTCAAAAGACTAATACTAGAACAGAAACCACAAATTGGCAACCAGTTATTTTTATTTCAGTGGGTTCTTCATGTCACCTGGAGATTATTTAGACCGTTATTTGCCTGGACTAACATTGTGTTTAAAAATAGCCCTTGTCTAGTGCCAACTCATTTTAGAGTTGGGTACAAATATTGAGACAAACCCCCAGCTGTTACTGCTTGTGCTGCTAATTTGAGGTGTCAGCTCGGAGCTCTGCTGCTCTGTGTCAGTGAATAAGGCCCCTTGTGAGATCATTATGTTTTCTAACAGTGCCGAGTAACGGATTAATCAGTGCAGCATCAGTTGCTTTCATTATCTGCCCACATGGTAGTTGTGGGCTTTAACTTAAACAGTCTGTGGTGAGATCAAGGAATTGAGTACAAGAGGCACTTGGGACTCGCCGCAGCTCAGAGGAGATGCGGTTGAGTTTTGGACATTGCCTAACGAGCAAACCTCGGATGCCTTGAAAGCTGAGGGTGACTGCACTCAGTGCTGAGGGATGGAGTGCCAAAGCCACTTCGCTTTTTCATCAGAGGCCATAAGAAACAGTAAATATTCAATTCAATGCAAATTCCTCCTGACCTGTGTGAGAAATAGCTCTTTACAGGTATTGGAAATATAGCTCCTTTTGCCCTGCAATCTGAAAGTTAATTACAAACATTAATTATGGCAGCGTATAGAATCAAAGTCTTGGGTTTATTGCTAAATATGGATTTAGATTCGCTTTTTGGAATTGCTGCTGTTGGTTATATTGGGTGCTGCATGAGGGCTCGAGGGGGTCAGAAGGTGTCATCCACTGTCCCTCCCTGGGGCAGACCCATCGAATCCAATGCCATTCCTGACAGGGATTCATTTAGTATTTTATTACAGGCTTCCCTGCTGATGCTGGCACATCCTGTAAAAGCTCTTTTTAGTGTTTTTTCTGTTCCTATTGTAAGAAACGTTTTCCCTATATCTAATGAAAGTCCCTCTTTGTGAAATTTAAACCTGTTGCTGCTTTGCGTAACCCTTGTGTGAAAACAAGGAACAGAGGATTTCTTTTCCCTTTGCAGTGGCGTTTAATGTAGTTGAATGGAGGTTTAAAAGTAAGTGATATGAATCTGCTAACACAGAGGTCTAGGGTACTGGCACTGATAGTGCTAAATTATGCTGCTGATGCAGTCTCCCAAATTGATGTTTCGTCTCTGGATTTCAGACAGACCCTTAGATCCTCCTCTTTATGTGTATAAATACTGATGGTGGTGTCTAATCTTGCACAGGCTCAACAGTTTCAGTCCACATGTACACAGGGGAAAGATTCCTTCACTTTTATTTACCCACACTACACACACAGACACACCCCAAAGTTTTGAGGTCCTGGAGAAGTCGTGTTTCTGGCACTGGCAGGGACAGAGGAGTGTTGTTTTCTGAGCTCCACTGGCAACTTAGGCAGAGCTGCTCAGCTTTTTTTTTTTTTTTTTTTTTTTTTTTTTTTTTTTTTTTTTTTGCATCACTTCACCCACTTCTGAGTAGAAGTAACATTATCAAAAAAACTATTAACATGAGAGGCTTAATTATGCTTGGAGATGCCTTGGTTAAGTCTGAATAAATTTCCTGGTCTCATTTGCTGGATGTATGGTTGCACTGGAGATAGGAGCTGGGAGCCATGGCAGTTGTGGGAGAAGCAGCAATCAGGGAGTCTGACAGTAATTCACTCCTGGGAACGTTCCCAGCCTGCAGACACACCATTTGTAGCTATCCATTGCATGCACATGGATAATAATCTTGCATTAGGCCCAATTACATGGTGTTATGGACACACAACGCGGGGATTACACACACAGCCAGGAGCACCCCGTGACAGAGCAGTGGGGTAATTGGAGGAGACAGAAGGAAATGTTAGTTGTTAGTGCTACCAGTGCTGCAGGGCCTGGTGCAGCTCTGCCCCACCAGCCTTGTCCCCTTTGCTCTGCTGCTCTGTTTCAGTCTCACTCTCAAAACCCAGGTTTATCACAGAGGGAGGTGACCCAGCACCACCTTCTCACAATGTGTTGAGAGAGTTTGAGTGGGAAAAGGAACTGAACATCATTGTTTAACTTAGTGTGAAGCCCACAGACACATGGAAGCCTGTGCTGCCAAAGAAGGGCTGGAGTTTGTAGGATTCCTGATATCAAATCCTATGTATTAGAAGCCTGTAAAGAATCTACAGTGCCCAAACATAAAAGGCATTCAAACCCAGCAGTAATCCACTACATGAGCTGGTGCCTTTGCAGATCTCTTTCTCCATTTACCTGTCAGTAAATGGGTCTGAGTATTTCTTTCTAACTGAGAATTTTGCAAATGCTGTGGTGTCCCGTGGTCAGCCAAATGTGACACAAAAGCCGCCTGGTGTGGATCAAAAACCTGAATGGCCAGCACAGCAGGCCTCTAGTAACTATGGGAGATGCTTATTAAGCCTTGGGGGAAAGTGTTTTCTCAATTTCAATTAAGTTTGAATTAAAATTTCTCAGTTTGATTAGCTGTTTGCTAATCAGCTGCAGAAGTGGAACAGGAAAGGAAACCAGTCTGTGTTACTGACAAGTAGCAAAGGGCATCTTCAGCATCCAACAGGTTCTCCCCTGCCCCTTTCAGTTCAGAATCAGGTTGAAAACAAGAAGCATCGCTGTGGCTGTTGTACTGTACTGATGCACGTTACGAAAACGCCTTGTGCTTAGAAAACGGACATCTGCAAAGTGTTTTTTCCTTTTGTCAATGATAAACTAGGAGACCAGATTTTTTTTAAGCTGGGATGTAGCAGGTGATATTGTCATCATTGTTGTGTGTTAAACAAAAAAACCAACCCTGCTATGTATTTCCCCACTTGAAGTATGACTAGAAAACATTAGGACAGTCAGTATTTTACTAAATCGTTAATGTTTCAGGTATTTCTGTTGTGTTGTGTAACATTTTCTGTCAGAGGAGATCCTTTTGGTACTAAAGCAGAATAGAGCACGTGGGTATGTTGTCATGAAAGTGTTATTTCAGATGAAAAAATTGACAGGCATTCTGATATTACATACTCTTAATTATATTAATTGAATTCTAAGTAAGGGAAATAAAATCTCTTTGTACTCTGTGATTTACAGAACTGAGATTGTTTGAATATTGACCTGACAGCCTGGGATTTCTGCTCTCTCACTCCAAGGGACTTGAAAGGGTGCTTAGAGTTTCTGAGTTTTCAAAATAAAATTCTTGTACTATTAGTAGGGTTCAAAATTTAAGTAGTTTCCTTTTTTCTCAAGGTCTCTGCCATAAAATTTGTGTGATTTCCTCTAGCATTAGAAGTATCCTTTTTTTCTGACTCTCAACAGTCCTATACAAGAAGGTGGAGAAAGGTGTAAAGACTAATGCATAAATATTGTTGAAAAACCACAGACATGGCAGTAGTTTCTGCAGATTAGTGATTTTAATGTAATTACATTGACTCTGGAATTAACAGCTCTGTGTCAGGGAACTGCAGTGGTATTCATGAATTTGGAGCAAGTCAGAAGAGAACAAAAATGCAACTGCATGGAATTAAATTTGCACCAGAAGTTTGAGGAAAGAGATAAGTAATTGTTTTCAAATCGTGACAGGATTGCAGACTGAGCACTCTTTCCTTTAGGAAAATTCTGATTAGTAGGGGCTATAAATCAGCTTTATCCTTCAGAAGGAAGAAGGCAGCTCCACGTGTGCCTGTAGCCAGTTTGGGTGGCTGGCAGAGCAGTGAGTTAAGAGAGCAGCTCCTCTGGGGCTGTAAATTGAAGTCTGTGGGACTGTGACAGTTCACAGTGGTGGAGGATGTGCCACCTCAGAGACTGCTGAGCTCACGTTATGCATCTTCCAAGTAGTCCTTGGAGGATCCTTAGGACTGCTGCAGTCTGCTTCTGCTTACCCTGCAAGATCTGACAAGGATCACAGCCCAAGGTGGGAAGTTGGCTGGCATAAATAATATTGTCTATAGCTCCAGTTTCCTGATTCAGCATTTTGGATGTGAATAGTTTACAGGGAGAGGACTTCTAAATGAGAGGACAGTGCTTTTTCAAGGGACGTGTTGGGTTCTGGAAGAGGTGGGAGGTATAAGGCTGAGGACCACTCAGCAGATTATGTGTCCCCATTTGATATTGGAGGAGTCAGAGGATTCTGGAATTTCTATTTCTCACAGTGTCCTGGTACTTATGAATCTCTTTCTATGGATTTGAATATTGGGTGCATCAGTCTGAGGCTGGGACCTTGGGGCAGCCAGCAGACAACTGGAGCATCATTTATGTTTTCCCTTCATGTGCTAAAAATGCTGCTGTATTGTGTGTTCACCTCTGTCAGGACACATCTCTTAAAAAATCATTGCTGGGAAGGAATCATGTGCATGATGAAAGGCTTTGCAGGATGTCTCTAGAGCACATCTCTACCTGAACACGTTCCCATTCCAGAGTTCCCATTGCCTGGGAGCTGAGTGCTGTGCAGCCAGAGCAGCAGGGTTAAATTCCTGCAGCTCCAGCTGGGCTGTAGTGCAGACAGTTCACTGGCAATTAATGCCCTTTGCAGTGTTTGGCCTCCTCTGTTCTGAAATAATTGCTGTTATCATAGATGTTTTATTGCCTTCATTATGGTTAACATTTAAATATGAATGAAATAGTATTCTACTAAGTCATCTGAGCAGTAGCTGTCTGCTAGAGTTATCCCTGAAATTTGTGTTTAAGGAGAATATTAATTCAGCACTGATTTAGGATTCTTAGAAGGAGGGTTATATATTTGTCAATGAACTATGGGAAACCTTTGCTTATTTGAAAATAAACAAGTATTTGAAACCTCTGCAAAACCTGAGCTGCTCTCATTTGATATCTCGTGAGCAGAAACGCTGTGTGATTGGAATAATGCTTTGTCTGTTAAATAGAAATATTTTAAGAACTCTTAAAATATTTTTGAATCATCAAGTCCGACAGTAATGGGTGACCTTTCTGCATGCAGATGAATTGCACTGGGAAACAGGGATGTGTTCTCTCCCCTCAGTGCAGAAGGAAGCTCACTGTCACAGCCTGTTCTGCCTGAATCCAATCCATATCCTTTAGAAATCAATAGAAAAATCTCTCTTGAATTCCTATGGCCCCCAATGACTCCCATAGTGCCATGTGTGACTGACTCAGACATCAGCCACGTTTGTGATTTCATTTTTGTGAGCTGACTTTACATGTGGCTTTTATTTATCACTGCATACCTAAAATCTTACATCCGAGTGCATAACTCATTTTAATGTAACAGGCAACTAAGGCAGAGGGTTGCCTCAGAATTATATTTTTATGTTTACAGGGAAAAAAAAAGGTGGTGCAATTATATATTCAGTTTCTGAGCCCTGTTTGAACTTCCCAACATGAAAAGAGCAAACACACACAGATACTGAAGGGTGAGTGTGTTGATGTAGATATTCATGCACTGTCAGTGGATTTGTTCACTTTCTGAAATTCTTGTGCAGGCTTGTTTTGGCTCATTGGCCACAAAAGACTTTGGTTACATCACTGGGTAAATCAGGTAATGGAGCACTAGCAATTGTATGCCAGAGAGGTGCATTGTGACCTCAGCAGGGATGGAGAGGCAGAGTTTCAGCCCTGCAGATGAGCACTGGTGCTCAGGGTGCTCACTGCCAGCACTGCAGCCACAGAGCAGCAGAGCCCTGCAGGCTGGGAGGCACAGCTGGCACAGTGGCTGACAGCTCTAAGAGCTGACTTCCAGCTCTCCTGGTGAAGTTGACAGTGGTTCCCTCTTCATCTTGTCCTTTAAATTTTTAGTAGACTGCCTTTGAGTCCTTGCATATTGAGAACCTGAATCCACAAACCCAGGAGTTTGTACACCCATTGATCCCAGTACTTGGCTGTGTGTTTCCTGTCCAACTTTTAATATCTTCAAGTTTTCCAGAGGATCTGGAATGAATACTACACGTTATACTATAAGTTATCATGTGCTGAGACTGACAGCTCTTATCAGCCTGGTGTGTGAACGTGTGTGACTTGACTGATACAGATCTCTGGCAGCAGATCTCACATGCAGATTCCAGATTTTCTAAACTTTTACTGACATAACTCTCTCTGCTCACAGATTTGGAAAGGAAGGGTAATTTTGCTCTGTTGGTGCAGCTTGCTGTCATGGGTATGTCAGCCCCCCAGCTGGCTCCAGACTGCCAGTGCATCCATCTGGTGCAGCAGTGTGCTGGAATACCAGCTCTGATCCTGCTGACAGAGTGCTTGGGTGCTGTCCTGCCAGCATGCAGCACAGCAGCAGCAGCAAAACGTGCTGCCAGTGACAGAGCTGCTCCCACTCTGCTCCTGAGTGTGCCTCTGCAGAGCCAGGGTACCCTGCAACCTCCTGGATTTGCCAGTGTGTGTCTGTGTGTCTTCTGTGTACCCAAAACCCAGTCTTAATAGGGTAAAATCTAATTAGCTGTAATCTGCTGATGTTTTAGATGACGGCTCTGCCAAGGGATTTCTAAGCAGAATTGTAAAAATGTTTTTGAATTGGCAGATGACCAAGAAAGAGAGTTAACTCCTGGAAAACTTTTGGTTAAATGTCCTGTGTAAATACATGACATTGGAACAGCTCAGGCGTTCAGGGAAGGATGACACACCGTTAGGTTGCTTCAGCAGGTATTTTCTTCAGCACGTACATAAATGCATAAAAGCACTGTCTTCTGCCAGAGTGACCCTGTGGAATTCTGGGCTCCTTGTAGAAAGTAGAGGTTGCTCCCTGTCCTGGTGCTGTGGACACCACACGTTTCAAACAGGCAATGGCAGGACAGGCCACTCTGGGACATGGAGTGGTCACTGGCCCTGTCCATTCTCATGACAAACTGGGCTACTGTATTTGCAGATTTGGTGCACTTGCAGCATGGCAGTTATTCCCTGTTGAAGTGCTTTCCATTTCCTGTGCCATCTTGATAAACTTTATAGCTTCTAATTTGCTGGAGAGTCATTGATATAATTAGGAGCTGCACAAATGGGAGCAGCACACTCGGCTGATGGTAATCGAGGCAGTTCATTCTTCCTGAGGAGCTCTGAGGGGGTCCCTCCAGCCGCTGAGATTATTTTCTCTTCAGGCTCAGCTTTGATAGAGCAGCAGCAATCCTTACATGCCTGGGTCAGGACATGCTTTATTACAGGCTGCTCCACTCCCCATATATTTTTTCCTGAGGAGAGGGAGCCCATCGGTCCGTGTGTTTGCCAGGAGCAATGGGAGCTGTCTGGCTGTGTCAGCGGGCTGTGCTAACGAGGCTGTGAGAGCCAACAGCTCTTTTTGGGTCACACTGAGCCCCTTAAAAGCTGTGCCTGAGTCCCATGTCCCCCCACTCAAACAAAGTGGCAGCTGAACAGACAGGTCTGGATCTGTTCCAGCAGTTGATGAAAACTCCTCTTCTGTGCCCCTCGTTACCCAGACATGGTAAGCAGGGACCTGCAGCCATCCCCACGCTGCTGTTGGTTGCTTTCCCTGAGCAGTGTCTTCCATGGTATGTCACAAATTGTCACCGCTGTCTGGGAGTGTCTTCCTGCTCGCAGAAGCCAGGCACATTTATTACCAAGAATTTTAACAGGTTGTTTCTGTAAATAGTGTGTTGCTGAAGAAATGCAAATAATTGATCGATCTATTATTCTCTTTTCTCCCTTTTTTTTTCTCTCCTAACAGTACCCTCAACAATAACAACATCACCCGCATTCCTGTCACCAGCTTCAATCACATGCCAAAGATCAGGACTCTGTGAGTAGGATTTTCTGTTACTATAATACAATATTGATGCTGTAAGCCAAATTTTTGCCTATTTGTCATCTGTGGTAATCTCATTTCAGTCCCTCAGGCTGCCTCTGGGACCTGGGTGGCTGCAGGGTTTGGGAGCCCCTGGTGAGCTTGGGCAGGGTTGGGAAGGGGGCTGGTGCCCACAGGGCCCTGGGAGCCACTGTACTGGGTTTGCCCAGCATTAAGTAAGAGACAGTTTTATCAAGATTGTGAATTTACCCAGAAAGGGAACTGGCTTTTTTTTTTTTTTCCCATGGGAAAATCCATAATGTGAAATGTGTTCCAAGCTGGAACATCATCAAGATTGTAAAAACTGCTCAGATGGATCAAATTATTGCATTTTGTTAATATCCTGTGTTTAAATCCCATTTATTCTTTTCAAATTCAAAATACTAATTTCTGAAACAAGGCATTTTTAAGGGACATGAAAAAAGCATCTTTCCAGATACTTTCTGAAACACAATGTCACTTATTCTGATGGTTTTTTTTTTTATAAAAGCTTCTCTTATATCAAATCCATTTGGTTTTGAGCTGGATGCCGTTGCACTGGAAAAGTTCTGTTCTTTAGTAGATCAAAATACAAAGACTGTGAAATTAGACTAAGCATTTTTATAATTTAGCCATAGCCTACCAAAACCATTTCCTTTAAGTAAATTATTTCTTTAGATTCCTTTAGGGAATACACAGCTTCAGGAAAAGTCACGTCTAAACAAAGCATCCCTGTTTTTCCTCCAGATTCTTAAACTCATCCAAGATGTATTTAATTCTAAAGGCAAAGGAAGGGAAATAGTAGCTAGCCTGAAAGTGTTCTGTGCCACTGAAAAAATGCAATACTTCAAGGATGCTCTGCATGCATGTGTAAATCATATTAAATAAATTAACAGAACTGAAGAAAAATGGCTCTTACTTATGTCAATCTCTGCAAGATAACCTCTGACTTAAATTTACATTCTTCATTAAATGATGACATTATTAGATCTTAATGTAAGTAATTAAATGGAAATGAGATGTTTGTCTTTTAGAAGAGAATGGGTAAAGAAGATAAAGGTGTAGAGTTAAGGTTCCTGGAGCTTTGCCTTTTTTTATTCAGTCACAGTGGTCCAGAAAATTTGCCTGCCTTTTCCAGATTAGCCAGCCTTGTCTGTTAGCAGAGCTCAGTGCCTTCAGTGCCTTCTGCCATTTTCCTTTTAGTTTAATTTCAGAGATGGCTTTGTATATAGCTCCCTGGAGACTTACACTGACTAATCCCCCTCTGCTGTAATTAAGGGGGAAAAAAAGAAAAGAAAAAAAAAAGGGAAGGAAGTCATAAATAGGATTTATAAAGGGAAGCTTTTCTATTGAATTCTGAGAGACACGTTTTATAGAGCATGAATGCTGACCCACTCTAAAAGGATTTGCTGGAAATTTAATTTAGGGTCTATGGATAAAAGGGCAACTTTAGCAAACTTGCATTTGTATTCATTCACCTGATGTTTTGTAAAGTCAGTTTCATCAATATCTAGTGACAGGTTTCAGTCTCCAAAGACTGCCAAATAACACTCAGTGCCCCAGCAGGTCTATATAGGAATTTGTATAAAGATACTGTTTGGGGGAAGATGTTAATGTTCTCTAGAGTTTCTTGTTGGATCATGAATGATGTTCCTCACAGTTTGGGGACTCTACTGTTTTCTTTAAAAATGGTCATCAGTGTGTCCACCTTCTTAAATAGCCTCACACTTAGATGTGGATTTTTTTGGAAGTTTTTGTAGGAAATTCCTGGTCTGAATATTCCTTAAGTAGGGATGAGCCCTTTTTCCCATCAGCTGAGGCCCAGTGCAGGGAGGACAGTGTTTTCCCTGTGTGGCTGTTTTACACCCTGGTGAGATCCATTAGCAGGACATTTGGGGATGCTCCTGCTGCACCCACGTGTGCTCTGATGGTTCTGTGAATAAACAGCTTTTCTTCATGGCTCTCGAAACAATCTGCCCATTGTAGAATAGAGAAGAAAATATAAAAAGTATATTAACCTTGAACATGACCACTCAGGAGAAAGAAAAAGAAAAAAGGGTAAAATGGCAGGAACTTTTGAAGCATGTGAAGCATTGAAGAATTCTTTACTAAAATCAGCTCTTCTGTGCTAAGATTTTTTTTTTTAGTTAACTGTCTTTTCTGTTCTTAAGTTTCATCGATTTTTAGCCTTGATTGAAAGTGACAGGAATTAGTTTTTATTGATCTGCTTCCCTTTGCTTGAAACAGCTTTATTTATGATAAAGCATGTTCCCTCTACCTATTTGCTTAATGGTAAGTGTCCTGTTGTGTCTGCATCTGTGAATTACTGCTGAGATGGGTAATTACATTATTTCTTTTATTTTTTTTTATATAAGGGTAAACAGAAAGTGTGCAAAATCACTTCAGTGTTTTTTGTGTTCACAGGGAATTGGTTTATAATGCTTTTGAAGTACTGTGAAAAGTCTTCTTGAGGTGTATTTATTAATATAATTATCAAAAATACATTCTGATAGGCCACTCTGTTAAGATTGATAGGCTCTCTAAATGATCTTTCCAAAGCAAACCATGGAGTAGCTGCACAAAAAGATTTGAGAAGATGATAAGGAGGGCTCTGCTGAGGCAGAGAGGGGGTGGTTTGCACTACTGAAACAGGAACCCCCAAAACCCAGATAAATCAATTTTGTGAGGGGGAAAAAAAACATCTCACAGAACTGGAAAACTGCCTAACCCTAAGCCTTTTTGTGAAGTTGTGCTTTCCTCACTCATGCCTGCATACAAGGGGTGCAGGGAATGGCATGGGATGAGCTCAGTTCCAGTTCCAGGAGGAACATGATCCTGAGTATCATTGTTGACTGCTGTGGTGGGAGGGATGGGACTCTGAGGACTTAAATGAAATGCTGCCTCTCTTGGGTTACAACGAAGTCTTACTTAGGATGATTTCTGGCTAGATAATATTTATGTATTTATTTGTTCTTCAACAAAAAGGCAGATTAATGGTTCATAATAGCCAAGCATTTTACTAGCAATCTAACTTACTGGAGCTTCAATTGAATAGCTTCACAATCCCTAAACTCAAGGTCTTCCAGCCATCCTTGTGGAACAATTACATTTTCCAGTGCTTCCAGGAGATTAGTGTTTTCCATCTCTACAGGATAAACTCTCAGTTCCAGATTTGTGGGTTTTTTTATTTTTTTCTTTATTGTGGCTGTCCACCCCAGACATACAAATCTGGGGACTGTCAGCCTGGGCGCCACTGCTGAGCTGAGCTGAGCTGCTGCTGTGCTGTAAGGACAGCTCACAGACAGACATTTAATTTCTTTGGAGGATGGACAAGGCTAAATCCGGTGCACACCAATTGTGTGCCTGTAATATTAGTGAATAATGCTTTTTCTAACCATTTCCGACAGGATTTTTAATCTGGTTCATCGTTTCATTTGGTGCAACACTGCAAATGCATGAGTCATTACAGGAATGAAATAATTAATGTCCTGGACTTTTGTTTTGACCTAAAGTTTGGTAGGTATTTAAATGACCAGATTTTTTTCCTTGAACCCATCATCATTTTGCAGATGTGATAATGGTTCTGCAAGTCCCTGGTGCCAGGCATGGAGCAGGCTGGGCAGGGAGCTGCCCATGAGTGGATCTATTATGAGCTGAAAATGCCTTGTAGATCCTTTATACTTGTATTAAATTACTGCAGGAAAAAGAGCACTGATGAACTTGTTCAGGCAACACAGGAAGAGAAATGATATCAATAGCCTCTGATGTTTTATTTTGCCTGTCTTTTCCCAGAATGTTCTGAGTTGGAAGGGACCCATAAGAGTCATGAAGTCCAAGGTTTCAGTGAATGGCGCATACAGGGATCAGACCCACAACCTTGGTGTTACTAACACCGTGCTCCAACCAGCTGAGCTATTGTGGAGGGGTTCTCTCTCTCCCTCTCTCCAGCTCTTCCCAAAGGAGGAAGAAAAGGGAACAATCACTCATCATCCTGTTCTTCAGCCTGGTCCTCATGTTTAGACAAGCCATCCTTTTAATTCACTCAGAGATATCACATTCATGCAGCTCTTTCTGATCTGAAATCACAGGCAAAGTGATTACGTGGAACAATCTTAAATTTTGCATATTTTTGTCTCTAGAATGACCAGCTGTATGTGGATCACCATTGAACTTAATTCTTCCAAAACATTTTTAATAATAGCACATATTTATATCTGACCTCTGTATAATATTCCATGGGACGGTCAAGCCCTGGCTCATCCGTAAGCAAGAACCTGCAGTGAAACAGCAGGGGAGAGCTGGGCGGGCTCGTGGTTGATGGCTCTCTTTGTGGCTTCTGTTTAAAAACCCCCCAGTAACCGAGGGTTTGCTGTGATTTTTGCAGGCGGCTCCACTCCAACTTCCTGCACTGCGACTGCCACCTGGCCTGGCTGTCGGACTGGCTGCGCCAGCGCCGCACCATCGGCCAGTTCACCTTCTGCCTGGCGCCCGTCGGCCTGCGCGGCTTCCTCGTGGCCGAGGTGCAGAAGAAGGACTTTGTCTGCTCCGGTAATGGTGCCAATTACTCCTTTATCTACCAGTCTCATATCGCTGTTCCCATAAAAAAAGCAGAGTGCAAAATGGTTCTGTCGCGTTTGAATGCGAACGACAGCAATCCTGTTTGTTTTTATCGTTGCTAAACTGTATGGGAGGAGATCAAATTGTTGGTTTTTTCAGCTTTGTAAGAATTATTGGATTCCGGTTAACATTTCGGTTCTCAAATTACTTCTTCTACTTTAACATTGCCAATGATATCAACATAAGAAATCAATTAAGTGTGGATAATTTGGTGTTTCTCAAGGGAAGAGCTCTACAGCTGACTGGAATACAAAAGAAAGGAAATAGAAAATGCAAATCTGTTGAGTCTGTTGACAAATGATTGGACTTTAGCACATGAGGAGCAGATTTTATCCCAGGGACTGAAACAGGATTCTTAGGGAGCCAATGCACTTTGCTGTTCTACAAGTTTCCACACTGATAAATGGGGCTGATGATACTCACAAATCATGTGTCTGTATGTTGGGCCTATTCATCAAGTCTCTGGAACTGCACTTGGCTCTTGTGTGATAGAAATACATTTTCCTAAAAGGAGAAGAAAAAAGAACAAAAGAAAAAAAAAACAAAAAGTGGAAAAAGAAGTTTCTGAGTTGGGTCAAAAGGAAGGATGTGGTAGAGGAGAGGCATGGCAGTGTGTATGCTGTGGAAAAAAAGATACCAGACATAAGTTTGGAGGAAGTTTTGCAGCCCCAGTGGTGACACAGGGGGAGTGTTATGGAGATGATGTGAGTCTGAATCTTGATAGACTGCGAGTCTTGTGCTGTTTTGTTCTTTATCTCTCACAGCCTGTGAGCCCTAAAGGTTTATCCTTTGGGTACGTGGATTGGCTGATAAAAATAGAGTAAAACTGCTCATGCTAGAAATGTGTTAGGAATTCCTTTTCCTATAATTTCATTTACATGTGACAAAGTAAGGGAAACAGATGCACTTAGGGAAGAAAGGTTTGACCCCACTCGACCATGGTTAATTAATGCCCAGCCCTAGAGGTGTGCAGAAGTGTTACAGGCACGTGGAAGATGAAGCTGTGCACAGTCCTCGTTGAGACATGATATTTGAGAGTGTTGAGCAGCTTCTGCACTGTTGTGGAGATGATACCCAGAATATCTGATAAATTACATCAAAAGTTTAACTAAAAAAGAAGTTTAGAAATGTAACAGTCTTGGGAGAGGAAGGATGAAAGAAATGGATAAATGAATTAAGCTATTAGCAGAAGCTAATTTTACCAAAGAGGCAACCACAGCTTTTTTTTCCCCTCATGAAATGAAGTTTTAGATGGAGCATGAGTTCAGCTATTTGGATTTATGATACAGTGAAGTGGAGGAAAATGAGTTGTTTAAGTCAGGAGAAGAGATAATAATTGCTGAATGAGAAATGTAATGTGAACAGAACTCATTTAAATGGGGTTGTCTGTGCAGACTATGACTTCCAAAAGTGACAAGGTTTTTAACAGTTGCCTGATGGACCAAGAGGATATAGGCGTTCTCTCAAGATTTGCCTGCTTTTGTAAAAAATATAAAATCCTGAAAACTCAAGGAAAGAAATTTTCAGTGAGACCGTCCATCAACTGTGTCCCTATAACGCTCATTTGGGAAATGAAATGAAATGTACTGAAAAAGAAATTCATTTGGAGAGCTCATTTTAGTGGCGGATTTAGCTGAGAACTCAGCTTAGTACATGCTAGTTCGACAAAAACCTACATGGACAGCTAGTTTAAAGAGGATATAAATCTTCCCTTCTCCTCATTACAGTTCTTATACCTGATTTTACAGCATAATTTGTTAATGTGTGACTATGAAGTCAAACTAGGACGGGCAGTGGAGAGTGAACTGAAATTGTCCCTCTGCAAAGGAATTTTATAGAAGTTAAGGTTATATGAATTACTGTAACCAGCCTTGAGCTGGCAGAGAGAGCCACCTCTGCATCCCAGTTATGAAGAGCTGAAATATAAAGTGGTGAACTGCTCTGTTGAAGTATAGGCTCAGAATCTCAAGCACTTGTGTTTTTATGGCAGTGGGAGTATCATAATAGCAAAAAACCCTCAGCTTTTCCCACTGTGAAGTGGGCTTCATCAGAGCATTCCAGTTCAAAACTGGTGCTGCTGGGTGCTTCAGAGGAGAAAGAGTAGAATCCTAATTTGGGGAAAGTAAAAACACAACATTGAAAAACTGACTTCTCTTCATTCTTTGAGCCCTATGCAAAAATAGTTATGTTTTACAATTCTATGACAAATGTTCCTTTGGAAACAGATTTTGAATGCTACATACCAAGTCGGAAAAGAACTGAAACAATGATAGAGAAGTGCCATAAATAGAACCCAAATTTCTGGATTCCCTCTGGACACGTCCTTCAACGTGGTGTTTATAAGCATTAGGTGCAGTCTCTCCAGATAATGTTGCTGAAGTCAGAGTTATGCTCAGATATATGGAGGTAAACTGAGTCATACCTGTGTAACCTGGGTGTCGGTCTTTCAAAAATGTTGTTCAGCTTGTTCATACAAATTGTAAAAAAGCTGGTTCAAATGGTGCTTGTAGGTCACCTGTGAGCAATGGAGAAGCTATTCCAGGTTTCCCTTGTTCAAGCACTTGGCTCAGAGCTGGAGGTGAAGGTGCGGGATTCAACTGTGCACAGTTGGCTGGAGATAGGTTTGGAAATACGTCTGTTTGGAGTTGTGTTACTGAGGAGAAGGGGAAAGGTCAGGGACAGAACTGGGGGGAGCTGGGGCTAGATGGCCCTGCACCATCAGAGGAGAGTGCCAGGTACTGCTGGTCACCCACCAGGGCCTTCTGGCTGGCTCCTTCAGCAAGCTGTCCCCTCCTCGTAGGAGAGTCTCTCCTCCAGAGCCACCCCTGACGGAGCAGGCTTCCTGGGCCTTTGCCTTCAAGGCCATCTGTTCCTGGAGAAATCTCCAAACAGACTCTTCCTCCTGCACAGTTGGTTGTGGAGCTCTGGGATGCCTTTGGTGAGACCATCTCCTACGAGGTAGGATGTGGTGAAGGGCAAATTTTGTGGCACCAGAGGGTGAGCCCCTTGTTGATGTGCTTCACAAAGATAGTGGGGTGTATTTCACATGGATAGGGAGGTGTATTTCATATGGATGGCAGGGTGTATTGCACATGGATAGCAGGGTGTGTGTCACATGGATAGAGGTGTATGTCACGTGGATAGGGGTGTATTTCACATGGATAGGGAGGCGTATTTCACATGGATATCCGGGTGTATTTCACATGGATATCAGGGTGTATGTCACATGGATAGGGGTGTATTTTACATGGATAGGGAGGTGTATTTCATGTGGATATCTGGGTGTATTTCACATGGATAGGGAGTGTATTTCACATGGAAGGGGTGTATTTCACATGGATAGAGGTGTATGTCACGTGGATAGGGGTGTATTTCACATGGATAGGGAGGCGTATTTCACATGGATATCAGGGTGTATTTCACATGGATAGGGGTGTATTTTACATGGATAGGGGTGTATTTTACATGGATAGGGGGGTATTTTACATGGATAGGGGTGTATTTTACATGGATGGGGTGTATTTCACATGGATAGGGGTGTATTTCACATGGATAGGGAGGTGTGTTTCACGTGGATATCTGGGTGTATTTCACATGGATAGGGAGTGTATTTCACATGGAAGGGGTGTATTTCACATGGATATCTGTGTATTTCACATGGATGGGGCTGTATTTCATATGGATATCTGGATATATTTCACATGGATATCTGGATGTATTTCACATGGATAGCAGGGTGTATTTCACATGGATAGGGGCTGTATTTCACATGGATATCTGGGTGTATTTCACATGGATTGGGATGTATTTCACATGGATAGGGAGTGTATTGCACATGCATATCTGGGTGTATTTCACATGGATATCTGGGTGTATTTCACGTGGATATCTGTGTGTATTTCACATGGATAGGGGTGTATTTCACATGGATGGCAGGCTGTATTGCATATAGGTAGCAGGGTGTTTTTCACATAGGTAGCAGGATGTATTTCTCCGCTCTCCACCACAGCTTTGCCATTCAGTGCCACGCTGCTGTGACGAGAAAACAGTGCACTAAGCAAAGACAGTGTCAGTTGAAATACTACCTGTATTCTGGTCTTTGGGACATGTTTATTTTTACATTCCCTTAGGTAGCAGAGAAGCATCTGGGGGTGCTGGCTTATGCTCAGTACCTCTTAGAGCCTTCCAGTCTTTGCCTGGATCAAACCCAGCTTCCTTCCTATGCTCAGATGTTTCACTGTTGGACTGGCTTCTCTTTTCTGTCTGTCTCTCTCAAGCACATTCTTTCTCTCTCTCTGCTTATTTGTCTGTCTCTTGTCCTCCTCTGACCTCCTTATGATAGTAATTTTATTTCATTTTCTTCTCATAATAAGTTTTATTATGGCTCTTTGATTTTTCTTCTGCTCCTTACTTATTGAAGTTGAAATTAGTTTACATATTGATCAGTTATGTCGAGTTATAATGTGTTTTCTCACTCACAACAGCGCGGCTGTAAAGCTTTGCAAACAAAGCAGTGAGTTCATAAAGTTATGCCATCAGCAGCACCTTGGTCATTTCAGGGCTCGCTGTGCAGAAGCCGCTGAGCCTGTTTGGATTATTTTTGCAGCGATGAATCATTCTGGTTTTCCTAAGTATATACATGAGAGAATAGCTGTGCATCTAAACAGGAGCATTGTGTCTCGTGCTGTGATCTGTAGCATACTGCAGCTGCTGTCCAGATTTGTTCTAGTTTTGGCCAGTAGTTTGGTGTGTTCTACAGTGGACATTGTTTACACTGGAGTATGAACATTGGGTAAGATTTCTTAGGCTAGACCAGAGACTGATATTTCTAAGAGCTGATGGAATTTATAAGTCTAAAATACGTGATTTTTAATACTTTCCTAGGATAGCTTTCTTTAATAATGAAACATGCATTGTAGAGAAGGAAGATGGATCCACACAATGTTCTCTTTTTATATTAGAAACCATTTTCTTTGATTTTAGATCCTTAGTTTTAAGAGTCTCCATTCTAAGAGTTGCAAAGAATGTAAAGAAAATCAAGATGCATAATTTGGACTAAATAAGTTAAAATTCAGTCTGAAATTAACTGAAGAGAAATTATTACCATAGCCAAATGTTTTCTAGCTAAGTAAACTGATACTGATTTTGAGAAAACACTGGATTGATCCAAATCTCAGTTGAAGATCTAGGTTTTCTGATTCATGCAGTGAGGCTGCAGCTGAGGTATAATAAAGAGGAAAAATATGTTAGCTTCCTGCTGCTTCATGCAGACTGGAAGCCCTAATAAGGCAGCAGATTTATTTGTTTGGGTGAGGTCAAACAGTCTTCACACATAGCTGTTACCGTGGCCAGACCACGGAACTCAGGAGATTGTCTTGCTCCATTTCCTAATAACTTCATCACACGTTGCTGAGGAGACAACCAACAATGAGTAGCTAATAAAATAGCACTCCTCAGGCTTAGCATCTTAATGAGAGCATTCAGGAGATGCCAAAGGAGAAGTGCGTGGGGAGGGGAACTCCCCCCATCTGCTCCTGTTTAGAACACCCTGCAGTCGTGTGTGTGCACAGGCAGCAGTGGCACAGGCGGCACTGCCAGCACGGGGACTGGGGCTCCTGGAGGCTGCAGAGGGGCAAGGAGTGTTTGCTGGTGCTGCAGCTTTGGCTGTGCAGGGCAGGGGCTCCTGAGGAGCTCCTCTCCCTGCAGTCCATCCCCGTTCATGCAGATGAGCTGCTGATGGCCCTCGTTTTTTTTAAAGAGCTGCATAAGCAGTCTGGGAGGAGGAGGAGCCCTTTTCCTGTGCATGTGAATGGCCACCTTCTGCCTTGTGGGACATCCTCGTTGTACAGCTGTTTCCTTGCTTTTGGAAGGGAGCTTAACCACTTCATCTAACTGTGACCCTGTAGATGCTGAAGGCTTGGTCGCTGAGAGATTTTCCAGCTTTCTGCCAGTACCCATGTGAAAGCAAGACTTTGACACGGATGATGGCCGAAAAGCAGTTTAGAGGTTTTTGTAAACCAATCCTTTTTCTCGCAGGTGCAAGTTGTTGTGCAGTATTGTTGTGGTACTGACTGGAGAAATATTTTGAAATGGGTGTTGTAGGGTTTAGCCAATCATTCTAAGAGGTGGATGGTGAAGGACCAATAATCTTATACCAAGAAAAGCGAACTAACATATAAAAACCCATCTGTGATTTAATAAATGATTCCATTCCTTCCTGGATCGGAGCCTGTGTCATTTCTTGCCGTCCCCGGTACAACAGCGACATGACCCCTTTCCAAAACAGTGACCCAGGAGTCACCTTAGATGGTGGCAACTCTTTTCTCACTGTTCCTACTTTTTGTAACCATCCACAGACCCAGTACATGCTTTTACAATGGAGTCTAGGCAGGATTGAAAGTGTGTATGGCTTCTAAAGCCTTTTTGGTAAAAATTGCAGTTTAAATTTGATCTTGGGAAATTTTTGTGGAACGCTGATGGAATTTTTACCTCCTCTTACAATTTGTGACCACAAACTAACACTTAACATTTAGTCTGAAGAAACATTTCAATACTGTTGCTCCTCAAATGAAATTGTATAGGAAATTTGGAGAGATACTAATCACTCTTTATCAGTTTGGTTGTTTTCAGTTTCCATTAAGTTTCTCATTACGAATCTCAATTTACTCTAGCACTAGAAGTGATGATGTTTCACACTGTAGGAATTTACTTCTTGACTTGCTTAGTATGTAAGATGCCACATATGGTGTTTTTCATTTGGGGGACCATCTTGTGAATCTGAAGGATAAATATGTATTTATTACAGCACTTAATATTTCTTCAAAGACCAAAGCCGAAAATTGGCTTTTAATTACAGTAAATTTAGTTTTATTACAGAAAATGATGTCTTACCTTTCAGTATAATTAGCCTTTTTTTCTGGAACTCTCTTTTCCCCAGAGCAGTATGTATGGCACTTTAATGCTTATTTAATGATGGCAGGTTGGGGTATAATTATTCAGCCACTGAGCTTTTGAACTGTTGCTCTAAAAATAATAACATGATTAGTTTTTATGTTAATGTCCAAAGCTAGTGGTTTGTTTTATTACTAGTTCTGTTGGTAGTATTTTGGTACAGAAAAAAAATGCTTCATGGCAATACCACAGCTGTGCTTGGAGCTGTTTCACAGAGAGCAGTTGTGGTAAATACAGAGAAACAGGGCTGACTTTGAGAATGTGGACAAGCCTTTGCATAAAATCTGTAGGCTTTTGCTGTTTAATACATGGATGTGATTGGCAACTCATTTAGGGATACACAATTAATAAGAGTAATGAAAGCAAGCACAGAGCTGCTCATAAAATAACTGCAGAATTCCAGAAATTAATAGGGGACAATTGCAAAGTTCTGTACAGTCAACACCAGGTTTGTATGAATTTCTGCTTTAGTGACAGTGAAATTAGTGATGCTGTATAGTGGCATTACAGCTGTGGTGGCTTGGCTGCTCACACTCCCCCCTCACAGCACCGGGGTGAAACCAGGATCTGCTCCAGCACCTCCTTCCCCATCTCGTTCTCTGACTTTGCTGCTCCCAGGGCTGTTTCTCACAGCTTTGTCCTCACTCCCTGCTGCCTGGCACCTCTCTGCCCTTTCTCAGGTGCACTCTGAGAGGCACCAGGAGCTGCACGGGCAGGCTCAGCTGTGGAGCCCCATGGAAGCAGCCAGAATTGCCCTGGCCTCTTCCCACAGCAGCTTCCCTGGCAGAGCTGGGCACCAACACCCTGTAGCCAAACTGGAGGGGTCTCCTGGCTCATGGAATTTACCCCTTGGAATGGCAGACAAGCATGTTTAGCTCCAAAGATCTGTAAGAATTTTATTCTATCATTTCCAGACACCTTAAAGAGCTTCAGTGTACCAGGGGCCTCCTGCAAAAGACCAGAGGCAGCGACCCCAGGCTGTCCCAGGAAAGGTCTTTATTTTCCCTGCCTTCCTTAGTATGTTCCAAATGCCAAGGAACCTGGTCCATGGAATTCCAAGGCAGCCCAGGGGAGGGGATGGTGCCTCTCTCTTCAGTTCTTGCCCACTGACCTGGAAAAAAGCATTTCCTCACTCCAGATCTGTCCATGGGGAAGCTCATGACCAGACTGGAGCCCTTGGATGTCATTATCAGGAGACATGTCCCACTGTGCCTGCCATCTCTGAATAGCTCTGTCAGTCTATAATGCTTCTGGCTGGAGGGAATCCCATCCTCCTTCTCCTCCTCCTCCTGAAGAGAGCAGCTTTTGTGCCGAGGCAGGGACAGCCCCGTGCTTGCTGCAGCAGGATGCAGACAGGGGCAGAAGCAAAGAAAAACGTGCAAGCAAACAAAATCATGTAGTATTAAAAACTCCTTTCCAAATAGCAGTAAATCAAAGCCCAAGGACTGAGTAATCTTAAACTATTTCTGTTCTTTCCATAACTTTATCAAACTTCGTCATGGAACAGTCCACGATGGATCACCTGTTCAGAACTATGCTCCCTTCACAGGCTTACAATTGATCATGGCCATTATCTATCTTTTAACCTTGTACAGGTGGCATCCTTTCACTTAAATAATTTATGTTTCTCTTCATTTTTATGCTTGAATATATTTATAACTTCACTGTATTATTTCTGGACCTATTTTTAAATGTCACTTCATAAGCACCTCTTGCCGTGCTGATACAAATTGGCACATATTGGAATTGGCATTAATGAGATGACTGTGCGTGGACACCATTTGAGCTGCAGAAGCACTACATCTTTTAAGACTCTCTATTAGAATTTTTTTAGTCTTTGGAAGAGCAGGCAGTGTCCAAACCCAGAGAACCAAATGCACACTAGCAGCCTTCCTTCTGCTGCAGTAGTTGGAAAGTTAGGTTCTGCCTGCTTTAAGGTGGACATGCCTGTGTTTGACAGGGCTGGAGAAAGACCTTGAAAGAAAGGCTCAGAGTGGGCACAGGGTGTAAGAGATAATCTGAGTTTTCAACCCCTCCTTTGTAAGGCTTAAGTGGAATAAATTTCCCCGAGAGAAAAACATGTTTATCATAGTTTTATAGACTTCAGTTGTCTCATAGGTTCTGTTTTATTAATCCTTCAGAAGAAAAAATTCACCCATTCAACCTCACTTGTTATGGCTGAGGCTGCTTCTTTGTTCTACTTTTATCCATTTTTCTTAGTAGTGTTCAATATAATTGTGGTGCTATTATTGTTAATTAAATAATTGCAGTATTAGTGCTTTTAGGATAAAACAGTGTGAAGTAAGGTCTGATTTTCAATGATGTTACTTTACTGGTAGATTTTGAAACATGCTAAGTAGGATTTTGTACAATAAAGTAGGCTTCATTCATTAAGCCAGACCTTCCTTTCAGAGTAGTTGGATATTTCCAGTTTTATTCCTTGATATTTATTTGTAAACTGATTAGTGTTGACTTTTGCCTACAGAACTGTTGTGCTTATGTGCCATGAATTTTTAACAGATAAATTTACTGTTTGGGAACATTCAGCAAAGCAGAGAACTGGAATCAAATAATGAATATTCATGACTGGCAAGTTTTTGCATACCATGAACTCCATGGTATTAACATCAATTAGGGGCTTAAGTTACTAATCATAAATCTTAAAGCTGTGCTCAGCAAATAGCTGTTGAACAACCATAGATGGAAATATTTGCTTAAACCATTTGCTGCACATTTGTGCAGGATAAACAAATTCGTACAAATTTTGTCCATTAGTGGAATATTTGCCCTCAATAAGGAATGTTAACTTTGCATCTGGCCAGTTGTGGTTCCCTTGCCCATATCTCTCTGCAGGACTGTGCTCAAATGTCCCTTTAAACTGGGATGTGGACATCAATCAGCAGCAACACATCTGCATTAGGTGTTTTAGAATAAATCAGTTCATATCACTGGGAATCTAGTGCAAACTATGGCTCATGGAGTAGTGATTGATTTCAGATATCCCAGCACTGTCAGAACTTCCAATGGGTTATTTAATTACACCCCAAAAGGTCATACTATATCCATGGATCTGCAATACTTGTTGTGTTTTGTTTATTGATCAATAGTTTCATGTCTGATGTACTTTAAATGATGTAAAGTCAGCGCAGGTTTTTTAGCAGGAAGTCCTGTCAGATTTATCTTAAAATCCATTAACATGTTTTACAAATAACTAATGTTTTGCTGGTGGAAAGGAGCTGCTGCAGAGGTGATTGGATAGGTGAAGAGGTAATAAAACGCACTGTTTAGTGTGCTGTAATTGGGTGTCAGTGCAAATGAGATTATTTTGTTTATTTAGTAATTGCAAAATTTATTTTAGATGCCTCTGACATTTAAACTGTTCATTTGTACACCATAACAATTCTATTCTAATTGTGGTATTAGTCTGTTTGCTGCTTTTAAAAGAGGCCAATGAGAAACTTATTTGAAAAAAGCATTTGATTTCTCTGCAAACTTCTGGGTCCTAAGCCTCCCCTCTCTTTCCTCTTTTCTTCTAACACATAGTCGGAGACTGTAAATTAAAGTGGTGCCAGATATTAACTACCATAATTATTGACATTGTTGTTGCAGTGCATCAGGCAAAAAATGCATTGTAATTTTTCTTAATCATGCTCCTACCCTGGCTTCCACATTTTGTTGGTGTTTTTCTTTTAGCAAAATGTATGATTGAGTTGATGATTTTTATCTCAGAGAAAAATATAATTAGCATGGTGAACTAGGGCTGCTGTGTATTATAAAAGATCTGAAATGGCAAAATGACAGATTGTGAGAACAACTTCAGAAGGGGAATAATTTTCAGAAGGGGATTTGTCTGTGGCCATTTCCTTTTGCTGCATCCATGCCATCAGGAGTTTACTGCACTTGTGAAGGACACAAAGAGTAATCTTGAAATATTTCTGCCTTTCCCATGTCTTTTCTTTTGAAGAAGTATTGGCAGCAAAAGGAAAATCCATTTTTAGGTTCCAAATATCCTTCCTTAGAGGCTGTGTTGCGTCAGGGCCCTTGATCATCTGTATTCTTACACTCTGCAAACCCATGAAAGTCATACCCAAATTTTAATAATTTTATATTCCATAGCCTACTTACACTTGTGTTCTTGACCAGACTTTAACAGCTCTCCACAACAATGCAAACATTAAACTGATTAAACTCCCTTGGAATTTTTTGTGCTTTAATTCTATAGATCTACTAACAATAGCTGCTCATTTAAGTGGGGCCGTTAAATCCAAATCAGATTTGAAATTCTGTTTCTAAAGTTATTCAGGAAACACTTACCTTAACAGATGATGGTTTGTGTGAGAGCTGATGAAATATGTGCTAGATGCCTGCTGAGTGTGCATGTGCAATACAGTATTTTGTTCTTTGCCAAGGAAGCACATAAGCAAAAGCATTTCATCACAATAATAGCAATTTATACACAAAGTCTTTTTATCATTAAAATTCTCCGAAATCTTCAGTCTAGATCTACTTTTGCTCATGAAGAAGAAAGAGATGTGCTCATGGTGCTTGGGGATGTGGTTTAGTGCTGGAAGTGCTGGGTTAATGGCTGCACTCAGGGGTCTTGGAGGTCTTTTCCAGCCTTAATGATTCTCTGATCCTACTGCTGCTACCCCTTTTTGTTCCATGAACACTTGTTTCTATCTTTTTCTCTCTTTTCTGACTGCTTTATCCAACCCCCCCTTGCACACCCTGCCTTTCACAGCCCTCTGCAGTGCTGCGTCACACAATCTGGGGAGGGGCTGAGCTGAGCTCCACTCAACCTTCTGCTCTTGATTTAGATGCAGTGGTGTCAGCAATAGACTCTAAGAGCTCCAACTGGCAATACATCAGCTTTTTTGATGCTGTGCCCTAACGAAAAGGGAGTGTATTACTGCTTCTCCAACCCACAGTGATATGTTGTGGTGTTACAACTGTGCAAAATGCATTTTTCCCCTGCTACAAAGCCTCTTCAGAAAGCACATCAGACGTGGAGATGATAACAGTTGCGTGGAAGATTTGACCTTGTTGCCAACTTTTTAGCTCCCAGAGAACAAGGATTGCTCTGAAGTTTCTTCCTAATTTGATAATTCCTCCCTATCCCTAAAAGCTTGCAATAGCTCGTTTGCACTTGCTCGTCCTTCATTTTGCTCATGGCTATTGTACCACAAGGGAGGCAGACAAAAAGAAAATGTAAAATGTAGGTGATCAGATCCAAGAACAAACCTCTTGTTCTCACACAAACACAACACAGGGCTGTGTGCATTTTGAGGCAATATAAACTACTTTTGGAAATAGTCGCAGTTAAAATCTTACAGAAACTTTAGACTCTGTGAAAGACAAAGCTGGCAGTGCTGTTGTGCAGCATGTCTGTCAATTATGCAGGAATTCTATTAATTGACCATGGTGGTGCCCTGCATTTCTACAGCCAGAAGACAAACCCAAGAGAGCTGCTTGTCCTGCCTGTTGTACATGTACACGTTTAATTAGTGAAATTGGTTTTTCGTGTTTAGTTCAAATAACTACGACTTAACTACTGTATTAAATGCATGGTCACATGTTCAGACTGTGTCAAGACAATAATAAGATTTTGAAACTGGAACAAGTCAAAGTTCAGGTTGCCTGATAAATATGAATTTGTTTCCTTGGACCATGTGCATATGGATTTAGATTTTAATTACATTATTGAATTCTTTTTACAGTAGTTTTTAGCCCAGGTGATTCTTCAGACACTAAAATGGTCTCAGTCTTGAGATGAAAGACTGTTGATGGAAAACTCCATACCTGCAGCTGTCAAGGTGGTTGGAAAATGGACTATAAATGAGACAGGGTATTTTAGCAAAGAGAAAGGATCGTTAGGATCATCTCATGGTGAAAGCAGCTGCCCGCTCTCATAAAGAATGTATTTGACTCCTGCCCATGCCACAGATTTCCTGCGAGATCTGTTTATTTCTAGACAGTCACTACCTCTTAAAATCTAATTTCTGGATGCCTGGATTGGAGCGCTGAGGTCTGGTCTGCCAACTCACAGCTCTGATTAACATCAATGAAAGCTATGTTTAAAACACAGAGCTGTGAAACCCACAGTTTTCTTCTGGTGTCCTGACAGAAAGTCAGGGGATGACCCAATGGAAATATTTCAAACCCAGTATTTGAATTTGGCAACGTTTCGTCCACAGTTGGTGATCTTATCCTGAAACTAGACATTGTATTTTAATATAAGGCAGTTCTGTCATCCCTGGTTACAAAATAATATTTAAAGGGGATGAAAGTGTGCTTGAACTTAAGGAAACTCAGACAAATTGAAATGAATTCTCATCAGAATGCAAGACCTTTCTAACAGAAGGAATGATTTCACAGAAATTTTATTTTGCTTTCCAGGAGGGCTCCCTCTGCAAGTGTCAAGTCACCTGCAGAAGTTTTCAAACTGTATCTGCCTTTGAAAATAATGGCACTTTGAGATGCCACTGAATTTCTTTCTGTTATTGACTTTTCTGTGCTGTTTACAAGGTTGTGAGAGTAGGGACATGTGTGGCTTTCTATATGAGCTGACACTGCTGTGCAGAGCTAAGGGCTAAGCCGAGCAAGTATGGAGGTGTAAATCAAGAGAGAAAATTTATAGGTATGTTGCATTTTTATAAAATTTTAAATTGTCCTAATGAACATTCGATTGCAAATTGGTGCAAATAATTTTTTGGGTTTTTTTTACTTTTTGTCACCTGTAGTTAGAATTCATGGAAGTATCTGTCATGGGTCTTTTCCAAGACAAACCCAAGAATGTACAGCTTTGTGAATAGTTTTTCCACATTTTTGTATGTATTTGTGTTTTGACAACTATGATGTTTTTATTTTTCCACCCAAAAGGCCAATCTTTTATCATTTTTGTCACTTCTTACCAGCACAAGCCTTCACATTTAGCCATCTGTATCTCAACATAAAGATACTTGAGGCTTCTTGTGTTACATGTACTTTGGAAATATGACTCACTATAAATAAACCAATAACTGCTACATCTTGATAACCTCAATTAGCATAGCAAACCCATTTTATCTGTGGCTAAATGTATGCATATATCAAAACTTTAAATGTAGGAATCATAACCATTTGAGTAAAATTGACATAATTGCTACAGTTTCAAAAAAAATATAATGACACATAATTAAGCCTGAATCTAATGAATTGACTAGAATTTGTATAGAGCAATGTCCTCATGCTACACCTTTGCTCTGTGAGTAGCTTTGTCTCTGTGTCTAGCTTAAGCAAGGGTTTGAAGTTTTGAACTCACGTTTTTCTAAATTCTTTTTATGTTTCCATGAACTGCATTGTCTAATCTTGAAAAAACTAGCTTTATATTCCCAGTCTTCACGCCATAACAGGTTACCTCATTTCAAAAACATAAGTCATCGCTGATGACAGTCTTCTCTCAGTGTGTGAAAGTACTCAAGAAGTGTTCGTGTAATGGAAACTTCTAGGCAAAGATAAATTTTGGAAATACTACTTGATCCTAAAGCTTAATTTAAAAATCTTTGAATGAATTGATATGGGTGATCATGAAGGAGACCAGAGAAGTGTTCATGAGGGAAAGAGATTGATAAGAGTGGAGACTGAGGAGGAATAAGAACACAGTAGGCTTTAACACGTTTTCTCTGGAGTTGATTTGTAGAATAATATATTCACTTGCAAATAAATTATTACTTTATATAGTAAGAGGATCTGCAGAACTCAGAGCCTGATGTATTTTGTTGTTAAAATCTCAGCCAATCATTTATAAAGCCATTTACTGTGTTCCTTGTGTCTCAGGTTCCCAGTCGGAGCCCCCGTCGTGCAGCGCCAGTTCCATCACTTGCCCTTCCGCCTGCACCTGCAGCAACAACGTCGTGGATTGTCGGGGAAGGAGCTTAACAGAGATCCCAGCCAACCTCCCAGAGGACATTTGGGAAATGTAAGTGCCAGTCTAATGCACAAATCTTTTCCATGTTGCTCCATTTTTATTCCATATCACAGCTTCCTGTGTGGAAGGAAGGCACGTGTTTTCAAAACTGTTCTAAGTAGTTATCAGGTGTATTGTAGTTGTCCTCTTTGATTTGCTCTTGTGCTCTGTGGCTCAAACCATTTTTAAATGTAAATTAAGATAGTTTGGTACTGCCCTACCTGAAATCAAGATAAAATTCCCGGTACCTTAAGTTCAGATTGTGTTTACATTTCACAAAAGGAATGGCAGATCTGTAGTCAGTAAATGAAAATACACAGTCCTCTTTTATTTCTAGTCAGTGATTTCCTCATGAGATGGAGGGACATCTTTTTACCTTGGCAGGATGCATTTATAATGAATTAGAACATCAGAGCACATTGTCCCTGCTGATTTTAGCTTCTATTTCTTATCTTCCACGTTGTTATTTCCAATTCTTTAACAGTTTTGTGATTTGTGTTGTGAAATCAGATGCTGGTTTTACAGACTTGTTTGCCTTTACTGCCTTAAGGAACTGGAACCATCTATTTCTGTGTCCATGACTTCATACTACTGTGGTCCTGAAATACTGTTACATTAAACCATTTTGCTTGTGGTTAGTCCACAGGGAATGCAGATCAATTATTTTCCTATTTAGGTTCTTGTCGTACAGAGTTTTCTGACATCCAGCCAGCTTTTGTGGTCTACACAATATAAATTCAAATATTTGTATGGTCACTGGACTCATCCAGCTTCTTGTTGCTTAAGAAATACTGGTACACAGCAAAATTTACTATGATAAAGCATAAATTCATAAGATCATCGAATGTTTGGGTTGGAAGCAATCATAAAGACCATCTGATGCCTTAGGATTTAGCTTTTATATTTTTCAGATCCTGTACTGCTTTAGGGTGTAACTCTAAAACTCCACAGCCGTTTAGCTACTGTGCTCCCATTCTGGTTAGACATAACAAACCCTCTCTGGGCCTGGACTCAAGGACACCTTGTTGTCCCAGGCCCTGAAAATGTAAACTGAGCCTCTGGACAGGTGGAACAAACTCGGGGCAATGACATCATTACTTGAAATTGTAATTGGAGAATTAACTCTGATATGCAAACGGACCAAACTTATAAAAGTGTGAAAAACCTGTGACCTGATGTCCATCTTGGGTGTAGCCCCTCAGAGGCTTTCTCACTGCCCAAGGTGTTCCTCTTGAAGGCCCTTCAATAAATACCTACTTTTATTCTCTTAATCTTTTCTAACCTCTGTTTTCCGGTAGCCATTCCAAGGCATCACATCTACCATGGGCAGGGACATCTTCACTAGACCAGGGTGCTCTAAATCCCATCCAGCCTGTCCTTGGACACTTCCAGGGATGGGGCAGCCACAGCTTCTCTGGGCAACCTATGCCAAGGCCTTCTTGTCTTCACTGGGGGGAATTTCTTCCCAATAGCCCATCTAAACCTACCCTCTGTCACTTTTAAGCCATTTCCCCTTGTCCTGTCACTCCAGGCCCTTGTCCAAAGTCCCTCTCCCACTCTCCTGGAGCCTCTTTATGCACTGGAAGGGGCTTTAAGGTTTTCCCAGAGCCTTCTCTTCTCCAGGCTGAACAGCCCCATCTCTCTCAGCCTTTCTCAATAGCAGAGGTGCTCCAGCCCTCTCATTGTCTTTGTGGCCTCCTCTGGACTCACTCCAGCAGGTCCATGTCCTTTTTATGCTCTGGGCCCCAGAGCTGGACATGGCACTCCCAGTGGGGTCCCACAAGAGTGGAGCAGAAGGGTGGGATCACCTCCTTCACCCTGCTGGTCACACTGCTTTTGGTGCAGCCCAGGGCACGATGGCTTTCTGAGCTGCAAACACACACTGCCAGGTCGTGTTGAGCTCCTTGTTAGCCAGTTCCCCAAAGTGTTCCTCCTTCAGGACTGCTCTGAATGCCTGCTCCACCCAGCCTGTGTTTGTGCTTGGGATTGCCCTGGCCCAGCTGCAGGACCTTGCCTTGGCTGTGCTGAGCTCCATGAGGTTTGCAGGACCCAACTCTCCAGCCTGTCGGGGTTCCCTGGATGGCAGCCCTTCCCTCCAGCGTGCTGACCACAACACCAGGTTTGCCAGCTTGGTGGTGTTGGAAAACCCTCTGAGGGTGCACTCAATCCCACTGTCTGTGTTAACAACAAAGATGTTCAACAGCTCTGGTCCCAATACCAGCCCCAAAGAACATGGAATTCAACTAGTTCTTGTATTTCCCCCTAACTCAGTATTTTCTTATACGCCAAATTATTCTGGTAAGAACCCTTGACTGACAAACTGTTCTACAAAAATGAAACACACAGCTGTTGCTCTAACACAGTTATTAAAGGTGACCTACATTTCACTCTGTTTCAGTATTAATTAAAGATCTTTTATTCAGCCTTCCTACCTTTCTTCATTAGCATGGGTAGGCAGAACCTTCTCTGACAAAGCTGCCAACAAGTCCTAAAACCGTTTTTGTTGATAAAAACCCATCACAAAACAGGTAACTCACTTGTCATGGGACATAAAACAAGCATCATATGACACTAATTTTCCCTCTACCACATATGACTTAGAAGTCTGTTGTGTTTGTTACTCCTCGAGGTGAAGGACTTCATTGCAAG
Organism: Pachycephala philippinensis; assembly: GCA_013397055.1. Lineage (NCBI taxonomy): Eukaryota > Metazoa > Chordata > Aves > Passeriformes > Pachycephala > Pachycephala philippinensis. The sequence goes on along the minus strand of VWZT01010444.1, from coordinate 897,580 downwards.
AATGTTTGCTATTAAGTAAGTAATTTAGGAAAGCTAGAAATCTGTATCCCAGACTTGCTTTTTCATAATTTCATAAAATAGGTAGCAAGAATGTAGAGAATGCAATTCATTTTTTTATAAAGCTTCTGGTTCAGTTGGGAGCTGACAGCAGCAGCCAAATTGACTGAGGAAAAATGAGTTACGAGAAATTGAAGCTGAGGAATACAGACTGTGTGCTGAGTGTTATAAAAGATTCTCTGCTTACAAAGTGGTTCTGTTTTGCTTTTCAGAGGAGAAATGAACAGTTTGTGTCATAGAGAAACATGTGAGAATAAGCACAGAAAAGTTTTGTGGGTGAAAACAAAAGTCATTAAGCACCTGGAGGCATTTACTGAAAAAGTGAAATTAATATTGTGTGGTGGTTGGTGGTAAATGTAAATAGTATGTAAAAAGTCATTCCACTACACTGGGCCAGCATCTACAATAAAAGGAGAGGTTGCAGTTATTTAGAAGGGGTAGGAGAAAATGCATGCAAGGTAAATAGGGAACACCATGTGAGTGCAGAATGGGCTTGATGCTGGAGAGGTGTAGGGAAGGAGGGATGACCAACAAACTAAGAGGAGACAAAGTCTCCAAAAAATCTCTTTTTCTGCTCAGACTTGACCACAACCTTGCAGCCAGCACCTGCCAAACTGAATGACAGCTCAGCCCACAGATCCAGCAAAACCAGGGGCTAGAAGACACCTATTGCCAGCTTCTGGGAGCCTGGGAGGGTGTTGTGACAAACACGTGTGCTGCGACAGCACCTTGCACTCAGCACATGGTTTGGGCTGCTCTTGGCTCAGGACCTGGGCTGGATAGATGCTTTCTCAGTCATTAGTGGTTGGCTGATTGATGCCAGGGAAAGGACAGCTTTCCTGCACGTCCTGCAGATGTGGGCACTGGGGTAAGGGCACTGCCAGCCCTGGCTGTAGTGCTTCAAACAGTGTTTGCTTCAGCGCCCTGCCTGCCACGTTTGTTTGATGCCTCTCAGTCATGGACAGCTATCAGTAACTCCCTATTAATCTATTCCCGCCTCACAACACTCTTCCTCAGCCTCTTCTTTAGAATGAAGTTTTCATGCTGTTTGTCTATCTCAGACTGATGTACTTATTTTTTATTTATCACTGCTAGCAAGGCTGTATTTTAGGATATGAATTCCGGGCAGCTCTTGTCTGAGAATTTTGTACACCTTAAAACAGTAGTGCAGGGAGTACCACTTCTGCCTTTGTGTTTGATCACAGTTAGTGCAAGACCTTCCTGAGTGAAAGCAGGACACAACCCCCCAAAGGCAGGGCACAGCCCCGCTCCTGCTGCCAGAGGGTGCTCGTGCCTGGAGGCAGATGCTGGAGCAGCACTGGCACTGGATGCTGCTTCTCTGAAGGATCTTCAGATTGCTTAAAAGAAGGAATTAATTATTTGCTAAAGCTAGAGGCTGAATTGTGGTTGGGACAGATGCCTGAGAGAATGTAAACTAGCTGGGCCCAGTACAGAAACTGATGGGAAAAGAAGGCTGAACTGAAATGAGAGAACAACCAAACGTATGAGGATAAGAATTGGGAACAAAGGAAATCAAGACAGGGTGAGGAAAGAGTCTGAGAAAGTGAGGAATATTTGATGATAAGGGCTGGGACACTGGGGTTGGGCAGGACAGAGGGACACGGATAAAGATGGAGCCAAGGAGTTCCTTCCCACCAGAAAGCACATGTCTCTTGGAGAGCCTTCCTTACCACGTACCTGGGAAACCCAGCAACAATTTGTGTGTCCGTCCCTGTGCATTGGGGGCTATCTCGGCACAGATTAACCATTAAACTACACAGGGAGCTCCTGTTTTCAGTCCCTGTGCATTGGGGGCTATCTAGGCACAGATTAACCATTAAACTACAGAGGGAGCTCCTGTTTTCACTGCTCCAGTTCCAGTTGGAGAGCACTAGAGGGGTCTGGGACTCGTACTTCTGTTACACTTGAGTTTCCTTCTGATGGAGTTAGTTATTTTAGCTTTTGGGTATGCATCCACTAAATTAAACATATTATTTTTTCTAAAGTAAAAAAAAAATAAATTAGAAAATGCCAAAGTTAATGTTTGTAGCTGCAGTCGTCATTCAAAGCTTTTGTATATATTTGTTGTGGTATTCACTTTAACAACAGCAGTCTCATGCTGCTGTTGAAAGCTCAGATTCATTTCTTGTTGTCTAGGGATGCATCAGGGATGTGGAGGGAGGGAGCCTGTGTATATAGGGTCTGTTCACTTGTTGCAGAAACGGGAAAATTGTAAAATGGGGACTGTGGGGAAGGCAATCTCATGAATGCTGTTCAGAGAATTGGGTTGTGTCTCCTCTTGCCAGTGGTTTTATTAATTGATTCTGGGCAAGTGACTTGCACAAACTTTTCTTGGGTGGTCACTAGTGATGTAATCTCGGGTTCTGGCTGACTCAGCTGAGACATTCAGAAGTGTTGAGGACTCACAGCTGCAGCAAAAGTCAACAGGCGCTGTGCTTTGAACACTTTGTGCTGTGCAGCACTAATTACTCTGAAAAGCCAAGTCTCAGTCATCTGCAGACTTATAAATCAAACTCCAGAATGTAAAGTATATCCTTAAATCTTGAAACAGATCTGAGATCTTTTCACATCAAGTTTGCTTCACCACTGTTACTTAACCTGTCCCATACTCTCTGCCTGGTGAGATTAAGAGAAATAGGATTGAATGAGCCAAGACTAAAGCTGGGTAGGATGTACCTGAATCAGAAAGGAGGGCCATTTGTTGAAATGCTGATGTAATTGCTCCAGACAGTAAAGAGCTGCCAGTCCCTCAAGGAAAAGTGCAGCTTAGGCACCCATGTCTGCTGAGATAATAACCACAGCTTCGTCTGACAGCTGAGCGGAGCAAACTGGGATGGCAGCCCTTCCACCAGCATCTAGGCTTGGCTTAAGGTCAGTTTTAGTCACTTGTCCTGTGTTTTGTTTACCATTGGTTGCTTTAGTTTATCGTTCTCAATGTTGATAGCTGAATAGCTGACTGATATTTCTGTAGGTATGAGTAGTGCATGGTTTTGGTGCATAATTCCTACTCTTAGGAAAAATTCTTGAGTTCAGCCACAGGAAAAATGTGATGTTGGTTTTCTCATGGTTCTGGCAAAATGAACACAAACCTAATTTTCTGCAAGGTGATCACATTGTAATGTAATGTTCTGTTTGTTCTACCTTTAATGAATGGTTTCCTGGCAAATTTAATGTTATGAGGGTACCACTGTGCTGGGCAGTGTTGCAGACCTGTGGGTAGACAAGTTTGCTGTGTTCGTTGTCTTAAGGATTGTCTCTGGAAGAAATTGCCTTCTCTGTTCTTCAATACCTGTAAAAATGTGTATTTCAGGACAGCAAGGACTTCAGCTGGGAATCTTTAGGAAGCTTTTGTGATTTGAAGAAGGTGATGAACAATTTCTGGGCGTTTAAGTTACTGGTATATTCAAAATGAATTTTCCTCCAATTAAAATAAAGTCAGAAAAGCTATTAGAGAAAGATTGAGCACTGGTAACTATTCATTATAATAAGAATAATTTTTTGTTACATAAATTATAAATTAACTACATGACAGCATTTTCATGTTTATTAACAATTTGGAGTTCTCAGTTTCATAAAGGCAAGAGGTTTTTGTCTTATCAAGAATATAAGTGTGCAGAAACTGTAGACTTCATGGATAAAGGAATGACAGTTTTTCATTTAACATTGTTCTTCCTCCTAAAACAAAATTATAATCATTTTCCCGGGCTTCCAGTAAATACTGCAGCTGAAGCCAGCAGAGTATTTTTGAACACTGCAGTAAATGCTCCATAATTGCCTCTGGTGGCAAGTTCTCTGGCTGGGGAATCAGGTTGGCTCCTGCAGTTGGATCATGTAATATGATTTTCATTCAGTGCTGTAAATTGGCTCTGGACAGCTTCTTGTGTCTAACCTGACTGCTATTTTCTGGATCTCACAAGGCAAACTGTGTCATTCACTCTTGCATTCCACAGTAGTTTAATTTGTCGGGCCAAAAATACTTAGAAAATTCTCTGTTGAGTTCAAGACACAACAATAATAAAGAAGTAATAAATAAAATAGTTTAGATTGATAGTCAGTGGAGAAAATATAAACGTATGGAAAATGATAAGAATAAAGGTGTCTTCTGTGCTGAGACAAATTAAGGAAAACAGAAAGCTGCATTCACAGTTTTAGAAACAAGCAGTAACAGCAGGGAGTTTCTGCTGCAAGATCAAGGCAGATTTATTTCTTACATCTTTACTTTTATTTCTGATGTTGTAAAACTAATGTCATCTGCAGGAACAAGAAGATGGGTTTGTTTTGATAAATCTAGTTTTCATACACATGGTAATTTTCATTTTGGCCATATCAATTTTTACCCTTTTCACTACTTTTTATAATTGGGAGACTTCATTTGGAAAAAAGTTATGGACGGGTTAATTTATTTGGGCAAGCTGTGTAGGAGTAAACTTAAAAGGTTTGTAGGTTTGGGATTGTTTTTGTTTTTTGGTTTGGGTTTAGGCTTTTTGGGGTTTATGCGTGTGTGTGTGTAGTCTCTTTTTCCCAGAGACATCACTTCAGTCCAGTATAAACATAAATTAATAATTATTAATAAAAATGAATGGTATAACCAAAAAGGCATATATCTTTTATCTAATAAAAATTTCACCACAAAGTTCCTGTGTTGCCAAGCAAAATGAAGAGATTGCAATATATAATGAGTATATAAGCTCTTTGAGCTGATTGTGAAGGGGAGGAACAATCACAGAAAATAAAATAGCATAAAATCACAACTTTGACATAAAATATGCTAATCAGATTTTTTACTGGATGAAATACTAATTGTCTTTTGGCTAACACGTGTTCTGTTTATTTTGCTTAAAAAGATTGTGAAAAGAAGAAAGGATTTGAGGAATGTCTATTGTCAAATGAGAGAATCTGTTAAGAAAATATTACAGGTGGCAGAGCTTCAACTACCAGAAAGCTACTTACTTGTCCTGCTAATTTCTGGTGTTCTGCCTTTTCCTCGTCAGTATTTGGAAATGTGCAGTAAACACAGATGGTACAGAATGTACAGAGCTCTTAACAATAAGTTAGATTAGAGATTAAAAATAACTTTTTATCTTTTCTGTCAGTTTACTTCCATTTTCACTAACTAAAAGAATAGTTTTGTGTTACAACTTGACAGATATAATGCAAATCAACTTGAAATCCTCAGATCCCTGAGCTAGTTATAGCATTGTGAGAAAATGTGGGAAGTGATCAGGGCTGGAAGTTTCTTGAAGTAATTGGAAGCCAATAGAGAGTGGTCAGGACTGACCTCCTCGAGCAATAATTAAATGGCAGTGTGATGTGTTTAGGGGTCAGTCTTTCTGGGACCTCACAGAGCTTCTCAGTGAGGCAAATATTCTCCGTCTGGCTTGTTAAAAACTATTCCTGCAGGTTTATATTTATCAGATTCAACCATTGGTGAATGATTCCTTTCACACAGGTACTAGAGAAACTGTCTGTCTCCTTAATAAGACTTCAAGCTTCAGAAAAAAAAGAAACAAAACCAAAAACAAACAACAACCAAAAAACCAACAACAAAAACCCCCAATCCCAAAACAGCCCCCTAAAATACAATAAAAAAAAATACCAGTGAAAAGTGCTCGGCAGAGATTAAGGGTTGAGCTCAGGGCAGGTGCTGTGCTGTGGAAGTGAATCCCAGAACTTCATCCTCTGTGCAGCTCCCTGTGGGGTGGTGTCTTTGGAGCCTTCTGGGCTCAAATCACTGGGTCTGAACTGGGATCATTGGGTGTCACAAAAATCCAGGAGTGGGCTCCGTGTCTCTGCTGTTCACTGCACCACAACAGCTCAGAAACACCAACACTCAGGAACTCGTGTGCTGGTTGAACAGGGTATGGAATTACCAGCAGGGATTTGGAAATTACCAGATCTCTCCACCTTAAGGACTCTGTTTCCTGCATTTCTGTTCACAGCCACAGGCCTGCATAGAGGTAAAATTCTTCCTGCAAACCCTGATCCCAAGTCCACATGACCCAATAAAGTCTGCTGAGATGGGAAATTACCTGTCTAGTCTAGAATCAGAGCAGGGAGGCATTATTTTGTGTTCTACCCCCAAAAGAGCTTTTAATGAACCTTGAACATCCTCACAAGGGATGGCTCAGTGAAGCTCACCTGGAGACTCTGCTTTTACATCTGGGCACAACCCAGCAGCAGTTCCTGCAGTCGTGGAATTGCAGTGGGAAGGAGTTCAGGGCTTAGGGGGGATCTGCACCCTCATCCAAAGATAAAACGAGGAAAATACATGAATGAGAGTGGCAGGAACATTACAACAAAAGGTGATGAGAAGGGCCAAAAATTCCCACCACAAATGTGGAGTATCACAGTGGTAGATGGAGAAACTTTGAGGTTTGGCAGAACAATGCTTCATTCTGGTGTTTCTGTGGTTAGAGAGACACTGGTGTTTTGTCAAAGGATGTTTTGTGAAACACCAGTCTGCGGATTTCTCTGGTGTTTCCTGTTTGTCTGTACTATATTTAATGCAAAATTAACGTGGTGCAACAGAGGTGATGGATTCCTAATATTACTGCCATCACAAATTCAGTGGTTACCAGCTGATACCTGAGCAGCTGCTCAGCTGCACTGCTTTGTCAGCTGAAACTAAATTCACTGCAGTGTGTCAGAAGATCCAATGTCACTAGCACTGCTTTTAGATGAACACCGTGGTATCAGGGAACATATCGAAACATCTGTTTTCATTCTGAAATATGTCTTTTGGTGAGCAGAATTATCTGTGTATCTTCCTAGGCAGGTTTATGTTGACAAGTGCCTTCATTGTTGATAGGATTTTGTCTCTTGAAGATCTGCCCTCGGGTGAGTTGTTAAGAAGCGGTCCTGTCTATAGAACTACAGCAGGAGCTCGACAGCTAGACCCTGAAAATCAGCACCAAAGGGAATATGAAGGGAAACTCCAGTAGTCACCTTATATTAATACAGGTGGATGGTTTACTGGCTCTCAGCTCTTCATTTCCTAAGGCAGACTCCATAAGGGGGATTTATAATGCATATTATTAATTTTATTTGGAAGTCATTCAGGTGCTGCGATGAAAGGCAGTAGTATAAAAGCCTTGGAGGACCATATGTGTTTAGGGGTTTTGTAGTGGTGGTAGAGTCCGGCTGGGGTGGAGGTTGAAGGCTTTAACTGTTAAAACAAGCAATAAGCACAGACATCCAAAGTCCTCAGTGTCCTGCTACCCCAAACCACTTTGTTTTCTACCTGAGGACTGAGGGGGGAGAGCCACAAAAAGCTGTTCCCTGGGATATAGGTCCATAAGCTCTTTGTGAAGCAGCAGGACTGCAGGGTTTGCCCTTGCACCGTGGCTGTTGCATGTTTCGCTGCTGAATGAGCTGCAGGTCCTGACTGTGACTGCAGGGCAGGGTCCCTCCCTGCTTCCCCAGCCAGGGCACCTCCTATCCAGGGCTGGCTCTGGGTAATACCTCAGTGCAGCTACCCAGACCTGGTGTGCGTGGTAGGAATAAAGCTTGTATTTCAGATGAAGAGGCAAGAAAGGCGTCAGGGCAGGGATCAGATCTAGCTCGTATCTGTAGTAAGAAGACCAGATTTTAAGTATGATTTATTCACTTTGAATACTAAAAATATACCTGCGGACTTTTCTTCATCAGAGTCCAAAATGCACGATAAGATAGGAGAGCCCAAAATATGAGATGAATGTACAATAAAATGTAAAATAATGCAAAAAATGAGATAAAATAATATTTAAAATAATATGAGAAATATATAAAATAAAATAATGGTCCAAGTAGACTTTTATAATCCAGTTGTTCTCAGTCCCTGGACTGATCGTTATGTGCCCTAGAAATTTCCTCCTTCGTAATACAAACAGTTCTCCCCAGCCCTAGGTTTTGTCACTGTGGTGGATGCAAATCCTCCTTCTTTCCCCCACGTAGTCCTTAACCAGTTCCCTGCAAATCCCTGCTTATAGGGCAGGAGGAAAACAAGGGTTTTGCCCTTCCCACCACCCTTCACACAGGCTGTGTGTGTCCTGCCAGGTGTGAGCGTGCCACAGGTTTGTGCTGCTCTGCTCTGCTCATGCTTTCAGTCTCTCAGAGGTGGCTTTGGTTCGTGAGGGTTTGGTTCCTGTCAGCCTGAGCCATGCCAGCCCAGCAGAGCCCCCGACCCAGGAGCAATCTGGTGTCACTGTTGAAGCAGGGATGGAGAGAAATAACGACACAGAGCCAGGAACGAACAGAGACAATGGAAATACTTAATTAATAATAGACAGGTTTATATGTGTTAGTTCCCTTAGAGTTTACCTGAATGGCAAAAGGCTCTTGGACCTCTAGCAAGCTACCTACCAGAGCGATTGGTCAATTCTCACAACACCCATTTCAAAATATTTCCCTAGTCAGTATCATAACAATCCTACAAAATAATTTGCAGGTGCAAGATAGCAAAGTGGGTTTGCAAAACCCATAGCGTTGTTTTTAATAGTTTGCGTGGGAAAGACAGAGCTCTCACAGAATGCAGCAGAGAGCTGAAAACTTCTCTGCTAAAGCTTTTTAGCATCCATAGTCTGGCTCCTCCACTCGCTCTCTGTGTCCCAGCAGGACAGTCCGTGCCTGCCCCGTGCAGGGGACATTTGTGACACGGCTCAGGCAGGAGCTCATGGCACTGTTAATAGAGCGTGGCTGTCTCATTTGTAGGCTCTGTTCATCTGACAGCTGAGAATTATCGGTACTGATGCTTCACTCCCTCTCTTTTTCTCCAAGGTAGTGATTTGTCTATGTTATGGGTAGGTAAGCTTGACAAAACATTGCACATTAGAGGCTGAGACAGTGTTTGAAATGGGAAAATTGCTAGCAAACTGCTCCATTAGAGACCCAAATAACAAATTCTTTCTTTCCCTCAATGAAAGGGAGATAGTTAAGGCCCAAATTAATACGTCTGTCTCCCCAACTCTGCAGGGGGAATGACTCTTCAAGACGAATGGCTTCATCACTCCTAAGTGTGAGCTGCCTCTGCTAAGTCCCTGTTAAACAGAGTTTTTTATCCTTTGTGTTTTGCCATCCTGGGTGTGAGCAATACAGGCATCACAGGAGGAGGTGATGAAAAGATTTGCACCTCAGTGAACTTTGAGATGGATTAGCATGGGAATCTAAGTGCTTATTCTTTACCCTGGGATAGTTTTTCATCTTTAACTGCATGGTTTCCCCGAGTTAGTTTTGTTTGGTTTTTTCCTCTGATATGTTTACTTTTTGCTCTCATTGCTGCAAAGTCATTTAAAGAAAGTGGGAAAAAGGAGGACTTTATCCTGCCTAGCATCATGTTATTTCAAGAAAAAATGGATCTGAATCCACTGGGCCCTCATACTTTGCAATCTCTGATGATACATTAGAGAAGAGAAAGGAAATTGTTCCTGTCCTTTGATGTTGTTGTCAAAGCCTCTAAAATAAAGCACGGAGAGGCAGCCAGAGCATTGCTGTGTGTTGGGAGGGGGAGATGTGCTTCAGTTCACCTCAGCACTCAGCTGGCAGCAGGCGACATGGCACGGCCACGCGGGGAACAAAGGAGGAACAAAAGCCACTGGGAGTTTGAACACGGCCAATTCATTTTATCAGTTTTGTGAATTCCACTTGGCAAGTCTCTTAAATAGATCTGAGTATGAAATACCACAGGAGAATCAAGAAAAATTTTATTGAGTTCTAAGAAACCTTAAATGGGAGTGGGGGTAGTAGTTTAAATTATCAAAATTTAGCCTTTTAGGACTGTGTGCCTTGTAGAGATTTCTCAAATGTATTGTAAAATTATTTTATACTATATTCTCATAATATCCCCCAAAAAAATGAACTCCCAGATGTTGCTTTGCACTAGCACAGATGGTTTTATAGTATATGACAGCACTCCATAGTATAGGGATAGACCATAAAAACACAGTTTTCCAAAGGTCGTGTTCTACGTAACCTAGGTAATCTTCTCTGAAATAAAATGTAGCTGTAAAAGTTACACTTTTTCACTTTTTGGATGAAAAAATGACAACATTAGGTAAGAGTATTGTTTTTCACTTTATTTTGAAGATGGCACCTCTAGAGCAGTTTCCCGTTCCATGGTTTCTGATTAAGCCTTCATCACCCTGAAATTGCCAACACCCCTCCTGGCAGAACCTAGAGTTTCTTGAGGTTTTTAATCCCCTGCTGTACTCAACTTGTCATGTGTGAGCTAAGATGAGTTGAAAGACTAAAGTATTAATACAAACAAGGTGTTTTCTGTTCTTTTACTCGTGTAACTCCATTGTGCTTTTCAGGCTGTGTCTGCCATTCTATAACAGGCATTTATGTAAAAAGTAAATAGAATTCAGATTAGTGCTTCATTCTGTTAAAGCACAGGCTTATTTAATGCAGCACTGGACTTACTGCTCTGTTTTGTGCCCAAGTTGGAGCCCACCTGCAGGAGAGCCCGTGGTGCTCCTCTGGTACCATCTGCAAGGGGGAGTGCACTGAGCAGAACGTGTTATGTGTAGTCTTTAGTCCTTCATTTGCAAACAGCTTCATGGAATAGAAAAATGTCAGGTGCTACGGTGAAAATATAGCGGCAGATGACAGGAGCCTTGTCCATCTATTCTGTACAGGCCATCTGCTCCAGATTTTGTAGGAGAGGGTGAAGAGTTCACTAGGTAGCTTCAGAAGGCAGCTCTCAAGTAACTCCTGTTTCTGTCTTCCTCTCCACTTTTTCTAGAAATGTCTTCTTTTATTATTATTTTATTTTTTTATTTTTTATTACTTGGGACCTGTGGCTATTCCAATTTTGGATGGTTATTTTCCCCCTAATTGTGGGAGAAAAGTGTGTGTGTATTTCCACCCTTGAGTCACTAAAATTGCCTTGGCATTTTGCTTGTAAAAAGCAACACGTTCCCCCCCCCGCATCCCTGTATTTGGGTTTCCCTGCAAGGGCTGCTGTGCTACCCCGGTGTGCAGGATGGGTGAACCCCCAGTTCCCATCCCAGGGCCAGGGAACTGGGCAGGAATTTGGAACTGGGCATGACCCTCTTTTGTTCCTAGAAATGTCTGCACAGAAACACTTGGGAGGAGTTGAACACCCGACTGGCAAGCTGACAAAAAGCCTTTATGGGAAGAGTGTGTGCTGCTAATTCTGGTGACAAACACCCAACAATAGTGGTGTGCTGGAGCTCACAGCAATTTGCATCTCACTGTGGACTTGCCAGAAATGAAGCGTGTTATATTTAGACCAACTGGAAGGGAAATCTCAGACACTAATTCAAATCACAAAACAAGGAATAGAATTAACTCTGATCACAACCTTTAAAAAATAGACGGCTGCAGAAATAAAAGAGGCCAAACACATCGGCTGTACAAGTTGACTGTGCAAATATCAAAATATTTGTACTTAAATAGCTTCTCAGAGTATAAATGAGCTGGCAAATTATCTTATTTTCAAGGGGATTTTTTTTTTTCTTTTATGAAAGCACAGATCACCAGAGGGATAGAGAGCTTACACGTTTTCTCTCTACTATTCCCTAGTACTTTACAAACCTTGATTTACTTCTCCATTCTTCCATTTCACTTTATCATCATTTTTGGTTCTAAATTTTTTTTTCCTCCCCTCTGCATTGCCGCAGCAACTTGAAATGACTAGAGTGCTTCATTCCATCATTCCAATGTGTTTTTGTATTTCAATTCTAAGCCCTTTTCAACCACAGATTTTTTACTCTTTAAACTGTTGCTTTTTATTACACCTTGGGGAAAAAAATACACAACATTTCAATAATAACTAAGAGCATGGTAAAACCACATTTTGGTCTCAGTCCCAACTCAGTAGAAGTTTAGCCACCATGGTCAGTGGAATTTGTTGTTTGAGGATCCACTTTTACATTTCTAATTGAGACAAACATTTAGAGTTCATCTGAGGAGAAGCCATTCCTTATAGCAGGAATTCAGGGAACTTGCTGAGAAATACTTGAAAGTACTACTGGGAAGGAAGAGAAATTAATCTCAGTGGTTACTGTATGCGGTATCTTAAAGCTGCTTACATTTTATGTTAGTGATACATGCATTTATGGTATTTCATAAAGAATACTTCTTTCAAGCCAAATCTTAGAAATAAAAGCAGCAGCATTTTCACCTAGTCCGAACCATATTTTAGAAAAACTTAAGTATTTGGTAGTTGGAATAGGAAGATGCAGTTCTTTTTTTTACTGTTTTAACAAAAAATGTTCCCCACCCTCTTAAAAATCTGAATTCATCTTGCAGTGAATTCAGTTTGGTTTCTGGCATGTTTCCACAGGTTGTTGCTCCTGAACTGGTCTGATTGTATTATTAATCTGCTTACTAAGCTGTTGCAGCCTAACCTAACTTTCAGTTTAGATAGCAACATTCTATTTACACAGCTAGACAAGGAAAGCATCTGTATTTTCTATTTTCTACCTTAACTTTAAAATATGCCTACTGTTCTTTATTAATTGAATGAGCCTTAAAAGTGCAATTTCCTTAGCTTTTTCTTGACCAATTTAGAAATCAAAGAGATTATTTGATTTTTCTAAGTTGTTTTCTCAGTATTTTCTCTATTTACTGGACTTCAGAATAAAAATGTGTTCTGCATAAAACCCTGTACAATGGCTTTTATATTTATATAAAATGTGCTGTTATATTTAACATGATTCCTGTCCCGTAGCTGTGTAGTTAACGTGTATATTGCTTTGTTTGTTTTCAGACGTTTGGAACAAAACCTCATCAAAATCATTCCCCCTGGAGCTTTCACCCAGTACAAGAAGCTTAAGAGAATGTAAGTTTTAATAAGACCAACATGCAAGAGCAATCATGAATCTTCTCGCTTCACGTTCAGTATCTTCATTTTAGAAACATATTGGCAATTCTGTGTTGAAATCACTGGGGATTGCACAAATCATCTCTTCAGAGTGTAAGCAACAATGGAATTTGGTTCAGGATGCCTAACAGTGCATGAAATCCTCAATAATGCTTAATTTCACTTCCTGTTATAAACGATGTGATTTAATTAGTTGTTAGTCTGTTCAAACTTCAAATCTACTTCCTCAGAAAAGATTTGAAGTTCCGTTTTGTTCCTCATCCGTTCTGGTGCCTGTTGGCAGCACGTCGGGGTGGCTGACCCCAGTTACAGCAGGAGTCACGTTCTTGCAGAGCAGTGAGGATTTTTTTGGTAGTGCCTTTGATGTCCTGATGTTGAAATGGTTTGACTGTTGACGAGAAAACAAAGAAACCTGCTGGAGCTTGTTTTCTCTGTCGCTTAATCACCAGTAGATACCCCGATAATTCTTTCTTTTATTACCTCTTGTGTTTGTTTTGTCTTTGGATTAAAAAAAAAATAATAACCCTGATGTGTAGCAGTGCTGTCGTGCAGATAACACAGGGCATTCACCCAGTCAGGTTTTTCTTTCATTTTTGAGTGATGTATGAGAGATGATGTGACAGTTGCAGGGTGACACAAATAATGGTAAAGAGAGTTACCCCCCTTCACCATGGGATGGAGATGGAGATGTTGCCACTGGAGCAGTAACTTCCAGAAGTCCTTCAGGTTTTGTAGCTCGGTGCTAATGCTGCTGAAAAAGTGCCTTTGGAGTTCTTCTCTGATATGAACAACACTGGAATTAAGACACCTTCAGCTCATTTCACAGAAGACACTGGATGCTTTGGGAAACTGAAATGAGCTGGTGCCATACCGTTGATTTGAGGGCAGAATTGCTGTGTTTTCCAGTCCAAATTTAGCAAGTTGCTAGAGCTGAAGAGCTGTAAATACGGATCTTAATATTTAACAGGTCAAATCATCAATCTTAGATGGTCTCTATTCTTCTGTCTCACATTCAATATAGCTGTATGTATTTTTAAAGAAGTACTGTATTGGATAGTAAGATGGTAATTTCAGTGAATAATGATGGATCCCTTTTCAGTGACCTAACTTGTAACTTTTTTATTATTAAAATCACTACATAGTTCTTTCTAAGGTATGACTAATTTTAGATTTTTGCAATGTTTTACTGTCTTTTCATTTTTCATTGATTGGTGAGCTCTAGTTTTATGGGAGTTGACCAAAAAATTATTCTTTAATGAGAGTAGCTGCCCAATCCAATGTAGCACTTAGTACGTGAAATGATTAATGTTAGAATTTCACAGCAGAATTCCATTAGCAAGTTGTGTGAACAGCTTTTTTGGAGTATAATTGGCATACTCATTGAGATCTGAACTCACAATTAAATAATAAGTCATTGTGCCAGATGAGCTGTGCCAAAGCTTGGTTAACTTGACAGGATCTTGTGGGAGAACTTGGGACAGGTATTTGGGGTGCAGAATGGCCCATAACAAACATCATGTTTTGCCATTTGTTTATCCACCTGTCTCCTTGTTAAAGGTTTGTTCTGAGGCTCTCAATTGAACAACAGTTGTGTGACACATAGTTTAATTGAGGACATTTGTTACAGTGTTTAAAGAGATTGTTGGCACTATCTTTTCAAGATTCCTGGTCCTGCTAACACACAAATATACTTTGGTGAAAAGTTTATCTCTTAAAACAAAAGAATCATCCATCCTTTTCCTTTAGAGGAAGGATATGTTCAATATCACTGAAGTTCTGTTAGCCTTTCTTCATTTCTGTCACTTTGATTTCAATGAGCAGTGCCATGGCAGGTAGATTATCAATTTAATTAATAGATACCCTACTGGGGCTACAAATGAAGAACATTAATATAATTGTTGTTATTACTACTATTAACTACTATAATAATATTTCTATATCATTCAGAGGATAGTATTAGCATAACCCTGTAAATTGTATTGTACTTTTCTCCTTCTGGTGAATAAATATGTAAGATAGTGAGAATAGTGCTCATTTGCAACTCTGTACTCTCTGTATTTTGATTTTTTACTGAGCATTTCCTGCAAGGTAATGAAGTTTCCTTTCCTTAACTAATTGGATAACTGAGATTAATTACTAAATTAGATCCACTTGTCCAACATAATCTTGATATGACTTGATATTATTAGGTCAAGATGATAGCAGAAAATGTATATTAATTCAAGTGTTATACTTGCATATAGCTGAAGTTTGCTGTTTAGAATGTCTCTTCAACGACTTCCAGGATGGGAGATTTATTTTGGTGATTGAGTTTTAGTAAAGGAGATGAAATTTTTTTTGTTTTGAACTTAGTCATAATTGCCCACATCTCCCGTCTCGACTCTTCTGAGGCTTTTAACTAACAAGTCTGTAGAGTAAGAGTAAGAGCCAAGTACACAGAATAACTTTGAAAGATGTGGTTGCACCTCACTGGCTTTGATGCTTGTAGTGGCATTTCATGTTGTCAGTTTAATTTTACCACATTTTAGCAGAAAACACATTGAGATTTCACAGGCTTCCCAGTAGCTCTGTGGAGTTGTTACATTTTTAAGCAGCTTCTAAAAACTAAACTATATATGACATGGATTTTGCTGAGTCCTCTTGTCAAATGAGAACATCTCATTTTATATGTTAGAGATAATCAAGTAATCTGTTTTTAATAATGTTAGTCAACAAAGAGAATATTCAACCAATGCTATTAATAGTTTTGCATTTGGCTGCATCTAAAAATAAATGTGTTTTGTTTCAAAACCTTTTACAGTGAAGACATTTAAGCCATACAGTCGTGTGGTACTCAGCAACTTGCAGGGTATCCTTGCTCCCCTGGTGCAAAGTCAAAACCAATTTATGTCCCTAACTGGTGACTGAGCACTCCCACCCTCCAAGGTGTGTGCAACAACCTTCTCAGAGGTTTCTACCGTGCTGTCCGAGGTGCAGGGAGGGAGTGTGAGGTGACTGATCATCCCTGCCTGAGTGGAATCCTGATAATTTTATTACCTTTCCAGTTGAAGAGGCACACTTCCCCTGAGTGATTCAGAGATACCCTAAACTATGAAAATGAGCCTTATGTTATCTTAATTGTCTTAGGTGTGCAGCTTAGAAAAGCCTCTCTCTGTCTTGACGTAAATGAAAGACAGAATGGGACAATCTTACCAAAGCAGGCCAAACAAAGGGAACAAAAACACGAGGACAGAATTGAATCCCTTTCTCTCAGTCAAGTCAGAAGGAGATGGAGCCTCCTTATCCGACAGCAGTGGAACTTGGGCTCTAATGGAAAGGAAATAATGTGTCTAATTATCTTCTAATGCTGATTGTAGTGCATCTGCATGAAGTGAGAGAGTGCCGTTGCCCAGCATGGCATTTCTGCACGTTCAGGCACCATTAGTTACACACTCATTAGCGTCCGGACATGGGGAGAGAGGAAGGATGAAAATGTTGAGACGTAGCAAATCAGTAAAACAGTGCTGAGATCTTTCAAAAATTAGATGTCCCTTTTCAGATGCTTGTCATTGTTCAGCAAACTCGCCTTTCATGTGGTTTTAACAGATTTTAATACATTCCTCAATAAATAGATAGGGCTGATCCATTTTGTACTTCTGCTTACTAGATAAAAAGCAGCAGTCAGTCTAAACAAGTTTCACAAAAACCTGTATAAAAATAAATATTCCTACTTTCACGGTGACAAGTTTGGCTGCTGTAAGTTGAGCTGCAAAACGAAAACCTTCCGTGAATTCTGTCCTGCTAGGCAGGATGTTGGCAGAGAAATTCTTTATGAGCTTTAAAAAAGAATCAAGCCTTAGAAAGGGACCAAAAAAACCAAACAAAAAAATCTCAGTTTACATGGCTAGATTTGAAAAGAGTTAGAGGACCTCATTAAAATTTTAACCAACATAATTTGTAGCTCAAAAGATGTAGAGAATGGAAAACCTTACTTCCTGATTAGTAAATTCTCATTCAAGTGATGTTTATTTAGAGTCTGTTTGGATCCATAGCGTGTGCCCCAGTGGAAATATCAGTGAAGATGTACATGAAATACCGTATTGCTTCAGCTATCAGTGGAGAGATTTGATACTACTGATACAAGCTGATATCAGCTGTCAGGGAGCGCAGCGAGGTGGCTGAAAGTCATGGCTCAGCACCTGGCTGAACTGATGGACACAAAGTCTGGATGATGGTGACAGTCACAATGAGGCACCCACTCTGAGCACCTGGGTGCCAAGCGTAGTAAATCGGGCTCCTTGTATAAAGTTACTGTGGCACAGTCTGTGTTTATCGTCGTGTTCTTGGCTGGTTATGATTCCAATTGAAGAGTATTTTCCAAATCAGGAACTCACTTTACTTTAAAAATACAGCAGGCACTACTGAATCCCACTCACACCATAGCCAAAAGGGTGGAATCTTGTGGGCTACCTGAAGGGCCTGCAGCACACTGAGTGTCCCTGCAGTGCTGCTGGCTTCAGAACTCCTCAGTTCCCATTCAGATGCTTGAATGCTTTCCCCAGTGTCTGAAAACTTCACCAGATCAAGGCTATGGTGGATTTTGGGCTCCTTGTTTTCTCTAGGCCATTAAAGCCCAGCCCCCAGTGGAACAGTGCCGAGCTCCCCAGGGACACTGGTGCTGCTTTGGGGGCAGGGGCTGGGCAGGCTGCATCATCCTCTGCACTGGGAAAAGCTGGCCTTCCATGCCTGCATTGAAACATTCAGACAACCCTTTGCTTTGTCATGGGCTGCTCCTCGTGCTTGAGGGCCACCCCACAGGGTCACAGAGCCATCTCCAGTGTTAATGGGTCTTGGGAAGGTTTTATCAACATCACTGTTGTTCCTCAAAAAAACCTTTTTTTTTCATGTCGATAAAATGAAAGAGCATATTAAGAGGCATGCTCTCTGTTGAGGCTGTGGCCTGTCATACTGACTGATGTTTTCTGATCCTTCCTGGAATTTGCCTATCTCTGCCCTTATATAGTTTATCATTTCTCTGACATAATATGATCATTTACTTCTGGTTTTGTATCAAATGTGTTCTTCCAGTAAGCTACAGCTAAAATACTTTCATCAGACTCCTGTTTACTTTCCTTTTTTTTAATCCTTCTCTTTCTTGACAGAGACATCAGCAAGAATCAGATAACTGACATTGCACCTGATGCATTCAAAGGCTTGAAATCTCTCATTTCATTGTAAGTAGAAAATAGAAGTGAATGGGCATTTGGGGAGAGCTTGCATGCAAGAGGAATAAAAATGATAATGTGCTGTCTGGGGGAACATATGTTTCTGTGTGCAACTGCCAGCTTGTGTGAAGCATCTGATCTTTTGTAAATGAAAAATTGGTGATGAAGTTTAGAAAGGAGGACTGTCTGCAAGTGTCTCGTAAGGCTGCTGACTTCTGCACTTCTTCAGTCAGTGCATTATTCAATCTACTGTACACATGCACCTGCAGGCTGCTCCACGCACCCCTGCTCCTCAGGGCACACCAAAACCTCACCTTAGCTCAGACACTGATTGCTGGTGTTAATCGGGGAAGAGTTGGGGAAATACTTCCATACTGGATTTTTCTTCTATAGTAAAGAAATTACACACTCTTGGGAGTTTTCTGGTTTCTTTGTTTTTTGTGGTGTGGGGTCTTTTGGTTTGGTGGTTTTTTGGTGGGTTGCTTTTTTGGGGGTTTTTTTGTGTGTTTTTGGTGGTGGTGTTGGGTTTTGGAGGCTTTTTTCTTCAAACTACGTAGGGAAGGAGCTAACCATAAGAAAATGTTTATGTGTCTTAGCTGTAATTACTACTTTATTAAGCTGGAAGGGGACTAAGATATGATTTCATACAGAAGATAAAAGGAAGGTAGGATCTCTTGACAGCCATTTGTTTCTCTTTATAAAACACAGAAAACTGATTTAGCACCAAGCTGAATTTACATGCAGCTCTATTTCAGCCTAGGTACCCACAGCACTATTAAAACAGTTGAGCTTTTAATGGGTAAAAAGAGCAATACAAGGTCAGAAGCTGCATATTGAGCATAAATTAGGATAGTGTTAGAAAGCCCCATGAAGAGGGAAGCCCAACTAGAACGATATTTACCTGCATTAATTTTAAAGACAGTACTGAAACAATTATCTCATTACTGTTCATATAACACAGCTTGGTTTTTAAAAACTGTAGTTTATTTCTACAAGCTGCCATATTTTTATTCTCTGAATACTGGATAATTCTGAGAAACTGAATAATTTTTTGACAAGAAGAATATCAGAAGGTTATTAAGTACTAAACTTACATGTTGCAGTAAATCTCTGAGCCAGAATGCAGAAGGATTGGCCCTTTCTTGTGCCCTGAATCCAGCTGGGAAATTGCCAGAAATATGTATTAAGTGTTGCTGGTGTTTGTTGAATAGTTCAGGCAGTGTTATTCAACATGCTGTGGAAATGGTCAAATCCCTCACTGCTGTCTGGAAGCAATTCAGCAAGAGAGTGACATTTACTGAACGCTACAGTTTTGGCTTAGTGTGAAACTACTGCTGATGCTGCAGTGCTGCAGCTTCCTGGTCCTGGCAAACCTCCTGGTCAGGAGTGAGCTGGATGGGCAAGACATTTCCACTGGGCTTGACTTCCCAAGGCAGAACTTACTTAGCTTTAGCCACAGTTAATTCAGATACCCCCAGGTGGCCTCAGGAGTGTGGGAGGAAACACATCAGAGTGGACAGAGAGGAAATGAGAATATAAACTGGGCAGGAATTTATAGTGTTTTGACTTGCATACAGAAGCAAGTGACATGATTGTGTATTCTCTGCCCAGTCGTCCAAAGCGATATTTTAAGTAAATGATGTTTGAATATGTTTATATCCAAGTGAGTAAAATGGTGCTGAAGTTAATGCCTGTGGGTTACAGCAGGGGGATGAGATGCAGCACAGCAAGGGAGCTGCCTCCAAGTCTTTCCTTCGTTCCATGTTTGCCTCAGTTTCCCTCCACCACAGACACACAAAGCTGTAATACACAGTTTCTCCTCTCCTTGGCAGCCTTGTTTCTAGGACATTATCAACTCCAGTCTTGAAATTATCAGCCTTCTCCTCTAGGGTCGGTTGTCTGCTGTGCTTTTACTTTCTTTTGAAAGGTTTTGCCCCTGCTGCTCATTGCAGGTAGGTCTTGCAAATGTTTTCCCTATGGTTGACAAGCCATGGTTAGTTCCCTCATCTTTCATGACCTGTCACCCAGACCTGGCAGGTTCCTCCCCGTACTTCTTTCAGTTTCTGAGCCCTAGATATCTTTATGGCCAAAATTAACTGCTGGTCAGCAGAATCTGGGTTTCTCTGAAGGTTTCTACCCCTCAGAAGCAGAGGATCTTCTTTTGTCTGAACTTTGCCCCAGCCACCAGCCCAGCTCAGTGAGGCACAGAAAGACAAGTGCAAGAGAAGAGGAGGACTCGGAAGTGCCAGCCCTCCCAAAGACACTGCCAAAGGGGGAAGAACAAGGAGGTGGAAATGAAGTGAGACAGTTGCTTACCAGTGTTCTCCCTCTTAAGCAGCTCAGTTATTTTGGTGCCCAAGGCCCCAGTAACTTTACTCAGCTGCATGTCCTGAAGGAACACAGCTCTGCATACAACCTCAGCTCGGCTGAGAGCAACTTTTATTGTTCCTACACCTCAGTCAGATGGGATTGTGCATACATTTTAATGAGACACCATCGAGGTTTAATCTCTGTGCAGAGCAGCTGGACTTTTCAGCTAGCTGAGTTCAAACCAGAAGAAGGGAGGGGGAAGTATTAATGCACAAATGAAAGTAAGCAACTTGGTTTGCATTAAAAATGAAGTGCTGCTCTACTGCCTAAAATCCTGGGTTTTTTTCTCCTCTGCATTATTCCCATTTTGTGCTCCTCCCTCTGCTCCCTGCTTGCATGCAATCGCAGTGCTCCCTGTGGGTCTGGAGAGCCAGAGTGCTCCTCTGGATGGCAGCCAACATTGTTAGTCTGGCTGCCTAATGCAGGCCTATATTTAGTGGGTTCTACTCTGCTTTCTTCTGAAGTCAACTAGGCTTGGTGTTTCCAGGCAGAAATGCTTCTCAGAGTACTCTGCCTATTGTACTTGTGGAGAGATGGTAGAAAAAATGGTGTGTTGCAGTTTCCAAAACATGGGAATGTTTGTAACAGAAGCTGTTTCCTCGAACGTGTATAAAACTTAAATCTTTTAAAAGTGCTAAGTGATCCATGTGCTAGCAGGTTATAAGTTTTTATTGTAAATCTATATATTTCCTCTAACAAGAAATTCACCTGTGGGAGTCAAACAGGTCACAAAATGTTTATACTTGAAAGCAGCCATTTCTGCCTTGGGTTTTCTCTGCATTTAGCAAAAAAGAGACGAGTTTGTTCCTGTAGGGTACTCAAGACTTCTTGATTCCCTGCATGCAGGAAAAATAAGTTATTTTCTCTATGCCCATTTTTCAATGGGATTTTGTTCCCTATTCATATTACTCTTTGGAACAAGAAATTTCTACTTAGAAAGATGGGGATGCACACAACTATTTTTTTTCCTGGTTGTTACAGAATAAGGAACTGGAATCATTATGCTTTAAGAACTTTTTTTCTTCTTCTTCTTCTTCCTAGAGTTTCTTGGCTTTTCCTTTTCTTCTTGTTGTGCTGGAAGAATTAGTCTTGCCGTGCAATATTTCTTTTATATAAATATGAGAGCAAATAGTACCCTTGCACTGAGAAGTGTGGCAAAATTGGTTGGTTGCAAAGGAATGTATTATCTGAATTTGAAGGAAAAGTTTGAGAACCACTCTATTTGTAGTACCTGGTGTTTGTGTTCCATGGTTAGCAGGGCCTCTGCAGGACTTAGAATGGTTAAAAACAGCCCAGAGCATGGGGGACGAGTTAGGAATAGTTTCATGTTTCAAGATTGCTGCAAACACTTTCTGAAGTAAATTAGTTTTTCATTTAATCCACTCGAAATCTGTCTGGTATCAGTGAGAGGATTGTATCAGCATTTGGTTATTGTTAATAGTATCAAAGATAAATGTTATTCTTGGGGTCAGTAAACGTCCCACAACTGTAGGTTTGGAAGGCCATATCCAGACTGTCTGGGGACATTTTATGAGATATGACAAAATAGTCTAAGCCTTCAGGGTGTTAAACTGCATGAGTAAGTTTTAGACCATTGCAGAGGGAGAATTCCTTTGGTTTTGTTCATATACTGAATTAAGCTAGTGAACACTTTAAAAGCTTAGATCAGCCTGGGCACAAAGACAAGAGACAGCTTAGGTTTTGACATAGCAGTCCCATTTAGACCATCATCTCCTGGGTGATGATGTATGGGGTGTCATTCATGGTGATTTGAAATGTGCAATAAAACACTGTCTATTGCAATAGCTGACAAACTTATTTTAAGGTAACAAATTGCTTTGGATAGTTTTACTGTGATTTATTTAGCTTAGCTTGATCTGAAGAAATATGAAATAGTGCAGGGGAAAAAAATTACATGTCTAAGTTTCTTTTAGATATTAGAAATTTATTGCTGTTTTTGTCCCTATCAATTCCTCCTCTTCTGAAAACCTGAATTCGTGTTGAGCCTGTGCCATTGTACATAGCTTGGGAAATATAATTCTTCCTAGCAAGAATTGTTTTCACAGGCTGAAGGAAAGTTAAAAGCATTCTGAGGACTGAAAAAGACATTGCATAAAGTCACAATTTGACACTTCAGTAAGAATGTTTCAGCCCAGCCAAAATAAAGGAACACTTAGCTGGAAACCATATGGTCTAAAGTAAGGGATTCTGTGCTAGGCTTTCATACCTCAAAAAACTCTGTGTCACCTTCAAGGGAAAAATCTCTGTATTCTGTGATCTGACTTAATGAAGCAGCTAAATTGCAACTACATTTGCAAGTAAGGTAGGCTGAGAAACAGAGACATAAAATAAAGACAACACAGCAATTACTGTTTCACACCCTTCGAAGGTGGCGTGGCCACGTATTGGTAAAGTCAGTGCAAATTCCCTTATTTTAAAACAGTTCAAGAGGTCAGAATGGATAGAGACCATGAAGAATCAGTGTGGATTTTATGTTTCAAGACCCTGCTGCTGAAGGTTTGATCCATGCTTGGTTATATTCTCACCCAAGAAACCATACTTGTGGCTGCATGTGCTTCCTGTGCTTTCTTCGTGTGGTGTGTCCTAGCCTTGCAGATCAATCTATGCAGTGACTATTTTCACTGTTTAATCTTTATTATAGAATATCAGTTGGATTAAATGGCAAAACTTGAAGTTTAGCAGTAACAATTAATTATTTAATTGGCAATTTAATATCTAATGTGTCTTGGGGATAGATACATTGTTAAAGGACTATTAAAATATGATGCCAGAATCAGGCTGAAGAAACACAATGCCTCATTTGTGACCATTTTGTATTTTTATAGCTTTTTGTTGCAGATCCATAATGACTCTTTAGGGTGCTTCTCCCAGAGATTTCCAATGCTCACAGTGCTGCCAGGGCCTGTGCTTTATGTGCTGTGGTATTTGTCAGACCCGTGGCTGCCTTGCTCTCCTAAAGATGAGAAGCCAATGAAGAATCAGGAGCACACGCTAAAAATCTTCGTAATTTTTTTTTGTGTTCCAATAAATGTTCTAATTCACTGATTCACTGTCTATTGGCAGCAGTTACTGAGCTAATTTTATTTTTATTACATGTAACTTTGTTAGTGTATTTTTAATTTAAAAAATGCTTTGGGTCTAAAATTTCAGGTGCTCTGGGATAGAAGAAGGGTTGGGTTCCTGTGCCAAGCTTGCACATTAGCCAGGACACCTGCATGTCCTGCAACACATGTGAGGGAAGCAAGTGCAAACCATTTCTAGAACTTGTAATGCCAAAGGGCAAATCTCCTAAAATTTACCTCTGCTGGCAAAAGCACTGGAGAATTAAATGAAGTTCTTGAATTGAATTGGTCGTGTTTCCTGCTATATGGCCTTTTGAAGTTTGTTTGGGTTTTTTTGTCAGGGGTTTTTGTTTGGTTCCTTTTTCCCCCAGAGCTGCTGCTGTGGGAGCACTGGGGTGCAGGCCAGGGAGATGGCAGTGTGGCAGCAGGAGAGGAGGGTCACTGTGGCTGCAGGGACTCCCAGCCTGGCTGGCTCCATCCACTCTGTCCAGGGCAGCAGCTGTTGGTCAGAGCAGGTCCTGATGGCCCAGGAGCCAGCCCCAGTCCCGTTCCTTGGTGTGAGTGTGCTCTCCTGTGTGACACAGAACAGGAGCTCTGAGCCAGGCAGGTTTGCTGTGCTGTTCCCTGCAGTCAGGGCGATGAGGAGCTCCAGAGAGGAGCTGCAGTGCAGTGCAGATCTCCCCTCCTCTCGGCTCCCTCCGGCAGCGCCGTGTGCCCGCAGCCCTGGCATGGCAGCAGACGTGGCATTAGCTAATTTGGCTCTGTGCAGTGCTGAACATGAATATGAATTAGAGACAAGTGCCTGAGCTCTCATACTGACTTTTGTTTAGCTGCTAATCTGTTTGAATGCTAATGTGCCACATGCACATAAGCCAAATTAGTTTGGAAAATGCTTATTTTCCTTTTCATGGCTTCTAAAAATTGGAGCTTTGTTTTATTTTATAAAATACTTTGATCTGTTTTATTTTGCTCAAAATAATAAAGAAGATGTATAAACACATCCGAGGTTTAAAATTCAGTAGCACGCTGCTTTATGACCTTCTGACTCTCAAATTAAAAAATTGCTCTGAGGGTCTTATTTTGCTATTTGCATTCAGTAGTACTATAGGATGTGAGTGTTGATATTTTTTTAAGGTTTTACTTTACCTAAGTGTTTTACCTCTACAGCCAGAATAACCCTTAAGCTGAAGTGGGGCTGTTTTTACTTTCCACGGGTATTTTGTGAAACTTGGCTTCTCACTTCTTTGCTGTTGTACCATGCATTATGGATCAGCACTGATGATCCTGCTCCTTCACAAAACTAAGGAAGATATTTCTCTGACATCCCAGAGTTTGCAGTCTAAACTCGGTGTACAGATGATACACTTGCTAAAGAAAGGTTTTCCAGAAGGACTGGGAGGTGAAAAGGAAGGATGCTGGGTTCTGTGGGCATTAACGTTTTAACCTTTTACAAATACTTTATTTGCAGTGGTTTTGCTTTTGCTTCCTGATACAGCGGTACACATCTTTGTTCAGAAGGAAATCTGTGAGTCAGCCTTTCACATGTTGGTTTAGAGCCCAGTGAAATCCAGGCACTTGAATGTTCTGTCTAAAGTGGTCCTGTTAAACCTTTCCAAGTCCAGCCACCATTTCTGTCCAGCTTTGGATGGAGTATAAAAATCTACATCTATTGCATTAAATTTTATTGAAGTAGGAAATCATGTGTGTCTTCTGAAGCTAACGTTAAGAAACAATCAGAAAAATTTAGAAGCATTCATTACTCACAAAAAACACTAACTGGAGCAGCACATTAAAAGCCCTCCTGACTCTGTACTAGACAGAGAAATTGTGACATTTGTTTAGAGAAAACAGAATGCTGGATGACCATTAGTTTCTTGAGTAGCACTTCAGTTCCTGCTAGCTGCAAAAGTAATGAAAAATTAGGTTTCAGTTTAGGTTTTGGCATTTAAATGGTGTTATTTTGTTTAGGCTCAGAAATGAGCTGATCTGGGAATGCTCCCACAGGGGTGATAGACTCCCAGTGACTGATGAAGAGTGAACTGAAGTGGTGATGCTCTGGGAAGGCCAGGGGGTATTGGAAATGGTCTGTCATGCTAAGAGTTTGTTTTTCAGTATGTTCAACTCTTCCTAATATTTCAAATGTTGTAAGGCAGGATTTCAGCCAACGTCCAGGCCTCACGTGGCTGTTGATTCATTGCCAGCCTATTGTTCCACGTTACAAAGTGAGGGAATCAACCAGTTCAGTGACACATAGGCAGCAGAGTTTTGGCACGAGCTGGTTTACAACCATTTGCCATGTCCTATGTAGAGCATAGAAATTACATAAATTCTGTTTTCCCCAATTTAAAGTGTTTAGGTAAGGCAAAATAATGTCAGAGAGAGCCTCGTCATCTTCCCTTTTCCCAGGACTCACATAAGCTCCTCACCCACTCTCCGCTTCTGACAAATGATAGCAGCCTGCAGAAATGACATGAGTAAATACTTTAGCCATGATTGAATTTCAGGTGTTCCTGTCATACGTGATTTTGCTCTGATCACTGGGTAACACATCTCAGCATAACGGTGGTTCTGTCTCTCTTCCCCCTTAGTTCAATTTCTAAGGGTAATATATGTGCATTTTTCCATTAAAAATGAAATATTTTTAATGTTAAAACTGAATCATGGATATCAGGTCATATATTTATGGTTGATTAAATATACACAGTGACTCTCATTTTTGTTATTAAAGCTTTACTGATTTTTATAACTAAGCTATACCTAAATTATTTTTGAGTTCCTGAAATATATGTCTATTTCCAGTTCAAGATAAATTTCTTTATATTAGTTCATTGAAATGGTAACAGCAGCTGGTGAAGCCATAATATTTTATCCAATGATGCCTGTGTCACATTTCATGCCAATTACTGTATCTTAAGAGACTCAGTTATATGAAATTTTATCTACAACCAGCTTGTGCTCTCTGGCTTTTAAATTCAGTATTACTGAGAAGAATTCTAGGTTTTTGCATCAGACAATGTGCCTTTCAGTGGCTAAAGTATTTCAAAAAGGGATGGAAAAAAAATCCCTTAACAGAATGAAAAATATTTCAGATACAGTTTTTGGATGATGTCCAGTTTCTACATTAAAAATGCTTTCCAACACCAGACGAAGCCTGAATCATAACGACTCATTTAATGCCATGTGCTCTCTGAAAAGAAAATGAGATCAGTGGTTAAATGAAATGCCCACAGATCCTGGGTATGGTGCACCATGATCAATAAAGATGATAATGCAGAGATGTGGGAGGACACTAAACTGGGCTGTTATTTAAGATTTATTTTGTCTTCCTGAATCTTTCAGAGTGCTCTATGGAAACAAGATCACGGAGATTCCCCAGGGCCTTTTTGATGATCTTGTGTCTCTGCAGCTGCTGTGAGTATGATCCCTTCCTCTTTATTTTACTGACTAGCTAGATTTACTGTTCTTTCAGCTTCTGACATTAATAGAACCACCTTTTCCACTGAAAACTCACTGGGATGTGCTAGTCTGTTGTTTCTGTGTCAGGCAAGAGGGAGGCAAGGGCTGAAAAAACTAAAAAAGGAAGGTGTCAACAGTTTTATAGCACAGTGTGTATAATGGATAATAGACACAGAGGATTTAAGTGTGGGGAGGAAATGAGAGACTCGGTCCAAGAAAGGAAATTTGGTCACCGGCTGATGCGTGGGTGGGGATGCCATCTGATTGTTTTTACACATTTAGCACTTGTGGTTGAATGTCTGGATCCTAGAGGGCTTCTGTGCTGCGAGAACCTGCTGGGGCAAGTGAAAGGGCAACGTGAGAGGTCTGATTGCTGCAGCTCGTGCTCAGTTCCATGTTCTTATTATGTCAAATGGGGCTTAGTTGTAAGAGAAATTATTTCACAATGTATTGTTATTTAAGTGTTTTATGCCATGTGTGATTTAACTTGCAGTCATGATCATGGTTATATATATATATATATATATTCAGTATGTATTAATGGAGCAGAAAAAATTTCCTAAGCCAAATGTGAAATTGCAAATTTCACTCACTCTTGTCTCCATCATCACATTGGGAACCAGTAACTCCTTCAAAGGGAAGGGAATCATCAGCCAGTCAGTAGAGGGAGCAGCAGGGAAGTGAGTTCAATATGTATCCCCAATGTTCTGATTACTATTGTGGATGATGCACTCAGAAAATAAAGGTGATATATCAAAAGTGAGTCAGTTCTGGTTTATGTCACATACAGCACTCCACCCCAAACAGTAAATCATATTTAATGTAGAATATGAAGTAGCTTTTAGACATGTTACTTTAAACCTTGCTGACAATCCTGATGTAGCCAGCAATGAATTTCCCAAAGAGTGTCATTGCCATTGGATGTGTCACTGCGATTGCAGCCTTTGCTGCCCTTACGTGCTATATCAAAGTAAGCTGAGATTTGGATTAGAATTCATGAGCAAAGCCAAACAAGTGAAATGAAGTAGCTGAAATGGCTCTATATGCTAAGTGAAGGACTACTCAGATGTGTAATTTATCCATAAGACCTTAACTGCAAACACAGACCACCCTGTTCCAGAGCAGGACCAGCAAGAACCCCTTTGGTTTGGCTGGGACAATCCCTGAGCTGTGGCAGTGGGGAGCTGCCCATCCTTTTATCTTCACCTTGTGCACATCCTTTTTCTGGCAGCTCTTTTCCTCTCTCCTGCCCCAAACCTCACAAGTTTTCTGGTACCTCAGTGTTTCCATGGCAGCCTGTGCAGTAAGAGAAATTTTGGGGATGGTTTGCCAGGTGTGAGGACAATAATTATGGAAGTGCAGAGGAGCTGGGATGTGTCCCACTTTGACCTCTGAGAAAAAAACTATATCTTAAAAAATCTGAGTCTTATGACAATCCTCCCCCACCTAAATATTTTATGGCTACAAGTTGGAAGTGATACACTTGGACACAGTTCTGCCTAATCCAGGACTCTTCACAGATAGAATCTTTCCCAGTAGGAAAATATAAATAAAAAAATCACTCAACACATGTATCATGGTGTCCTATAAAAATATGGATCTAGACCTTTGCATAAGGCATTAAGCAATTTTTAACTCCTTTATAGAATAGTCCTGGAGTGCATTTAGAGCAGGCCGTCAGTGAAGTGCATATTTAAGACAAGATACAATTGTTTTTAGTCATAATTAGCTCAAGTGATGCCTTGTTATTAAGGAGACAAAATCTGTGTGCCAGAAAACCATTGAAGCGTGTTGTGCTTCAACTATTTAAACATTCTCAAGCTGAGAAGCTCCAAGAAGGATGCCTCATTTTGGGATTCCCAAAATACCATGACCCTGGAGCCTTCCAGGGTCTTCTTGAGCATGTTTGTATGTAAAGCATCTTTTGGCGAGGAGAGCATTGAATGATCATGCTTTAAATGCAAACAAATGTCTGCAGCTTTTCGGATTGTGGCTCTGAAGCAGCTGTTCTGGGATTGCTTGTAGTATTTTAATGGCTACTAAAAAAAAATAAATGGCATTCGTTGGTCTTAGACCTGCTGTTGAACAATTGGAAGAGTGCCCTGTGATTAGATCTAATTTAGTGTTCAGTGGGCACTAGATTGGATTTCTTCTTATTAGTCTGGAGACACTCTGATAAGAACACTCTGATTAAGGTATCCTGGTAGCCTGTCTGATTTCCTGAGCTGGAGCAGGAGCACTTTTGAAAATGTACTGGCTTTATGATAAAGCAGGACACAATGAGGAAAGGGGAGTCCTTGTGGGTCCTGTATTATTTAGAAGGAAAAAACTATTAGTTAGAAAGAAAATATATTATTCAAAAGGAAAAAATAATTACTGTGAAATTTCAGAACAGATAGTATTGTTATTAATTGTTTTGGATAGAACTCATCACAGTTTCTCAGACATGTAATTATTCTCCGGTTTAAATATGCTGTCACAATACAGGCTAGGATTATTCCACTGTATTCGGGCTGACCTGTTCTGTGTAATGGCCTAACATCTTCAGAGAGTACCCCTGGTGTCAGGAGCCCCAGAGCTGGGTGAAGGGGTTCTCGTCTCAGGCATGGTCACATCTTCAAGTGCCCTGCTTGGCTTTGGTGTAGGGGAAGTGAATTCAGAACAAGTTTTAGACCACCTGGCTGGCATCAGCGTTCCACGTTTCTGCCCTATAAGGCAGAGGTGGTAAGCCAGTATTATATTATATTTGACAAGAAAATAACTAGGCATGGTTAGATAATAAGGGTTTGGGGGTTTTCTGTTGAGGAATTAGGGTGTGGTTTTGTTGGGCTTTTTTTAAACCCTATGGGTTTAATTCAAAATGTTGTTTCTGAAGTTTTCCTTACAAGTAACTATCTTAAGTAGTTAACATTACCCACAAAAATAATTGCAATTGGATTTTTGTTAAATTGCTGATTTCACAAATCTTACGTGTTTCTTAAATATGCAGTGGTAACCAACAGAGCAGCAAAAACCTTTCTTCAAGTCCAACTACACATCTGTTCTGTGGAGCAGAAGCTTTCCTTGGACCATGTAGTTTTCCTTATCCTTTTTGAAGTTGCCAGAGGAGAGGATGATAGAAAGCTCTGCAGCTACTGTACCCTATCCTCATACATTCTCCTTTTCAGCAGGTTGGATCAAGTGCTTCTGAGGATTTTAGGTCAGTTTGGGTTTGAGATAGCTATGTTGTTTTCCAGAAAGGGATAATAGGTTTTTAGCTTTTGTGGAGTTTTTTTAATACAGTGAATGGAAACTTTCGTTTTATTGAGGGAGCGATGCATCCAAGCTGTGAAATAGTGTTTGATTAATTATCATTGTTTGATTTCTTGCATTTAAATACCAAAAGAATGGCAAAGGCTTCGGCTTAAGGTGGAAGTTTTCAAGTAACCATTCGCTGTGGACAGTTTGAACTCCTGTCCAGGAGGCCTTCAACTGACCTTGGGCTGTCTAGAAAGTAGAAGACATTTAAATGTGCTGCTCACCTGTCCCTCAGTTTCCCTGGAGTGTGGACAGGCTCTTTGAGGAGCCCTCGAGCTTGCCAAAGCACCGCCAGTCACTGCTTGGGGGGCACAGCAGCTCCTTCCCTCTGGGCAGCCCTGTGCCAGATAAACCCAACAGCAGCTCCTCTCACTCAGCGACGGGCACCGAGCTCGGGAGCCAGCATTTGGCATATCTAAGTAATACACTTCCCTCCCTGTGACCATATCAAAACAAACATTCTGGGAGCCTTTTTATTACAGCCGTACGCCGCGCGCTTCGCCGTGCTCTGCTTCCTGGAACAAGGAGCTCTCGTAAAACCTCTACTGTTTAAAGAGGCTGTATAGCAGAATAATGTGAGGGATGAAGTCTCATTTTTCAAATGTCTGGCGAGTATCAGTTTTCAATAAATCCTTTTCCTTGAGGAAATTTACTTTGCTTAGTTACTAATCATACAGGTGCTCAGGCATGTTGAACCTAAATCTTCTGCTTGTGATCCCCATGTTTTACTGAGCAAGAAAAGTCCCCACAGTGGGCTCTGTTTTGATGTTGCTAAATGTAGATCTGTTCCTGGGGTACATATATATTAGAATCAGAGGCTCATTGTGTTCCTCTCTCAAAAACGAAGCCAAAAGCTTACAACCTCCTCCTCCTTCACCTAATATCTGGTCATTAGGGAAAACTCAACGCTGTAGTTGGAAAGGACCAATAATCATATTGGTGCCTGGAGTTTGACATATTGACAGATAAAGTGATATCAAAAGTGGTGACAAATTACCACTCACCTAACCTGGGTTAAAATTGGAACTGGATATAATATTTACAACTTCAGCTGACCCTAAAATAGACTTGCATGAAGTGGCAAGTCATGTGTGTACTTTCAGAAACTGCTATCATCAGTCTTCCCAAAATTCAACCAGTCAAATTTTGGTTTGAGTGAGTCTTACTTTTTTTTAATTTGTCTCTTTTTCTGGTTTTTCTGGGATGAATAAGGCAGATACTTGGTACCCCCAACTCTTTTCTGGTGAGGTTGCTTGGAAAGTATCTCCATGGCAAAGTTTGCCAAGTCTGAAGTACTTGTGTTGATTTGTAACTCTAAATTGAATCCTAGCACTGAAGAGCTTAAAACAGGATCTACCAATTATTTATTGTATACTTTTGGGGCCTGATAGAATCTCAAAGAAAATGCTGTGATGCACAGTCTTGTACAGAGTATTTAAAAACAACAGAATGTACATAAATTCCAATATTTGGCATTGTATACATTGCACTGTTGTATACATAAATATATTAACCAGCTATGTAAACAGTACATAAATGTCAGAATAAAGAAAGTACAGTTTTCCATTTCCAAGCCCTTAATAGCACAGTAGTCTCTTCTCTTCTCTTCCCCATAGTGATCTGGGCTTTAAGTGATGTATAAAATCTTCTTGTTCTATGGAGTTCTTAATTTTTCTCATGGAGAATAGGCAACAGGCAGTAAAAAAAAGAGACCTTCTGACCAGATGTAAAGGGAAAACATTTTCACAGTGATGTCAGGTAGTTGGAGTAGGCTGCCCAGAAAGCTGTGCATCCTCTGTCCTTCAGGGTTTTAAAGACCAGACTGGATGAAGCTCTAAGCAACCCAATCTGACCTCGTAGCTCATCCTGGTTTGGCAGCCTAACAGCACAAGAAACCACTCTAGCTTCCTGGAATTCTGAATTATCCTGTGATCTGGTGATCTGCATTAACGGTGCATGAATGAGTCATGCTTTGAGTGGGGTTCAGACCAGATGACCTGGAGATCCTTTGCAACCTATGTCATTTCAGGGTTCTGTGAACCTAAATTCTTAGCAAAATGACAAATGAGCTTTTCTCTTGATTACTCAAAATATTTCTGGGTATAGCATAGAGACTATGCAACCCTCATCCTTCCAGGCCAGGACAGAATGCTCTCGGCACAGACCTGTTTAATAGCTTTAGAATTGCTTTCCAGCCATTTGCCTCAAGCTTTTTTCCTTCAGATTTCTGCATTTAGGTTGCCATTGTGATAATGTTACTAAACTCAAATGCCGCTGTTAGTGAGGGAGCAGCATCTGCCAGACTCAGAAATACAATTACAGTCAAGCACTAATGAAAGACTGCAACAGCATCTGCCTTTCCTGTGTCACTTGTGTAGCCTGGCTGCATGCAGCTTCCCAAAACAACTGCTCATTCCTACGTCAGTGTGATTCAGCAGCCCCTCTGATGCCAGTGCTCCAAGCTGGACTCTCTTGACAGAAACTCTCCTCGTTGTTATTACACACAAATCTAACTCTCACAGCACTGAAAGCTGAGGAAATGTGTTTATTCTGCTGTGCATCTGAATTAGCACGTGGTTATCTAGAATCAGCTGTGATCTTGTCTGCAGGCACAAGCTAGACACTATTGAATTTCAAATAGCAGAAGTCTGGGTGCTGTGACAACACGTGTTTGTAATTCTCCAGGTAGTAACAGAAGTACCACAGGATTGTTTTGTGGATGGTGTTCAACTGCAGTTGCAGACTTTTGGATCAGAAAAGGAATTTCTGAAATCTCTTTTTAAAATCCCACCAAAATAGGACTGTCAGATTGTGCTCTGTACTTCCTTTTTGACTCATTATCAGCTTGCCACTTTTCCATTTTAATTTACTGTGAATAAATTTGTCATCACCATCATCCAGTTTCCTGAACATGGAGAAACACTTGAAGCTGGTTAAGCAAGCATGATGATGATTTCATGCTGGTTATTATCAGCTGAAGCACTGACAGACTCTTCAGTGGTCAGTCATCACATTAGAAAATGTAAATTTTAGTAGATGTTTAAATAGCTCGACACAGTAAGAGACAATCAAAATGCTCCCTGACAGTCCAGGCCATCTTAAAATGTTCCTGAAACCTAATGTAATTATTTTGCCAATAACTAAGCAGGGGCACACACAATTCTGTCATTAGATGTTGCTTGTCATCGACTGCTGGGATGACCAAGTGCTTGACTAGATATTGCTGTAGTGACACTTCAGCTGTCCTCCCATGAAATATTGTGTTGAATCAAAGATGACACTTGATTCCCTATCAATTTCTGAAATTCTGACAAATACATGCTAAATTCTTTTTTGCACTTCTCGTACAATACAGATATTGTATATCCTAAGGAAAGCTTTCTGCTGAGAATTCTTTCTTTGCTGCCTTACAGTGCCTCTGAATGTAGGTGAAGCCTTCAACTATTGATATTCTATAAAGGTCATGTCTGTTCAATTTGTATTCTGCTGTTACCCAGGCAAAACTGTTACCCATTTCTCCTCTTTCCTACAAGTCTCCCATGCCTCTTACATCTGTTTTTTCTGGTGAGTTCTCATTTTCCCCAGTGGAGTCTGGCATGTGGGATGTGCCAGCCAGTTCATGGGATGCCAAACATTTTCATTCTCATCGTGTTGTCGTTGCTGTCAAAACACAAAGCTGGTGAAAAAGGAAGAGAAGCTTTTCAGTGCCTCCGTGCAGCTTTTCTCCCCAACACTTTCCTTGAGGCTCACTAATGTATTTAGGATGATTCCTGCTCTATCCTGGAGCACCAGAGACCAGCCTGCAGTCCCCAGCACGTGCAAGGTTGCCAGGCTGCTGTCAGGTCTCCAAGTTTTGTGGTTATTTCCTGATAGTTTGATTGCTTGACTTTACTGAGATAAAAATACAAACATGGCTAAGGGTAAAAGCCATATAAACATTCCCATTTGCTCTTAAAAAACAATTTTTTCAATCATTTTGGGTTTGGAGTTCAGAATGTTATTTAAATGTTAATCACTTGAAGCTGTGCTTGGGCATATAATTCAATTATGGGACCATCTTAATTATGCAGATGGTGCTTATGAGCAGCTGATACAATTACAGAGCCAATTCAGTGCACATTCATTTCAAGGGCTTAGCTGAAACACATTATTATTTCAATGTGTGTGGACAAATCCACTTTTTCAGGAAATGGGTTGGTGGAATTGTAATAGTGCTCTGCTCAGCTCGTTGCTTTCAATGGTGTGCAAACCACAACCATTGGTCTTCAACCATTCTCATGTATTCTCTGGTGGTCCAAGGCTTGTGAGAGGTT
This sequence comes from Pachycephala philippinensis, assembly GCA_013397055.1. Taxonomy (NCBI): domain Eukaryota; kingdom Metazoa; phylum Chordata; class Aves; order Passeriformes; genus Pachycephala; species Pachycephala philippinensis. Next base: position 862,956 of record VWZT01010444.1, on the reverse strand, counting down.
TCTTCATGTTTTTTACATGTCCAGAGGGATGAAAATGGAGACTTGAGTTAATAATCCATCATCCCTCTGGGTAGCAGGCGGTTTTGTTTCTACTTGAATATTCAACCTCCTTTTGAATGGTGCCCCACATCTGGAGGCCGTGTGTAAATCTCATCCAATCAAGCTGATAACAAAAAAGGAGAATTAGTGGAATTTACTTTCACCATGAATTGGTGAAAAATAAAAATCATGTAATTCCTGCGAAAATAAGGCTCCCCTTTTAATGTTGTTCCTTCTTTTGGTGTAAGTCCAGTAAAAGGAACCCTTGGTATGTTTTATGGCCTGGCTCAGTGTTCAAGGAAGATCAGCATTTCTGCTTCCTGGAATATGTTTTTCTCATCTGCCTTTGTGTTAATTTAAAAAAACCTCTTATAGACACTTTTAACACCATGTGAGGCCTGCCTTGTATACCTAATTAATAATTAGATGCCATTAGGGGAGCTGGGATAGAGAAGAAAGATTAAGTAAAGAACTGAGATTTATAGAGGGAAATATTCATAGCGGATATTTTAAAATAACTGAGAGTTTTGAAAGCAATATGAACCTTAATGCTTCTGGCCAAAATCATCATCTAACTCACAGTAAGTAGGAGGAAGAATTTTTAGGGATGATGTATTTTGCTTCCTCAGTTTTTCACTTCTTCCCCCTGTTTCTCACTGATTCTGATCAGAAATAAGTCATTAATGTATCACCATCCACCCCATATGACTACACCTGGATAACTGTTGAGCAGACTGTCTGCGGTGCACAGAATAGGTGTTGTCACCTCAGAAAAGCTGTTTAGGACCTGAATTCCCACTTCTAAACAGTCTGCACAGGCACTTTTCTGTTCCAAGTTACTCTGGTGCTTAAAGGAGAGCATGTGCCTCTGTATTTGTGGCTGTATGGAGGATCAGTTGCTCTCATTTTTGGTGTTTGGCTCTAAATAAATGTCACAGATTATATCACCATGAACACAGTCATCGAAAACTCATGCCAGGAAACCTCGCCACTTTGTAAATTCTATTTTCCAGCATTGGGTTTACTCATGTTTTGCTGAAACTAATGGGAGAATGAATCTGAATCCAGTGCATTCACTGCAGTTGCAGATCAGTTTTGCTCAGAGGGTTTATTCAGTGGGAAGGGTCAGTGTAGACTTTGTGCCCAATCTTTACACAGGAGGGAGCAGCATCTGCCCAAAGCAGCTCTGCTGAGCACTTCTGAGGCATCACAAAAAGACATCCTGGTTACCCACATGTAGAAATACAGTTGTAGTTCAGTTGTGGAGCCTCTTATTGCTGAGATTGAGATTGTTTTCATTTTTGCTTTATGCCTTGTTACAAGTACTGCTTGCAACATAAACCATTACTATAATATTGGAAAAATATTAGCATCTAGCAAAAGAAATTGAAGTAGATACTTGTTTTCAGTTTTGTTCCTGTGTAGCTCAGGGACCAAGCCTCCGTCGTGGGACAGGAACAGCCAACCCAAGCTGATGTGCATTCCCTAAAATCTGAGTGGGACCGGTGCAAAAGGACAGGGGGTAGAAACTAAAGGATTTGTAATGCCCAAGAGCATGTCTAGGGATATTGTTCAAAATTAATTCAGTACCTGGTTCTGCCTTCTAATACCTTGTTAACCCATTCTTTATGGATAAGATACTCAACAAGCTGGAAAGAGAAATGCATGATGTGTGAGATCTCAGAGGAGGAAGATTGCTTTGGTTTGGACATACAAATGGCTGTAAGGAGCAAGCAGGAAGGGATGACATTTGCTGTCGGAGCAAAGGAGGAGGAGCTGTTCCTGTAGCCCAATGGGAAAATTACCCTTTTACTTTTGGAGGAGCCAACAGGAGTGTGGATTAGGTGTCACAGAAATACAGATTCCAGAGGGGTCATTCTAGTGCTGCTTATGATTTCATAAAATTGTTTTAGCTATTAGTTCATGCAAAAATGTAACCTCATTTATCCATCATTGCCTTCTATGGGACTTTGTCTTAAGTAATGTCAAACTTTATTTTCCATAACATGTAAAGGAGGAAATTCGGGTAAATCAATACTGACTTTTCTGTAGGCCAGAAAGGGGAGTTCTCTTTTGGAGCCCTCTCATTCCAAAGCATTTCTGTTCTCCTGGAGCTCTCCATGCTGCCCAAGTATGCTTGCATCCTATGTATCACAAATACTCTGGCCATGGGCTGCAGTAACGAGGCTCTGCCAAAACAACAGTGGGAGCAGAGAACTGTAATGAGCGTGTGATGTTCCAAAGGTTTCAGGAACGTGAAGGCAGAGGAAGCACCTTCTGAATTACTTTTTGGAGAAAAGCATTGTGTGCAGCTAGCAAGCTAGCTGTGTTTCTTCCTGAGTGGCTGCCCTCTTGTCTCTAGTGGTGCCTGTGCAGTTTGCTGAGAGTGGAAGCTCCCTGTGCTGTTAGAGGTGTCTTTAAGAGGATTCCTTTGCTTGCTGGGGAATAGAGGATATATTTTCCTTTTTGCCTATAAACATATTTGTCTTCTGATTTCATATTAGTGTGCTGCCTCAGAGAGAGCCACGGTGATGCAATATTTAGTCCTTTAAACTCATTGACAAGGGAAGAATTTTGTGCTCGACAGAACTGAGTTAACAACATATATAGTTTGCAATTTACCATTTTTCTCAGGCTGGTAGTAGTCAAAGGATGTGGATTTTGGCTTTGCTAAGAAGAATAGGTAATTTCCTGCCTATTTCCCTTCTGAGTGCAAGATACCACCTAGGCAGATGACAGTGGCAAATTAAGTGTTCTTGTGTTTGATTGTCTCAGCAGGAGATGCAGCTTGTTGTTGGGTTTGTATATACTTATTATATGGGGCAGAACTCTGGGTGGATGATCTAAGAAAACTCGCACAAGTACTGTCCAAGATTTTCTAGCTGACCTGATTAGTTCCAACAGCTGGTTGCTGTGTAGATGTAAAATATATATTTCTTTTTTAAATAGTCTTTATATTGCCTTTGTGCTGCTTTTCCACAACTGCACAGGACTCTGGTGTGACTGGAATTCATAGAATTGTAGGACAGTAGAGGCTGAAAGGGACCTTGAGTGATCACTTGGCAATAGTCTGGACAACCCTTGCTTAAAGCAGAGCCACCTCAGCAGGTCAGAGTAGGTTGCTCATGGCTTTATTCGGAGTCACCTGGAAAACCACCAAGGACAGGGACTGCACAGCTCCTGTGGCAGCCTGGGCCCCTGCCTGGCTGTCCTTGGGTCTAAATTGAGTTTCCTTTTACTAAGTCTTAGCCCAGACCTTACATGTCTCTCTTTTTTTCTCCCGGGAGAAACATGTCTTTTTAATCTTCCGTGATCAAATTAACCCTGCACTCCTTATCAAAAGATTTCAAATTCCCAGAATTTCAGTTAGACTTAAGACAGCTGCTGGTAGAGAAAATTGAAAAATAAGGGTTCTCATTGTGGGCTCTCTCTGTGTGTGTGTGTGTGCATGGAATAGCAAGGTGGGGAGTAATTTTTATTCCTGTGTATATTAAGCTGAAGGCTTCCTTAAATATTTGTGTAGAATTTTGAGTAAATTGGGAGAGGGCTAGGCATGCAAACCACCCCAGCTTTAAAGTCTTTGAAGATGGCTAGCACTGTTATATGTCTGTATATTCCCCAGCTATGAGAGTACTCATGTCGACTGTGGGTTTTCACCTTTTAAATGTAACAGGCAAATGAAGCTTTTACATGTAGTTTGGCTTTGGTGACTAGGTTAATATTTTTTTTTTTAGATTTAATCCCAAAGTCCAATCTATCTTTATTTGATTATTACAAGATTAATGAATTCTAAACCTTTTCTCTGTTTTCAGGCTTCTCAATGCCAACAAGATCAACTGCCTGAGGGTAAACACGTTCCAAGGTCTGCATAATCTCAAACTGTTATCTCTTTATGACAACAAACTGCAGACCATCAGCAAGGGGCTCTTTGCGCCTCTGAGATCGATCCAGACTCTGTGAGTATGCAGGCATATCACAAATGACAGCTCTCTCTTTCTCCACCAAAGATGTTGCCTGTCTTTGCATCTGACATTAAGACAATTTGGAAGAGACATCCGTGTAGCAGCCGCTCCTTTCCTCACTGGGAGAAAAGGAGCAAGGAGAAGAAGCGTTGAATCAGTTCAGCAAGGGCAGCTATTGACACAGCCTGCCCTCAGTGACAGAAATGTCATAGCTGTGTGCAGCTCAGGCTGTTTGTTGGGGAGATAATGTGTGTGTTTGACTCTGCATAAGATATGAACAGCAGATTCTGTTAGGATCATTGCCTAACAGTTTTTAATGAGCCAATGAGTCGGCATCTCTCCTGTCTGGGTCTGAGTCCTGCTGTGCAGTTCGTGACTTCTGTAACCACATTTCAGCTGACATTCCACTTCACGGGAATGATATGTTGTCTTACTTGATCCATTAAGGAAACATTTTCTTAATAAACATTTTCTGAGAGTCTTTGAATTTGGAGGCATTAGAATAGGCATCAGAAGCAAAAATATAGAAATGATTCAATATTTTATAGAAGAAGGTCTCATCCTAAAGCTGTGAGTAATAAGATAATGAGGTAAATAGTACTCCTTCAGAGCTGGAGTTGGCAGCCTGATATTCCAGTATTAAAATATGTATGGGTGTGTATATATATACATACTGCAGTATATATGCACACACACACTGTAGTACTGCAGTTTTTTCTATGCAAATGCACATTTCTGTATTTTAATAACTGGGAATGCATTGGCTGAATTAGTTGTATAAATGTTTTAAATCATATACAAATGAACTGATAGGAATGATTTCTTGCAGCAGAGTTTCTGCCACATCCTCAGGCAGCTGCAAACACAGCCTGAATTTCCAACAGATATTTGGCCAGTATGTATTGCTGCAAACCATTAAGGCTCTGGAATAATCATGTTCAATACCCCCCAGCTCTGCCCCCACAGCTCTGCCATGCTTGCTGCTGCTGCAGCTTGCTGTGTATGTACACACATAAACAGGGGCCACAGAGAGGGTTCATTGACAGGGGTATATAATGTTTGTCAGGTTAAACAACAGGCTTTTTTAGCGACTGTAGCCCTAAGGTATAAACTTTTCCCATTGGTTTCCATAGGGTTTTGCTGGTGTTCCTGGTGGCCCTTACTTAGAATGGACTTGTCCCTTCACACCGAGACACTTTGTCATGAAAAGCTTTGATTCATTCTCCCCTTTTTAATACTCCCAAGTGATTGCCATCTTCTGTGTTTTATCTGGAGCTGCAAAACCAGACCCAAATTCTGTCTCTATGTGATTCTTTGTTCTTTGGACCTTTCACAGCAGGAATGGCTCTACTGCAACCGGAATCTTGAGTTTCTTCAGGCCCTTTCTGCTCTGTGTGCTTTCCCTTCCCAGTCCTGGACAGCCATTGCCCTGTTGTATTTTACACTTATTTTGTTCAGAGACAGTTCATAAATATAACTGCAAACAGAAAAGAAGTTCCTATAAGTGAAAAACAGTAACAGAGTGAGAGAGTTCTTGTGAGGCTATAACTTTATACCTCTGTCCAAACCAAATTGAAACATCTGTCTTTTCTTAACCTGTCTTTGCAGTTATTGGAGAGCTGAGTCCTGCTCCCTTGGAGGTCAGAGGGACTGATGCAAGTTAGCTGAACTGAGATTAGAACCTGGCTCTGGGAGAGACCTGGCAAACTCTCCTGACACAGTGCTCGGCTTTGTCAAGCAAAATAAATCAGAACAGCAGCAGAGAAACGCTGTTTGTCTCTAAGGTGCTCCAGCAGATCTCTGTTACCAAAGTCTAAACACCTTAAAAATCAATGCTATAAAGCCTATTTCCAACTTTATAGGAAACAAGTTGTGCAAATTTTGGTGAAGGATAGAGAAAAGTTGTACCTTGCATAAACATGTCAGTCTTAAAAGTAAAACTTTTTGCTTCAGGAAAAAATATGTATAAGGGATATACTATTACAAATGATGAGCATGTGTAAATATTAATTTCACTCTCATGAAAAGATTCTGGATCACTTCTGCCTTTGCCCAAAGATCCAAGGTGCTTTACTAACTCACATTTTGATCCCTAGGAAATTGAGCTTGCTGATAAAATTTCTTTTAAACCAGGATATAAAATGATCTTCAGGTAAGGTGCATTTCTCTCAAAAGGCAGCATGTCAAGCTCTCAGGAGAAACCGTGGGACTTGGTGGACAGCAGCAGGTCTGTGTCCTTTAAAGGGGGCTCTGCTATGTTAGTTTTTGTTTCCCCTGTGCGAGGACTTGCTGCAGGCTCAATGAGCTGTGAAATGCGAGCAGAATTCTCCCGTCCACGTGCAGCTCCGTGTGGCTTCCGCCGGGCCTGGGGTGTTTTTTTGGGAGCCGATTCAATTACTCTGCTCTTCAGGTTCGGCGTTCGCGAAAAACAAATGATGGAGCGCGGTGTCACAGGTCACTCCTGATTAAACATGCCATCCTTCTCGCAGACATTTAGCTCAGAACCCATTTGTGTGCGACTGCCATCTGAAGTGGCTGGCTGATTACCTGCAGGATAATCCGATCGAGACGAGCGGCGCGCGCTGCAGCAATCCCCGTCGCCTTGCCAACAAGCGCATCAGCCAGATCAAGAGCAAGAAGTTCCGCTGCTCAGGTAATTCATTTATCCAGCCTCTCCTGCGCTCTCAATTCAGGAATAAGCAGGTCCAGAGAGCCCGCTAATCGAATCTGCGGGACAGTGTTTGCTGTAATGGATATTAGGGAGCATCTTGGAAAATTAAATTTGGGAAATTCGGTTAGTTCGACAGAAAGCCAATTACCTTGTGGATTAAAAAAAAAAAAAAAAAAAAAAAAGGAAAGAAAAGAAAAAAAAGCCAGTCTGTAGCTGTCTTCTCTTAAAAACAAAGAAAAGAAAAAAAGATAAAAGCTTGTGACAGTTAATTGTAAAGAATTACTAAATTATGAAATACTTAAGGAAAACAGTGACAATACATGTGAATCCATGTGGGAAATGTTATATTTTGACAGTGTGGAATGTGGCTGGATTGTCATTTGTATTCAAGCAGAGCTCTTACTGACCTAATGAGAGCTGAGCTCAAGTTTAGTTCCCAGACCTAAAAGGTTGAGAACAGGATGAGAGATTTTTGTACAACTGGCAATGGGCATTTCTGATCTGGGATGGGAGTGAAGCTGGGGGTGAGGGAATGGCATCAATTCATGTGCTTTCATAAACTCATTTCCTTATATCCACAAACAACACACACTAACTCAGGTAAAATTGCCATCAAAGTTGGTAAGATTTTTGGTTTCAGCAAGCTTTGAATCAAAAGGTGCATAATAATTTAGGCAAAGGTTTTGTGTTGTGAATGAGATGGAAAAATAGTTCCACCTGAAATTAACCTCCCAAGTAACATAAACAGCTTTTTCTCAACCCTATCTGTTCTTTATTTACGGTTCAGCTGTCACTAAAAGGATATTTCTTGCCTTACAAAGCACAACTAAGCAGATGACTGCGTCTTCATGTGTTTTTCCTATTGTTTATATTGGTTGTGTCTATTTTGGATTACTGCATTTTTGTGTACTGTAAAGACAAGCAGGTTTCAGTAAGCAAATCTATTAGTGTGTACTGAGGAGAAAAATGACTGTTATTGATGGAGTACCTTGCAGTGTTTTCTACGAAAATTACTATGATTTTTCTCTTTTCCCTCTGAAAAGAAACATGATTAATTGTGTTCCTGGTGGTAAAAGATTAATGGCTCTAGATAGGGATGCAGCATGAAACTGAGTGGCAGCAGCCCAAAACAAGCCGTTGTGCTTTGTGCATCTCTGCGAGCAACATGCCGAGCTAAACCTTCCCTTTATGGGGAAAAGAAAATAAAGATAACTTCATTTGCAGTCAGCTTTTCTGGGGCAGGCTTGTTAATGTCTTCAATCCCTTGTGACTCAAGCCACAAAATTTATAATCGGACCTGAAATTATGACATATTTTATCTAGGTTTTTGGATTGTGTCCATCATAGTAACAATGTAATTAGCCAGTAATATTCTTATTTAAAGAAACTGGAAATGAAAATGCATAAATATACTTTAGAAAGGAAAGTAGACAGCAGAAACAGATCTACATAAACCTGCACCGAATTTGCCATTGTTATTTTCTTCTGCTTTTATTAATAGGCAAGAGGAATTAATGTTATGTGTGTGCATGCATGCTCTGAACGAGGGTCTGGGCGATTGGGGAAGGCAAACACCATCTGATACCATTTAGGAGAGGTCGTAGCTAAGAAGAGCTAGAGTACAGCAGAATACAGTACCTGGTGATGCTGAGGATAATACTTTGTGTGAGTTCTTATCTTGGGGGTCCTTTCCTTGAGGCATTAGTCGGTTTTTGCCTGGGTCTCCAGCTCTACATCTATATCAAAACCACATGGAAAAGGCATAAACCTGACTTATGAAGGAGGAGAGCAGGGATTGTACAGCTTCAGAACAAAGATTTCAGCTGGATGAAAACTAATGCTGCTCAAAAGCTCAGTAGAGAAGAGATCCTTGCCTGTAGAGTTTCCAGATGGTGATGAGATACATTGAAGTCGAGTCGCTGTCTGCTCACATGAGACGGGGAACATCTAATGGTTCAGAAAATCTTAGTTTGTAAATCAATCCAGGGAACAGACATCCTTGGCATCTGTTCTGCTCAACTTGTCCCTTTGAATCATGGCTGCTCCAGGCTTGGCATTTAGCAGGAATTTTCCATGTTTTCATTTTGAGGAATGTGTTTCATTCCAGGATCTAACACAGCACGTCTCTGTGCAGAAATGTCCATGAGGTATGAATCTTCATTTAGAGCATTGGGCAGTGCTTTGTGTCATCCAGGGATGACACAATCCCACTGGGATGGCAAGGCTTAGTAACTTGTCAGTGTCCTTACTGTCTTTGGGATTCTCCCTCTCTATTTTTTACATCTTCTCAGTGTACGAGAAAATAATTTTCATTTTAAATTCTTTTGTAAATGTGCATCTTTTTCTCAAAGGGATCCTGGTATTTTCACGTAGTTTGTGTTTTCTACATTTAGTACATGTCAATGGTCAGAAAGTTGTTTTTTGAGGGGAAAACACAGGGAGTGTGAGGGATTGGTTAAGGAAGAAATGTGAGGGATTTTATCCTCACACAGTCTTTGACCTTTGAGAAGAAATGAGGATGCACAGAAAGTGTGAGCTCTGTGGGAGCAGAGGTGCTCAGGCAGTGTCAGGATCTCACCCAGGAGCAGTTAAGCCTAGCTGAGCTTAGTACTTTGACATCAGGGAAAGGACAGTTTTAAAGTCATAAAATTCTGAGGTTGTCTTGAAGCAATCTGTGTGTTTTCCACATTCTTTTTCACAAGGGCATGTACTGATAAGACAGGGGGGAATGGCTTTAAACTGTAAGATGGTTGGTTTAGATTAAATACTGGGGAGAAATTCTTCCCTGTGAGGGTGGGGAGGCCCTGGCACAGGGTGCCCAGAGAAGCTGTGGCTGCCCCATCCCTGGCAGTGTCCAAGGCCAGGCTGGACGGGGCTTGGAGCAACCTGGGACAGTTGAAGGTGTCCCTGCCCATGGCAGGGGTGGGGAATGGGATAGTCTTTAAGGTCCCTTCCATCCCAAACTATTCTATCATTCTGTGATCATAAAGGGGACTGTCAGAAAGGACCTGTTAAGAGAAAAAAATGTGACTGTTCAGTAAATTAAGGGATGAAAGGGAAGTGCTTTTTCTGTAAGGATAGGAGAGAGGAGTGGTTAGCAGGAACAGAAGAGAAAAGCTGAGATGTTTGAAGTTTCATCAGTCTGAAGTGGCAGAGGATCATCAGGAAGGTAATGTCAAGAGGACACAGAAGCAGATGGGCTTAATAGAACTGTATTTGATAATTAAATGAAACTGTGAAGACAGATCTACAAAACTTCATTCTGCTCACTCTTCCCTTCAGTTTTCATTCCAGGTCCCCACCATCCTGTTGATAGCATCTAGCCAGAAGTACTTGCCTTCTTTTTTTCACTTGATCAGTTTTTTCAATTGAGGCACTTTTCCCAGATGCTATTTCCTCCAAGAACCTAATGACTCAAGCTTTTACTGATAACAATGGAGCAACATCTGTAAAGGTTATGAGTGGCCATAGGAAGGAGCTTCTGTGCAACAGGTAGATAATGTACATAATTCTTTTTAAAAGGAGAATTGGAAGCATTATAGCATGAAATGAAGGAACAGCAGGGAACAGGACATGTTTTTGCCCAGGGCTGTGAGACAGGCAGAGCTTTTGAATATACCATCAAATATGTTTAAACTTCAGATTGCAATAGATACTATTTCCTGTGATTTTTTGCTTTCCACTTAATGCAATGCACCACAATAATAACAAATCTCCCCCTTGCTCACCTGTCTCCCCACAGCTCTGCAGTCTGAGACTAAAAAATCTGAGACATTTTCTTTAAAGAGAAATCAGAAGAACAGGCTGTGACTAATTCTCTCTCCTGTTTAGAAAAGGGAAATACTGTCATTTTCAGTGGCAACAGTGAAATTCTGATGATCATTTTCTTTGTGGCTACATCTGCCCACTCTGACCACCTAAGGATCCAATGGTGCTTGGCAGCCTTAGGTCACTGGAGACTTCCATTCATAGTATGAATAAGGGGAAAAAAGATCAACACAAAAATCCTGCCCAGAAGCATTTGATTAAGTTTACTACAGAGCAGTTTTGTTTTCTAAGGCAGCGCTGGGCTTTAGGAGTAAGGGAAATGAATCTATGAGCAGATTGTGTTGTCTCTGTGGTAGCTTATTGTCACTTCAAGACTTGGCAGGTTCCTTGATTGCTGTGTGACACTCTGTATGAAATAGCTTTTGGAAAGAATTGCCCTTGCATTCAGCTGTATATCTATTTCTCCCTGTGATATGTTTGCATTTTTCCAGTATATTGTGCATTTCAAAAGCGATGGAAGTTCCACCTGCTGTACTGACACAAACTATCTCTGATAATGATCAAAGCAATGTGTTTCTACAAACATCACATCAGAAAAGCTTTTTATCTTCTAATTCTTAAAAATAAGACTTTTATAAAGAAGGTTGCTATTTGAAATACCATGAGATGAACCTGTATTCCTGCTTCCTCCTGCATACATTGTGTCTAACTGCCTTTAATTAGTAACTTCAGTTCCAGACAGTGCTGTACAATCAAAAGGACAGGGGAGAACAGGAGGAGGAAAATGAACCATCTGCCAGCATCATTCTCTCCTTTTTGGACACTACTTCTTGTTAACCCAACCCCAAGGAAAGTCAGCCTTTGTGGTACGTTTGGGTCCAAACCTGGCATATTTAGGGCTAGTGTCATTTCTCTCATGTTATCCCCAATTATTAGAGGGTAATGTAGCTGATTTTTGTTCACTCATAATTTCTAAGGCATTTGATAAAATCTCTTCTTACTAATTGCAGCTTTTCTCCTAATTCTTTGTGTGTCTTTTCCAGTCTCTGTCTTCATACACACTCACCTTCCTCGGGTTACCTGTCTTTGGAACAGAGTTGCTGTTTCTTGTAATCACCTGAAATTTCCTTCTCTCTTCTCTGCATTGTTGCACCTTTAGAAGCACAGAACTGCTGTGGATGGAGTCAGAAGAGCACAGGCTGCACATTTTGTCCCCTCCCCATGGCAGTTCACACATTTTGTGTCCCTTGGACTCCTTGGGTTATCCCCTTCTCTGCTCCTAGTGATGTGTAAAAACTCATTAAGATTTTTGAGCTCTCAAACTGAAAGCTGCAGTGCGTTGCTATTCCTCAAGCAGTGTTTAAAAGTCATGAAAGGTAGGTGAATTTAACCCAGATCTTACATAATTTATCTGATTGAAACACTCTCCAGTTGTTCCCGTAATTTGCCAATCACTCTGATGACAACTTTGCAAATTCCTTTCATTTTTAATAAGCAAATAGTCATTTACAGACCGTGTAGTCATGCTCCTGCCCTTAGCACTTTCTGTTTGATGGAAAGCACAGGTACCCACCTGCTCCTGTGTGCTGTTGCTGTGCTACAGGGGCACGTGTTGGGGATGTGGTGATGCTGCCCTGAGTGTGTGGGGCTCCAGCAGCTCCTGCCTGAGCAGGCACCGAGCCCTGACAGCCTGTGGGTTTGTCCTGGGTGCTCCAGACCTGCTCATGTTAGTGGGAAATGTCATGTGAGGCCAAGCGCCACCACTTCTCACCATGGCTTTTGCCCTGGTGTGAGGGAAAGGGGTGGGAAACACTGCTTATGATTTGAGAAACTGCATTCAGATTTCTGTCTGTGGCTTGCTTGGTTTCGTTTGGGGTTTTTTTGTGTGTTGTGGTTTTATTCAGTTAGATTTTGTGTGTTGTGCCCCTTTTTTCCTCCTGAAAGACACAAAGACTCAGCAAAACTACCTTCAGAAACCCTCTGAATATATCAAAACTGGGGATATGTTTGTGGTGCGTAAGAATTACTCTCATCTGAATGGAAGGTTGTTTAACGCCAATAAATCACCTGCAGATTAAATCCTACACTGAATTTGTAATTATGAATATGGATTTTTCATGGTACACTGAAACTGAGTGTGTTTGGGCTTTGGTTTGCATGAATTCTTCCTGAAGCTGAACTCATTAGAGAACACAATACAACTGCTATGACTAATAGTAATGGAGCTGAATTCCCTTGCACTGTGGAAATGTTCCTGTTGTTAAATTAATTTGGCTGTACTGGATACTGATTATAGCCCTCCCTTTTCTGCACACCTTTGATAGCAGTTCAGATCTTTATATAAAATTCGTGTCAGTTACTCTAAGCCTTCACTAGCCTGTGAAGAACACGATGGTGAAGAGTTCTGGCTCTGCAGTGGGGGGAAAGAATGGAAACCATTCCACTCAAGGAAGCATAAGCTTAACATAAAACAGGTGGGTCTGTTTGGCAGAGAGTATGGTTCTTGATAAGAAAGTAAATTGACGTGTTTCAGTTGGAAGGTTTATTTTAGGCTGTGCCTCATTTTATTTTTGAGTTGAAGTAGTCTTCAAAAAAGCAAAATATCTGAACAGCTTTGTTACCCACCAGCATCATTACTTGCAATTATAGTAAAGAGGCACTGGAAAGAGGGAGGATGGATGTTGAGTCACAGATGCATCCATATCACTTGGGCATCCAAATAACACAGTTATCCTGGGTTCCCCATGTAGGCAGAGTACAGGGCTGTGGAGATTCCTCCCTTGAGATCTGAATTGTCCTGTTAATTAACTCCTTCAGAAAGCTGAGTGACTGATTGCTCTTTTAACCTCAAAAGTTAAGGTGGGACAAAATTTGCTCTGTCCTCTCACGTTGCCATTCCATGTGTTGAGGTTGAGCTGAGCAGCACTTACCAGAGGTGCTAAGGTGGCACTTTTTGTGTGCACAGTGGTCACTGGAATGGGATACAGAAAATAACTGGGGAGGTGCTGGCATGAGGAGAGCTCGTCAGCTAAAACCAGTGCAAGGATGTTGGTGCAGCAGTTGGACAGTAAATTTTTCATCTGACTATTCTGAGATTGCAGCAGTCTCCTGAGGTGTTGCAGCCTGATGGGACAGTTAAAAATAGGGTCCTGTATACAAATTCTTAACTGCAGGTTCAGTGACTGATTAACAGAATGTGGATTACAAGAAGTGAACCAACACCAAGAGCAAACCATACAATGCTGCTTGGCTGTAAAGTATCTAAAGGGAGGGGTTTTCATGGAAGCTGGAAAATAGCTAGAGACATGGTATTTCATTTTTCAACTTCTTTTTTGCAAAAATTTATGCAGGATGACCTTGTATACATCCAAAGGCTTATGGGATTTTTTTAAATGTAATTTATAAAATAGTGTGCTTTCCTGGTATTTTGGCTCTCCTGTATTCTAGGGACATGAATTAGGATTTTGACAGACTTCTTTGTGTGCTGGTACCTCTCCTTCATTGCAGTTGATGATTAGTTTAGGCAGTTATTGTAAGTGGTGTTTAATTAGTGCAGCAAAGGAATAGAGACTTGTTCAAAATATTCTCATGGGGTTTCTCAGGAAGGCGTTTGCAGAGCTCAGACTGCATTTGTTTCTAGTAGGACTGAAAGAGTTCATTGACACTGGAATTACTGAGTTTATTACAGATATCCCCCTTAATACTGTAAATCAGTATATAATATAAAAGTCTTTGGAAGATATGAACTGTTACTTGTCATTGTTTAACAGAGTACTGTGGATTAATTTATTTGGAAAGCCCAGGCCAGAATTGCTGCTTTATTAAGGCAGTGTAAGAATAAGGATATAGGACTCTACATCCTTCTTCACTGGAGCCATACAAAATCATTGGCAGGAATGCTAGTTATAATTTCTAAGTAAATGAGGTGTGGATTCCAGGGTTATGCATACTTTGAATTAATCAGGCGAGAAAATTAATGTGGTTTTGTGTCACCTTGCATGAGTCACAAAAGAAAATTAATAATCTAATGTTTTTATCAATTCAGTCTCTGGCTAATCTGGCAGCTTGTGGAGACTGAAGATTTGTTGTGTTAGGTTCCCCTAAAAAACTGCTTTAGTTTATTTCTTAGATTGCAAAGACAGACAAAATCAAATTGCCTTAGTGCCATTGCTGAACCAAACCCACAGTGTGGGGTGGCTCAGTTAACACTGTACTTATTTCCTGAAGTTCCCAGGTACCTGGGTGTTGACTTTTCTGTGTAACAGTGCTAGGTCATGGCAAAGTGGTGAGGCACAGACCCTTCTGTATTATCTGTCATCTCTGCCCAGGTACTTGCATTGTTCTCCACGCAGGTAATGAATAATCTGCTTGATGCTGACTTTGTTATTTGGGCACTGCAAACCCCTTACTAAGGAAAGTGGTATGTGTTTAAAAGCACAAGCGCTGACCTTCACTGGAGTCCAGCAAAACACTGTGAGCAGTTGCAGAGGACAGCCACATCCTCTCTCATTTGGGAATCCTGCAAGAACGTTTGAGATGTGACTTCCAAAATCCTTGTCCAGTGGCACAGCTCTGCAGACACTGGAGTCAGTGAGAGCTTTATTTCAGTGGGAGCAGTGAAGCCTGAGCTGAATGCCCTGCTTTATATGTCAAAGTTGCAGGAATGAGTTACAAGAAAAAAGCTGTTTGAAATAATCCAGGACGTCAGAAAGAGAGAATGCTCGGCTTCCATCAGCGGATGGTATACAAAACCGAGCAAATATGCTCAGAAAGAGGATAACAAAATGCTGTCTGTGTCTGCAGTAACACGTGTGTGCTACCTTGCTGGAAAGTGCAGAGGAAACCAAAAAAAGAGAAAAGAAAAGCAGTGGTAATTACAGATTGTAAGTGCCACTAGCATGAAGGGCCCCTGGGAGCTGAAATCAGGCTCAAAGGGCGCTCGGGGAGCATTTGAGGCCACAGCTTGGCCATCAGCTCCGAATCTGCTGTTATTAATATGGGCTGCGGTATTTCTAAGGTTGCATTTAAATAGATGGAGCAAACCTAAATGGCATTTTTACTGAAAGGAGACACCAGGAGAGAGTAAGTAATAAAAAGCAGCGTAGATTGGGCATTCAGTGTGTGGTGGGAGCTGCACATGCTCCCTGGAAGGAGCCGTGAGCAGCCCTTTGGTTGTGTTTTCTGTCGTGTCAGCTCTGTCTCTGAACTCGCCCGGGCTCTGTTCGTGTTCACTAACCCCAATTGTGCTCCAGGGTTCCTGCAGTAGCATAAAGGATGACCTCTTGTATCCAGCATCTTTTTGCATGGGTGGAGTGGAGAGCAGCTCCCCCTGAACCTTCAGCTTGTGCTTCTCCATGCTGCTTCCTCTCAACGCTCCTCTCTCTTTGGCGCTGCCTAACTCTGACTCTGGCTGTCCATGGGGTTTTCCTTTGTGCTTGATCTAACCATGTGGTAGAACAATACAAATGGAACATGGTTCTGTCAAGCACCATGGAAGGCTGCATACTCCCTGCCGCATGGCATGCCTGGATACTTCTGCTGGGGCAGAAGCATCGGAAGGTGAGAGATTGCCCTTTCCTCACGGCAACGTGGAACAGGTGAAGCGGTGCTAACCAGGGAGCCACAGTGATGTTTGCACAGACTTTCCACAGGGCTTGCATGCAGAATAACCATTTCTAAGTAATTAATCTGTTTTAATTGCTCTCACAATGAAGGAGGCAGGCGTCCTGTTGGTTGATAATATTCGAGGGTGATTCCGGCCATACCTGCTGAGATGAAAAATCACTTTTGTCTTCTTACTTTATGAATAATGTAAGCTGCATCTGTGTGTTTGAGCTGCCCAGTGAATCCTTCTACTTGAGGTACACTTTGGATGCCGTTTCTGCAGCAAGACACCTGCCACTCGCTGTAACTTTGGACCTCCTCTGTGCAACCTTAATGTGCTGGCATTGCATTGTGGACAAATATAATGAAAAAAAAAAAAAACTTCAGAAGAGTCTGCAAAGCATTGTCTTTTATCTCTTGAAATGACATGGGTGACATGGCCTGTATGAAAATACTGCTGTCCAATAATTCCATGGGGCAAAGCTGAGTCAGCAAATCCAAATGGGCCATTTTAGCTTTGGCAGCTTAGATAAGATCTTTAAAATACTTCTGCCTAACTCCCCCCTACACAGAGATAACAACACCGATTCATAAGGGACTTTGAGTCTCATGCAGAAGTTTTCTTATACTGAAATATTGCCTTGTCTTGCAAATTTGTCACATATCTATTGTGGAGCCATCAAAAGAAGGACATCTGGGATTCTCAGATTTTATCTGTAGTTACTGATAAAAATTAATACTAGCAATGTGAAATTATGACAAAAAATGTACTTCCTTCTTTATTTTTTTCCCAATGAGAATTGTGATTGTATGAAGAACTTTTGAGATTCCTGGGTTTTTTGCTCAAGTTTTAGACCAACTGACCTCAATGGTCATGTTTTTGGTGCCAAATTTGAGGCAGCTGGATCATTTTCTAGAATGAATGTATCAGGTCAGTTTTCAAGCCCTGTTGAGACAGCCTGATTTGTAGCAAAACAGATCATCCAGAACTCCTTTTAAGCCCTTTGGGCAAAGCTAAGTTTTAAAAACCGTAATCAGATTTTCTAAACAATGCTTAAGAATAGAACAAAAAGGTATTTCTGTCTGTTGCCTGATTCCTCCATGTGGGTATCAGAAAGGCACATAGAATGTTTGAGCACTTGGAAATGTGATGTTTCTTTATATCAGTGCTTCTGTTATGTAGAATGCCATGGTGTGTTTGTTTTATGATAATAAGAAATCACAGTGCCCTGGTAGCTGATAGTGGTGTCACATCGGTTGTGAAATAAAAATGTTATCAAAGTAACTAGCAAATTGAATGACCACAGCTGCCCTCAGTTACACACAGGCCTTGCTGTTGCCTTGGCTACTTGTTTTACAGCAAACGTAATTCTTCCTAATTTGAGGAATTTCTAGAAACTCCCAGGTCATGTTCTGTCCTGCATCTCTTCTCCGTGGCTTCCCACGGATGTTTTTATAGTGTGCAAGAAGTGTTCCATGCATGTGGTGCTGAGCTGTGCTTCCTGAGTCCTGTTGTGTTCTCTCAGAGCCCAGCAGTCAGGAGAAATGGATATGTGTGCTTAAACAGTTCTGCAAGCAGATGGCTGAATTTCACAGTGCTATCCCAGATGGGAATATCTTAATAGAGCAGCCACCTGTCCAAGTGATCTCAAGGCTCAGGTCAAGCAGTAAATTTTATCTAGTCTTTGGCAGGTGATTCCTGCTGTCTCACAGGCTAAGAGATGACTGAGTACTTGCTGAGCATATACAGGCTGTTGGTTACCTTTGACTCAGTGATTACCTGGGTAACTCTTATTTAAACTCACTTAAAAAGAAAAAAAAAAACAAACAAAAAAGAGAGAGAGAAGGAACAAAAAGTATGAAGGTGATGTTTGCTCCCTTCCTCTCCTGCTGAGCTGACAGGACCCTGTCAACACCACCCTGACCAACACCACCCTGTTGCAGTGGTGGTGGCCATGGACAGATGCCCAGGCAGCATCAATTTCTTATAGCTGATGCAGTGTGGAAGGTTGTGTGCCTCAGCATCAGGAGAGTGGGTGCCAAGTCAAAATGTGCTAGAATTCTTTATTTGCTTGGCCAGAAAGCTTGAGAGAAAACCAAAAACCAGTTTTCACCCTCAAATGTTATACATTGCTCTTCTTCTTCATAAAGAATTCCACTTACTTTCCCATCCTTTTTTTCCTGTAGGAAGATGAATCTTGTATCCATCAATAGACGAAAAATTTTACTTAATAAAGGTTTACCCTATGTAACTTCATGTTGTTGGTTTTTTTTTTTTTCCCCAACAAAATCTTTTTACTAGGAAAATTAGAAGTGCTTCTTCAAGGGTTAAGTTGGGGATTTCCAAGACACTTTCTGATCACTAATTGTTGGTTGGTTATTCAATGTGTGCTGTAATTTTTGCAGCTTTAATAAACTCTGGTCCCGATAACTGTTTGTCTTTGGTATTGTTTCCAAGGAATCATAAACAACCAAACATTCTGACTACCAAGCTTGGAATTTCTAGGACTGGAAATCAAGTGTTGGATTTTTTAAAAGGATAAGAGTTTAAATGATGGTGGTGTGGGGAAAAGCTTAGACTGTACTTTTATAATGCTTTAAAATGCCCAATGGTCCTAATGCTTTAAGTGCTGTGCTGTCAGTGAAGTTGCACTTTAGATGTATAATTTATAATAAGCATGAAAACCAGCAAAGTATTTAGCACCACTGAAGTGGCAAGGTACAAATCTGTATGTCAAAGTTCTCATAATCCAATTTGGAATTACAAAACTAAACTGAAGTGTGTCTGTGGGATCAAAGTGTTAGATTACCTGTAGAATTGCTTGTTTTCACTGCATCGCCCTGTGGATATAGTGTGTAACATAAATTAAAATAACAGCGGATTTAGTCAACTTCTTTTTTGTTTCAGAAAATAGTACGTGCTCATAAAATGAGCAGTGGTGTATTTATCAGTCTGGGAAGGGGAAGCAGGTGGTGAATGCCATCAAGTCTCTATAAACAAAGTTCAGCTTGGGTTTAAGTTTTTGTTGATATTTTTGAGTTCTTAATACATTTGTTCAGCTCCTCTCTCTGAGAAAGACTTGTAATTGACTTTTAAAACTTTGGAAAACTTGAAAAATGCTTCTTGGTCATTACAGTCCCTGGGCCTTGCACAGGGTTGCTGGGACAGTTCTGGTGCTTCCATTATGAAATACGAAGTGAGTGGGCAGGAATTGCGTGGTGGGGGTTTGGCAGCACTTTGCTTACATACACATTTATTAATCCTCCTGGTTCCTTGAAGCACTGAGATCGAGTTTCCAACCTGCTGCTATTAAACGAGAAAAACCAAACGTGAAAAGGACAGATTAGTTCACTGAGCCTAATTGGAAAAGCATTTCATTAGAACGGGTCAAAAACCCAGTCAAAGAGGTCTGGCAATCACGGTGTAATGGGACATCAGGGAGTGCTTCTCACTAAGTATGCTCTACTCGTTCCTTAATTAAAATGAAAATGATCTAAACTGCTATTACTTTCCTTTGCTGTTTGTTTAACATAGTTAATAAAGATATCTAATTGTTGGAAAGTTGACAAGGTTGTCTAATAAAAGATTGCTCTAAAAAACAGCTCTAATAGCTGAGGTCTGAACATTTGGGACTTTCTAATGATATCTTTAAAAGTCTTTTGTCATTTGAATTCTTTCATGAGATGCCTTTTCCTTGTTGCTGGACTAAATTCCAAATGGCAAAAAAGTGACTTTGCTGGAAAATACCTCAACAGGTAGGCTTGTTAGACAAGGAATTAGTCTGTTAAGGGGAGAGTGAAAAACCAGAGACAAGTCTTGGGAGTAATTTTAAAAATTGCTGAGCAAAAGTCCTTGGCAAGTATTAAAACTGTGTGCAGGAGCTGGGAGCTGACAGGAGGCAATGCTGAGGATGGATTCCACGATACCTCTGGTTGCTGCAGTTATCAACAACTGTTTGCTGGAGTATGTTTTCCTTTTATTGCAGGGTCAGAGGATTACAGAAGCAAATTCACCGGGAAGTGTTTCATGGACCTTGTCTGTCCCGAGAAGTGTCGCTGCGAGGGGACAATCGTAGACTGCTCCAACCAAAAACTCACCCGACTGCCCACTCACCTCCCTGAGTACACCACTGATCTGTAAGTGGGGCTCTCTCAGGGGTGCTCAGCTGGACATGTTGGCTTTCCTAATTTATAAAGGCTGTGAAAGGGACTCAGACAATTCAAGGCACCTCCTACTTTAATCCCTGTGTGAGAATGGGAAAGTTAATTTTATTTCAGAGTTGCATCACAACTCTCATTTCCTTAGCATCCGTGCCAGCTGTGGGGATGAGAAAGGAGCCATGGCCCCATGCAGCAGCCATGTGTCCTCCTCAAACGCTGGCCAGGCCCAAGCTGTGTCCTTCCTTTCCACTCTACCCTCAAGTCCTCTGTCTTTGCACCTGGTCATTTTTATGTAAGAAATGGTTTTAACCATTTGAGTGAATCTGTGGTTAGGAGCTCGTTCCATCTCAGCATTGCCTGCTACTTGGGTGAAATGGCTCTCACTAAAACTAATGTAGCTTCAAGAAATTTGAGTATGAGAAAATATTTTTATTGCTTAGCAACTGAAGATTCTAGTTCTTTTCTTGCATTAGTAGCCCCTTCAAACAGAATTTTCTTTTTTTGAGTTAGTATTGTGTTTATTGTACTTATTCTATTCAAAACCTCATAAAAATTATTGATCTGAAGTTAAGAAAAAATATGAAAGACATCCAGAAATGCAAAGACTCTACATAGCAAAATGGAGCTATGTGAAGTCAGAGAAAGAATTTTGCCTCCTAAGCCTGCCAAGACAGTGGCCTTCACATTGATTTTGAAGATCAGTAGTTTTTTATAGGAAAGGACCTGAAATCAGAGCCCTTCTGGTTACATGGACCACATCTGCAATTGCGTGTCTCGTGTAGCAGAATGCACGACAGAGATCCAGTCACGCACACGAGCTCTGTGTGTAACAGATTAGGTCAGTAATTCCCTATCCCATGCACTGGAAGATGAAGGGACTCTGACACTGTCCTTTGGCATTATACTCTTTAAGGCATCCCAAACTTTTACTATAGATATGAGTCCTCTATGTCGTTTTTCCTTCAAAGCTAAACTCCTTTAACTGTGGGAGTCCGAGGGAGATGGCAGAGAGTGCCTTGCTTAACAAAGGTCATGGTTCTCTGTGTGGCAGCCCTGAATGTCACAGGGATGTATCTACAGACATCTGTGAAGCATTAAATATCTCTTTGTTTGTTCCTCTCAGGCGTCTGAATGACAATGATATTTCTGTTTTGGAAGCTATTGGACTCTTCAAGAAATTGCCCAACCTCAGGAAAATGTAAGTCTGAGTCACTTGATTGTTGGAATACACGCAGTCTTGGATTGTGAGGAAGGAGGAGGGGATGAGTTTTTTGTATTTTAGTACTGCAGTGGTAGAAATCACTTTTTTAATGTGAGTTTAACGAAACTGAATGAGTTCCCTGTTGGATGGATGGGCACAGTGAAACCACACTGACAGATGAAGATCCCTAGGCTGACATTTCAGTGGGTTTTTAAGGCTACATTTCTTAGTCTTTCACTCATAGAGACTGACAGGAATTGTGTCCCAGTTTATCCTGATGTATGCTTATTGTTAGAGATGACTATGACATTTAGCATTTTGGTTTTGTCTCTCGAATGTATTGTGTGTCTCCATCTGGGGTGTGGTTGTTTCAAATAGTCAAAGGAATATAATATTGCAAGATATGGATGATGGCAGCTTCTGGTGATCATTATTGGTTTAGAGAGGAGAATAAATTAGCAAACTTACAGATCAGTCATTCAAATGTATCTATAGAATTCTGTTGACAATCCTGGCACGGTGCATTGTATATATTTAATAAGAGCAGTGTTTTGGAAAGGGGATAATATGTTAGAAATGAGTATGGATGGTCTTCAAAATGGATCCTTCTAAAGTTGTGTAAAGTGTTAACCCTATGGACCCATTGCTAATGTCTCATTTAACTGTTTGCTTTTAGTGAGGTTTTATTGTCTGGATCAAGCTAATTTAGGGAACCCAGCCAAACCAGGCTATTTGTTCTGCATTGGTTTCATGTGGTTTCTGCTATCTGGAGCTTCCTGGCCATTTGAATCCATGTGAGATCTCAGGGGCTTTGGAGGCAACTGCAGTGGGATTCTTCTTATTTCTGCAAGGGTTTCAGATGCAGCACTGCAGGTTTGGGATGGGGTTGTATTTGTGTAAGTACAGACCACCAGACTTGGGGAACTAATCACAGACATTTGCCTCATGTTTTATGAATGATCAATAATTTGTAGCTACAGTGCACTCAGAAAATGTTGTTGACATTGTTAAGTGCTCTGTTCCCCGTGTAAGTAGATAGTAAACAGGAATGAAAAATGCATGCTATATAAGTGTATACACAAACTGGAAAGCATCTGTCCTCATCAAACCTTCAGGATTTGTGTTTTGAAAATTGGAATGATTTGTTTTATTTAAAACTTACTGTAGGGAAGTACAGTGCTGTCCTTCCTGTCCCCATCGATCACTCAGAGGGAGGGATGCCTCGACAGGGGCTGTATTTTGGGCATAAATCCAGCATGAAACCCTTGTGAGAGGTTTTTTTAAGAGTTTGTTTCCTGTGAAACAGAAGAATCTTTTATCTGTCCTTGGTAGCTGCTGAGAGCTGAGGTGTGCAGGAGCAGGTCAAACTCATGGCAAAAGAAGCTGCACCCTACAAAGTGTCTCTTGCTGGGTTTTAGTGGCAGCCTCCAAGCAGAGGCTCTTTAGGAAATCTTTGTAGCTGAGCTCATTCCTTTTGTTCTACCTGATGCTCTAAAGAAGTTTCTCCATATTAATTAAAGGGATTTTCTGAAAAAGGTGTTTTTTCATATGGGCAGATCAACACTCCAACAACAACTTTACTGATCCTTTAAAAGCCAGATTAGACTTCTTTTCCTGTTTCTTCCATTTTGTGAAAATAAGGGGTTACCAGCAAGAAACAAGCAAACACCCCTTTCCTTACGAGTTATTATTTGGCCTTTACTAGGCCAAATCCTTTTGCTAATGAAAGAAGGGAAATGTGGGGGAATGCCATGGATGGGATTGCTGCTGCTCGTGGTCCTAAAGCAGCAGCTCTGTGTGGCAGGAATGTCAGGCACATGTCTGCATTGGGGCTCACTGCTGCTGTTGAATCAGAGAGGAAAAATATTGATCAAATCCCCAGTTTTTAGGGTATATAAGGGACAAGAAACCTAACTCTTATTTGATTGACAATATTGACTCTGTCTCATCATATATTCCTTGTCTGCTTAAGTGTTAAAGGCAAACAGTAGGTGGAGGAATCTCTCTGGAAATTGAATTGCTTCCTAGGCTTAAGAAAATATCTCAGAGCTTTGCAGTGGCAGGCCATTAGCCTAAATAATATTTTTTTCTTTATTTTTTCTCTGTAATACTCTTTTTTCCTGAAATGAATCTGAATATCTGGAATACGGATATCTGAAGGGTAGTTGAATGCTTGTCCTCTGATTGTCCTTCACTTGAGTTTAGGACTAGTGACAGATCCATGCCAAGGAACTTTGCAAAGAAACTTCATTTCAGAGTACGATGGTTCCACTGTGGCTGGTAAAGCTCCAGCAGAATTCCAGAGAGAGACAAACGTGGAAAAAAAGGGAAGTGTCAGACCACCTTTGCAATAGGTGATAGTACCAACCCCATCTCTAATATGTAATTAGCTGTTGTGGTGCAATTTGTCTGTTAATAATCCTCCAAAGCTGAACCTTATTATACGATGTGTCAGCCTAGGGTTTAATACATTTTAAGGCATAACAAAATGGAATTCTTGACATAGAAATTTAAAGGTCAGAGGCACATAATGCAGTCTGATGCCACATTTTACTTAGGAATTAAATTGCTAAGATTACCCTGCTGGTTTTTAAAAGGTTAACATGTCTGCATGTGCCTTTAAAAAAAAAAATCAATAATTACCTGCAAAATCGCATATACAATGCTGTTTTCATAACCTAAATTTTAAACATCTTTATATTTAATGCTTTTTCCAGTAGAATAAAAAAATTGGTGTAGATTCTTCTAGACAGGTCTAACCCAGTCCAGAAGTGATTTACTGGGTTCTCCAGGGAGCTCTGTTTTGCTTTCATTGTGTTCTTACCATATTGCCTCACCTGATCTTGCAAGTGTAAAGGGAAAGCTGAAGCTGAAGTCTCTGTAGGCTGAAGTCCCACCACAGTGACTTCAGGCTCCAAGGACTGTGCTGCTGATATTTTGCAGTGGTTAGCAAAGAGCACTTTGAATCTGCTTGAAGTGCAGGAGAAGTATAATTTCTGAGCTCTTTTAAGAGTGGGAGCAGCTCCAGGACTTGGATTTTTGGGGATATCCTATCCCCAGGAGACAGAAAGGCTCCAGGACCTGCTGCCCTCCAGCCCTGGGAGCTGGAAGCTTCTGCTTTTCCCAGGGGATTATTTCCAGTGGGAGATCTTCCCACTCAGCACATCAAAGTCTCATGTCAGGCAGGGAGAAGGAAAACATCTCCATTCACAGAGGTGAAGTTTTGGACTTTGGTGGAAGGGAGCAGTTCTTTTCTTGCAGCAGCCACCAAATTCAGCATGAAGGAAACCCTGGGAACCCCACCACTCCCTGGCACTGCCTCAAGCTGTCAATCAGAGAAAAAACCTTCCAGTGCTTGGGGACTCCCGTGGCAGTGGGAGCCTGGAGAGGTCTCCTGGCCATGACAGGTTCAATGTCCTAACCCCCCTGGGTGTCTGACTCAGGGGGAGCACAGAGATACCCTTGCTTGCTGAAATGGGATTCTGACCCACAGGCAGAGGCTGCAGCCCCCAGATGCCATCTCTAGAGCTTGCCCACTCCCCTGTGCCTACAAGAAATCAGTGGCCATTCCCACTGAGGTCCCTGTTTCTGCAGGGAAAAAAAATCAGCAATGAGTTCACATTCAAAACAGAAAGGTGAACTGCCATACTTCATGCACTGCTGGGGAGAAAGGAGACTGACCTCTTCTCTTGAGAACAAGAGTAATAAAAAATATTTACCTCAAAACCTGAAAGGGTCATCTAACAGTTCATTCTTGCCAAAGCTACAAAGTGAACATATCATATGGTCCTTATTATAAGAAGTGTCAGGCTGTCTTGCCAATAGCTGGTACTGCCAGCCCACCTCTAGCCTGTAATTGCCTTTGGAGGCTTAATTTGGCTGTAAATATTTCTGCTACACTGAATTGTACAAAGTGTCAGACCAGGATTTGAACATTTTTACACGTGAAATAAAATTGAATCATGATAAAGTTTGTGGACTAGAAGTTAGTTTCAAAACCAGGATATTAAGTTTCTTGGGGAGGCAGAAGTAGTTTGTGCCCTTGGGAACAGCTGTTACCTGTTGTTCTTTCCCCTAAGCATGAATTTTGCCGTGGCAAATGAGGTTGCAGTCATCTGTCGCTTGTTATAGAGAAACAGGCTTTATTTTCTGGAAATCCTGTTGCAGACTGTGTTGTGCTTCATGGCATTTGGGCTCGTCGTGTTTTTTACAGCAAGGCCATCAGTCTGCTCTGCTGGGTGAGTGTAGGAGTGTCACTGGGTGCAATTCACTGTCTGTCTGTGGTGTTTAAGACTTCCAGTGCTATCCAGCTCCTGAAAACATCTCGCACCATAAAACCCAGCCAGGCTGTTGGTAACAGCTGTAAAACCCTCTCAGCATCCTCCAGAGGAATGCAGCAGCATTGGGCTTTTCCTCCTCACAGGTACTTAAGGATTCCAAAGGCATCACCAGCAGACAGAAATATTCTAGGGAAACCCCACTCAGAACAGGCTGTTTTATGATAAAACTGCAAGGCTGGAGGGGAGACCAAGCAGATCCCATGTGGCTGGTCTGGGCTCCGTGGTTTCCTGGATGGGAAGGTGTCAGGAACACAGCAGTGGGGAGCTGGAATGCTGACATTGACCCAGCAGGTACAGCAGGGTGAATGTTCCTGTTAAGTCTGAATAGAATCCAGCCTGTGCTGTGTTGAAGTTATGAGATAAACAGAAATAATATTATTATAAAGTTCAGCCATAATGTAAATAAAATGCGACTGAAAAGTGAGCTGTGTGAACAATGTCACCTTGATAGCTTCTTGAGCTCTTCATTTCCTATTCACAGCCCCACATAAAGCAGACCCAGGCTTTCTGAAAATTTATTTTGACCTCTTGCCCAAAATAAAAGTCTGGAAATAGGATTAAATGTTATCACCAGGGTAAATCAGGAAGTCCTTATGGAATAAGCCTTCGTGAGTTACCAGGCTGAGGTCAGGCTTGCTCCCATTTGGGTCCTGCCAGAGGGCATAAGAATCTCAAAACTCAGCTTTTCCACCATCTTCCAGTATCTTGAGAAGAATTCCTTGTAGAAGCTCAGTGTTCCAAGAGGATGGGGCTTTTCTGTAGGAGGAGTTTGCTATAAATTGTCAGTGGGTTTTTCTGATAAAAAAATTCCTTGTCGAGTGTGATGATCACATATAAAAGATTCTTTTAGGGCTGGGAAGGATGGAGTTCGAGATCTCCGAGTTGCAGACCAGGCAAAAGGTTTCATTGCTTTCATTTTTTAAGCTTTATACCAGCTGATTATTTTTCCTGGTAACTCTGGTTTGAAAAGTATGTGATTTCTCATGTTTATTATTCTAGCTGTTCAGACTTTAGGAGGAAACTTTTTTTTTTTTTTGCTGACTGAATGTTGTCATCTTCCTTTTTTTTTTTTGTTGCATTCTGATATGGGAAACTGTAACTCAGGAAGACGAATAACAAAATCCAGGTTGGCAGAACATCTGCTTTGACAATACTCCAGGCAGGATTGCAGGGCGGTGTCATCTTTACCTATTTGTTACTGCAGAGCTCGTCTTTTCTCTGCCTTGCAACTTTGATTTCACCAGAGCATTTAATCTTGGATTTTCAAATCTTTTGCATGGGGAAGGTATTTGTAATTGGCTTCTTCTGAGACTGCTGGCATATTTATGGGTAATTTTGTGTTGCTGAAAAGATCAGGCATTATTAACTCAAATGAGCAAAGTTGCCTATCTGCTGAAGTCCTTTGGCAGCAATTAAAATTCAGATGTTTGCACTGTATAAAGGTGCCAATTCCTGTGCAGATCGTGGCCAGCCTTTGTCTCCAATATTTGCTCTTTTTTGCCTTCACTATCTAATAGACCATTAAAATTGCCCCCATGTTTTAATACATGTACCTAATTATCTTTTATATGGTAAAAAGTACCTAATAAAACTTTATAACTACAAGTGTAGGTCAGTTTGCAATCTGCAAAGCCTTTGTCTATTATAGTAACTCACCCTCCCTTCCCACCACAAACATTTACTTACTTATTCATTCATTTTTGTGCAAATATGCATCGTGGCATGATCTTTACCAGGAGGGGAATCTTTGGGAGCATTTATTTATGCCAGCATTCAAAAGAGATGCTGAGCTATAAACATTTCCACCAGAGAAATAGCTGAGCCCCAAAATTAAATGCATATGTCAGAATATCCTCCCTTGACTTGCTCTGACACTGAACATAAACTCTTCATGTGAGCGTTAGCACAAAGCACTAAACTTCTGGAAAGAGAAATCTGCCTGTAAGTATTTCTATATGTTTTTATGTTATTTTTGGCTGATTGCTGGCGTGCTCCTATTCTTTCTGATCACAAGAAAGCACAAGAGGTGATGGGCCACATGCTGTAGGGCCCACTCTCTGACAGTTGTTCAGCAGACATAAACCAGTGTACTCCAGTTTCCCACATGAAACATATCTCCAAGGCTCTTTTTTTATTTTATTAAGTGATGACTTCTGAAAAGAGCAGGACCCACATTATTTCTATCTGAGGCCAAGCTGTCCTCTTTCCATGTCTTCTGTCAACTTTTATCCCAGTAAGATTGCCAGCTCTTCTGAGCAGAGTAGCCCAGGTGTTAATCTGATACCTTGTCATTTGTTTTATATCACCTGGAATTGGATTTTGAAACTATTACTCATGCTGTGTCTGTACTGGGATAATTTCTGGAATAATGTGCTATTCTGTATGAGTAATGGTGCTGGAATTTAGCATCTTCTTGGGAGCAAGAACATATCTTGTACTTTCTCCTTTTCGTTGTAGATAGTAAAACAAAGAACAATGTTTCCTGTCATAAACCTCAACAAACAGAATTATTCATCATAATCTATACAGGAGATCATGGGAGATACTTGAAGGACTCAGGCTCAAAGTTTTAATGTTCTTAAGGCCTTCTATATAAATGTTTTAAATAATTAAATGCCATTTATTTTTATGCATCTCTGATGGCACTTTTATCATTCAGAAATTGTCTGTTCACTGGGGTTTTCACAAATATGAAATATTCAAAAGATTAATTTTGCATTTCAGGAGAACTTCATTTGACTTTGTAGATCAAAGTTTTCTAATATTGATCTATAAGCAAACATCTTGAGACTGTATAGGCAGAGTAAATATTTAGAAAATAATGCTGTGTATTGCAGTGGCTGTGAATTGACAATTAAGAGATACTCATTTCCTTTTGAGTGGTGGTTTTTTATTTAAGTGCCTGGAAGCTTGTGAGTGCACATACTAAAGTTTGTATCAGATACATGGCACAGTAAATAAAAGCAGTCCATATTTCAATGTGTGACACATTGGACTGACTCTTGCCAGATGAGCACCCAGCCCCAAGCATTGTCCATAACTTCATGGACATGAATCAGGTGTTAGAAACTTCCACTTACTGTATCCTGAGACATGGATAAGACAGAACTACATGAGGTGTTAAACACTGGTAATTGCATTGATTTAAATTATCTTGATATATCTGATGTAATTGTGCTTTTGATGAGTGCAAGGGAGCTATTTGTAAGAACAGTAGGAATACCTTTGAACTTCTGGATGCTCTCCTTGCTGAATCAATGTCTCTCCAGATAACCACTAAAAGGAACAAATTCTTCCCCTCTCCCTCCAGTGGGATGATGTATGTTTAGAATAAAACACCACTGATTTTCTTACTGTGACTGGTTGTGTCCTTCCAGAAATCTGAGCAACAATAAGATCAAGGAGATCCGAGAAGGCACATTTGATGGAGCTTCAGGAGTGCAGGAGCTGATCCTGACAGAGAACCAGCTGGAATCTGTGCACGGGCGGATGTTCAGGGGCCTCACGGGGCTGAAGACCCTGTAAGTGCAGAGCCCTGCCCTTGTTCCTCTGCAGGTGGGGTGGGAGTGCTCAGTTCAGCAGTGCCTGCTGAAATATCTGTTATTGCTATCTGCTACTGCTGGGCCTTGTAGCACTCTCTTGAGGGTTTCAATATATCTCTAGTCCTGGGCAGGTTTGAGATTTATCTGCTATTTCTGTAAAATAGATAGATTTTCAGGATTTTCAGGACTAACATGATGGCGAACCTGCCATGTGTCAAATTTGTGCACTTCCAGTCATTTAATGCTTTTATTATTTTGTTATTTCCTGTGGAAACAAGGCACGTAGGAACATGTTTGCTATCTTTTTGTCCATCCTCCCACTCCTCCTTCACCCAAATTGGAACTGTGCTGTAGAAAGAAAGCACTTGACTAGGTGGGGTTATCAATAAATAGACTCTAAAAATCAAAATACAATTAAAATCTGCAATTTATTCATTAACAAAAAATACTACTTATTTTGCAAGGTATCATGGCACAATTAGTTCAGTCCTTACTCAAGTGTAAAAAGAAATTCAAGTTTAATTTCAAGGACTTTGTTCTATAATGACAACTATGAAACTTTTGCTGTTCCATTAACTTTTTGTGGTTACAGCCATCTGTTCTTTAATTTAATGTATGCACTTTACTAAGGGATTTGAAAATACTGCCCATAGATATTAAATTAATTTTTATACTGTAAAGCAGCCTGTGGCAGTGCTCCTAAACAAAATTCAGCATTTTTTAATAAAAAGATGCTTAACATTCAAGCTATCCTGCTGACCTGACCTACATTTCCCCCAGCTGATAAAGCAGTCTAAATATACACAGCATGATATGAGGATTTGTGAGTATAAGTTTTCTTTCAGGAAGGGCACACAGTGCATGGTGAACCATGATATGAAACCAAAGGGTTTGGCTTGAGGGACATTTATTGCTATCCATTAATTGACTTTCTTTCAGCATTAAAATAGTAATCTTTTGCAAAGGGGCTGCATTCGTCCGGGTCGTGGTCCAGCTTTTAAAAAAAACTGTGTGTTCCTGAAATATAATAAATCAGTGTGCAAGATACATCGGAATTCAAATTCATCCACCCCATCTTGCAGTTCTACTGCCTGATACATTCCATACAGGGAAGGAGAAACGTTTCCTACTGCTGCTGAGCCACTCAGGGCCTTATCCTCTCATTTACTCCCTGTTCATTTTAGAGCTTGTGGTCTTGCCCTGGCAAGGTGTGTCTCTGTGCCCTGTGGGTCTTTCCTGACACAGTTTCAATCCCAAAATTACAGAGACCATGGTGCCTCTGGTGGTAACTGCACAGAGACCAGCGATGCAAAAGCAACACAGCGTTCAGCCTCAAACACGGAATGGTTGTGATGACACTGGGAATGTTTCCCCAGCCATGTCTAAACTCTCTTTGGTGATTTTCAGGTAGCTATTGATGCAGCTCTTCAATGCCCAGCTGGCAGATACCAATCTGAGGTATAAATACAGACTCCTAAAGGGAGTCTGGATTCCCATTGTTCACTGCATGAATTTGATACCAAGGAGTTAACCCTCCTCAGTTTGGAGGATCAATTGACTGCAACAGCAGAATGACCTGCATGTATTTTGTGGATTTTTGGTAGTGTGATTTAATTACTGAATAATTTTTCACCTAAGTAGGAATATCACAACAGTGCAGTGATGTTTACAGACCCAGATATTGATTGGCATGCAGTGTAACAAATACACATGAGCCTTTTTTGCAATGGAGTGAAACAAGATACTCCAGTCTTTCAGATTAATTGGTCTTTATTGTCGAGTTCATTGTTACCATAACAACTCAGAGAGATGTATCTTCCAAAACACAGCACTGATTCATCTGCTACAAGCACCAAGCAAAGACTATTTTATAGAATGATTACTGGGTTTCGTCTTCACAATTAATGATGATAATGACATTCCAGAGCCTGTGCCAGGTCTGGAAGTCTTTCCTAAGATATTCTTTGATTTTTGATGAGGATACTGTTTCCTTCCATACTTTTTCAGTGCAGATTACAAATAACATCCAGGATAGGAGCAGAAGTAATGCAGCTAGTATTGTTATTGTCACACACTTCTGGCAGTCTTTCTCAATTGATCTCTGAAATACATCTCAGCTTACTCTCAGATATTTATTAAATTGAGCCTTTAGTTTTTATTTCAAGTTTGTCACTAGTCATAATTTTAATTGCATATTGCTTTCAGATGTGCAGCTTCCATCAGCCTCTAATGTTGAGTGGAAGAGATGCATTTTAAATTCATGAGACCATGTTTACATGAATCTAACCCTCCTCTAGCTGTGTTCTACTTCAGCAATCAATAAAAACAGAGTGCTTTCCAAAGCATCTGTTGACGCCCTTGGTAAAGCACCTCCTATCCTGAAATTACACCCCCTCCAAGTAGTTCCTAATTCCCTGTTTTAATCCTTGCAGGATGCTGAGGAGCAACTCCATCAGCTGTATAAACAACGACACCTTTGCTGGCCTGAGCTCAGTGAGGCTCCTTTCTCTGTATGACAATCACATCAGCACCATCACCCCTGGAGCCTTCAGCACACTGGTCTCTTTGTCCACAATGTGAGTTATCTTCTTATGGTATGAACGTGTCCTGGTGCTGTTCTTCTGTGCTTTCCTTTTAAAGAGACAACGTTTCAGTTTATATGGAAGACCTCATCTAGGGAAAGAAAACTCCATCCTACTGAAATCACAGGTTTGGAGGATACAAGGTGTGATATAAAAAAAAAAAAAAAATTGAATAGTTTCAGCTGGAGTGGCTGCAAACACTTGGAGGTTGCCAGCCTCAGGCAGGATGACTGTGTTCTGCTGTGTCATAGCCCAGTGCAATGTGCAGGGGAAGGTCACGTAAAACAGTTTCTGCAGATTCAAAGGGCATGGCTTATCACACACTTCAGCTCCCTGAAGCTGCTTTAGTGTCAGGAGAGTCTGATTTTGTAAGAAGAGCTTTCTTGGATTTCAGTTAAATTAGTTAAACATCAGAAGTCTGCTAGCTAATTCTTAGATTTTCAGACCATCTGAAGGAGACAAAATAGTCAAGTCTTACTGAATGTGAATTTGAAAATCCCAACCTAAGCTTTGTTTTAATTCTCTTACACTTCTCAGTCATTCTTTGAAATATTTCCCATGCTTCTAAATACTTTAAAATGCTTTTTTAGTGTGTCCATTTTAATAAAGTACAGACTGATAAATATGGAAAGAAAGTCTGCCTTTTGTTTCCAGCTGTGAGAGGGGACCCTGGTGTTGCTGTTAATGGAAATTGTCTGTCCTGAAAATACAGCCTAATTGTCCAGTCAAAATAAACTCTCAGTGCTATTGCATTTCAGGATTGGAAAGCACTCTCTATCATGTTTGGGCAAAGAAAAAAGTGTTGAATCTCATCTGTTTTGTTGCTCACACTTTCCCTTTGCTGTTACAACGTTTCACCAGCAAATCACTTATCATTTTGGCATTAGCTTCGTGCAGCATAAGGAACACTGAATTTTCTCTCCTTTTACATTGTGTAGTCCCAAGAGTCTCCTT
Organism: Pachycephala philippinensis; assembly: GCA_013397055.1. Classification (NCBI taxonomy): domain Eukaryota; kingdom Metazoa; phylum Chordata; class Aves; order Passeriformes; genus Pachycephala; species Pachycephala philippinensis. Next base: position 830,132 of record VWZT01010444.1, on the reverse strand, counting down.
GGAATTGATGAACAGAGAGAGAAACACAAGCAGATTATTTTTATTGACTGTTTTCAAGTCTCTGGTCAAAGCAAGTGGCACTTGCTGAAAGCTTGTTGTCACTGTGCAGCAGGCAGTGCCTGCCCGCTCCTCTCACTGTTGTCTCCGTGCTTCCTTCATGGCTCCCTTTGTGCTGGGACTCTCTGAATCAGTCTGCAGAGCCCCTACCTTGCTTTCACAGAATTGTCTTTGTCATATTTTGTTAGGAAAAAGCCCATTTTCTTTTTTTCATCTGTGGAAAAAGATTGTTTCACTTTCTAGTGAGAGCAATTAAAGCTGCTGCTAATTAGAGTGCATTGCTTTGGCACTGACTTACAATGCTGGTGGTTCCTAGCAGTGTCTTGATAGGAAAGTTTGTTCTTTGTCACATTTTCATTCTGTGTTGGATCTGCAGACAGAAAAGGTGTGGTTTTGCTTCTGTAGACCTTGGGTTGAGGCCATGGTGATTTTTGACATATAAATGCAGAATTCAGCTGTGTGCATTTCCTGGCAGAGCTCCGCTGTAGGTAGATTTATTGGATGACAACACCACTGAAGTTAGATAGTGTGACTGCTTTCCCTGTTCAGCCCACACTTTGGGAGCTGATCAGGTATTGTAATGCTTTACTTTTACATCTATTAATGGGACACAAAAAATCATGCAAGGTTCCATTTCCATTTTTATATTGGCATATTTACAGCACTAGAGAATATTGCTCCTTTTGTTCTTACTCTTTGTGAGTCAGCCTCATTGATATTCTCAAAACATGGACAGCTCTGAAAATAATACCCTGACTAATAATTTTCAATAGAGGAAGAACATCTATTTTGTAGAAAAAATAGCAATTGTTTGATTTGTTATTGGTCAAACTAGGCACTGTAGCATCTTAATTTGAAGTGTGCTTGCACTTGTTCACCCCGAGAATTCAGTCGTCTTTTAGTCCTTACACAGGCCAGGGAACATATTTGCAAGCAGAACTGCTTTTCCATGGATTATTATTAAAATAGCTGCATGAAGCTAATGCCAGAATGACATGTAACTATTCTTATATAAACTTAACCTGAATTCCAGAATATATTTTCAACCTAATTTCAAAAACATCCAGATGCATTTCAGCATGTTTTTCTAACAGGTCACTGGAATCCATTTAAATAGTTAATATTCTATGACTTCTTTGCAATTTTGAAGAGGCACTTGTAGTAGGATATGCATATTTCATTCTTCAAGACTTCTGTTTCCCCTTGATTTTTAAAATATGTCTGTGTCCTTAAGTAAACACTTCTGATTTTAATGTTAGTACAAAATCTCTGCTAAAAGTTTGATTGCTATATTTTCTGTCTGAGTGGGTGAATCATTATTGTATGTGTAGGAACTCTGATTATTAATGATGAGTTTTCACATTAATTTTTCTGCCCAACATTACTGTTTCTGATTTGAGAATTCCACTTGAATAGTCAGATTCCACAGTAAAGCTTTGGCATATAATTAGCCTTTCCATACTTTCAATTCCATTTCAAGTCAAGTAGGGAATCTCTTTACCCATGTGATACTTTAAGGAGAGCCTTCATCCTACATTTCTATCAAAAGTTGCATCCCAGTCTTGCCATGGAAAGAGCATGTATGTAGGGACATGTGTGAGCTTCATACTGCATTAAAGCTAAATATCACTGCTCTGCAGTTGGAAAAGGATGAAATCTAGATCTTGCTGAAGTAGCAGAAGGATGTGTGGAATTGCTGACAAGATAAATTGGCCCTTTTTTTGCCTGGAGTGATTTGAATTTCTGAATGGTAGGTTTGTTTATTTATTAATTTTATCTGTAACAACCTATTTCTTTCTTGCTTCCTAAGAAAAAGCATAATCCCACTTCTAAACTAAAGATTCCCAAAATTTTACATCGTATGTTAACCTGTGTTTGCCAAGAAGAAAAGGAGGCTTTGTGGATAGTTACTGCTGCTCAGCTAGTGAGCAGTAGCACATTAAGTCAAAACAATCTCTCCTCTCTGGACAGGGATAATTATTAGTTTTTGATATGGAGCATTTTGTAGATTGAATATTCGTGAAAGTTTTTGATACGTCTTGGTAAGATGCTCTCTAGATGTGCAAAATGTCCTTCACACTCAGAGCTGCTGGTTTTCCAGAAACCTGATTATACACACCTGCTGTTTGTTTCCAGTTGCGGATTATTTAATTCTGAGGGTTTGTGTCATGGAAGCAGTTCTGTGAACATGATCTCACTCTCTTCCATCAGTGGAACAAATGGCCTTTGAAGCACTGGCTCACTCAGCGGCAGCGGTTTAGACATTTGGTTTAGGCACTCTGCTCATGCCAAAGTGTATCAGTGTGGAAAATATACAAAGCATCCTGCATGTGGTCCCATTATGGATTAAAGAAAATGGAAAACAGTTCAGAAGGAAAGCAGCTAGAATTAGAGTATTGCTTTCAGTGCTCTTTTGCACCTTCTGTCTGAAAGCTCTTGTGTAACCTGTTGGTTTTCTCATCTTTCTGCCTTGCCTTTGACTCTTAGTGTGAAGCAGGTGGAGTATTTTTCTAACATTATGCTGAGTTTTCTGCTCCCCCCAGTTCTCCTTTCCCCACAATGCCCATAAGCCTGTGTTAGATCCACATGGGATTAACCCCAGAGCTCCAGGGCAGAGCAGTGATTGAAGGAGGCTGTTCTGCAGTGCTGAGAGCAGCTGTAAATCATATTGTGGCTATGTGATGTTGGCCTAGAACCTACAGAATTTAGGAGCTGCTTTGGGTTTGCTTTCTAACTGCCACGCCTCAATTGTGCCATATGTTTTTGTCCTAAGTGCTGTTGTTTTCTGAAGAAATTATTTGGCTGAAGACCTAATGTGATTTTGACTGAATTTTTAGGTTTGTGAAACATGTTGCAAGTGAAGACTAACAAGCTACTTCAGCTACTACACCTGCACTTGAAGTGCCTGTTTCTTGCCTTCAAATTTCTTGTCTTAAAAGATATGCTATGATTTAAAGAAGTTTCATTATCATCTTTCTTTCTGTGCTACCAAAGTATTAACTCTTGCACACATTCACACGTGACGTGAAATTTCCATCAATATTAGTTTAGATACTTTATTTTCCATACACAGGCCCTGACAGCTCATTTTTCTTCCATGAGGCAACCTCAGACTGAGGCTGTTGGTTCTCCCTGTCTCTGTGCATAACACAGTCAGCTCTCCCTTTTTACCAGGGATATCAGCATTTTTCCTTCATCTGAAGTTTAGCTGGGAAAGAGCTGCTAAGCCAGGCTGTGTCAGGGATCCATCCCTCTCGTGGAGGCTGTCAGATGATTGCTTTGGGGGCTGCACACCACAGAACCATGCCCAGGCTGCAGCTCTGTATGGAAGATATTTCAGGAGAGCTGGAGCAAGATGTGAAGCAGACCCCACAAAGTTCACAAGGCAGTAGAGCAGATGCTTTTCACTACAGATATCCAGACCTGAGAAAACTTCCCTAAGTGGCTAAAGATGACAGTGCTGCTTTATAAATATACATACACAGGACTATCCTTGTTGATTCAATAGGAAACCCAAATTCAGCTTTCCAGTGGCTCCCTCCTGGGTTTGTATGGGCTGGAGCAGAGGCAAGGGGAGAGCATGGGTGTGCTGGGGCAAGTGTGTGATCATGTTGGAGATCATGCACACTTGGGTGCAGTTTGTGAGGTGAGTTTAGACTTGGGTATGAGCTGTAGCTTGGATTGAATTCCACAATAAATCCAGCCCTGGTGGTGATGTAAGTATGTCTATATAACAACTGTTAGCACTTTAGTTTATAAACATATGTGTATATATACATAACTATATATATTTTAATTACAATCCCAGCCCTAGTAGAAAAGCTGCACAGAACTTCCCAGATTGGCAGAATGGAGGAGGGATCTCACAGGAACAGAACACAGGAAGGAGCCTGGACTTGGAGCCCCTCATCTTTCTGTAGCTATTTCAGTATTTCTGTATGTTCTTGTGTAATGGAATCATGTTTTGTTCCCTTTCAGTAATTTGCTGGCTAACTCTTTTAATTGTAACTGCCATTTGGCCTGGCTGGGGAAATGGCTGAGGAAGAAGAGAATTGTCAGTGGAAATCCACGCTGCTTGAAGCCCTTTTTCTTGAAGGATATTCCAATCCAAGATGTAGATGTCCAGGACTTCACCTGTGATGGTAAGAAAATCCAATTTGATTTGGCACTTGTGGTACTGTCAGCACCTCTGAGAAGGTCCCTCCCTACATAGCAAACATTTTGGTTTAGTGATGAAAAAAGCAGCCACCTAAAGCTGAAGATCATTGTTCTCTGTCAGTACTTTCTTTTTATTCTTGATTTCCACTGTCTGAATTTCTACAATAAACACCTAAATATAAGAATTAATTTATTATAGACAAATGCTCTGTTTTGTCTAATCCTGGTGTAATCCTGAGCCTTCCTCCCACTTCCTTATTCATACTCTTAGTTAACACTCTAAAGCCAGTGGGCTTGAAAATTCTTCTAGATTTGGTTACCATTCAGGGTCACCAGTAAAAGGTGAATACAGGGAAATAAAAAACCCCTTAGATATTATTTGAAATGATTCAGTGATGCTTCATGCTTTGTTGGGTCTATAAAGTTTTAAAAGAAAATAACCCTGACATTTCTTTCATTCTCCAGGTAGTTTTTGTCTTCTGATCAAGTAGATTTTAGAGAAAATAGTAAGGAGAAAATTGCCTAATGAATGCCCTGCCAACTTGACTTGCAGCTTGTTAAGACCAGATAGGCTGGAGGTACAGTTAGTCATACCTCTGAGGAGACAAGAAGAGTGATAGAAGTTCCCTACTTAGAGTAAAAATTAATTCCTGTCCGAGTCAAGCAATCTGGCAACAGGCCCAGGTTCTTGAGCTCAGAGCTCAAGAGACCCAAGTTTAGTCATAAAATAATAATTCACTTTTAATTTGAGAGGAAAAAAAAAACCCAAAACCAACCAAAATCCTGGTCCACAGAATGACATTCCACACTTGGGAGAAAAGAAGAATCCTGGTGCACAAAATGTCATTCCACAGTTGGGAGCTTTCTCTGTCAGGCAGTAACTTGCAGTCGAGGCAAATGGAAAGTAGGTGGTGGCAGGGTGTGAAACACAGAACACAGGGGAAAGTTGAATTTGCTGAAAAAACATGCTCTTTCTGCAGGTTTATGAAGGATTTTGAATTTTGTTTCCAGTCATTAAACTCAGCAGGGAAGAAAAGAAAAAAAAATCTTCTGTTCTTCTGTAGTCTGGTGGTGCCTCCCCAGCCCTCAGAATGCAAATGATTCCTACCCATCGAGTCAGGGGTAATTCTGTTATCTTGTACCAGGACTTCCAGTCTTTTTCTTTAATCTCAGTGCTCATGGGGGCCTCCAGCAGAGAGAAGAAAGAAACAGATCTGTCTCAATTAGTCCTTGCATCAGTTAAAAGGCAAGAGCAGGCGGCACATCACGCCAGCAGCCTGGGAGCTCTGGGTCTCCGTGCCGGGCAGCCCGGGCTGCCTGTGCTCACACACAGTTGTGTGCTTCCCCTCCCTGTCATCCAGAGAATGTGCCACTAAGTGTTTCCTTTCGTGTACATCGTGATCCTGCGGCAGGCATGTGCCTTATGTTTTGCAAAGCCTGTTGCTTTTGGGGAAAATCCATGCTTTAATGTTCTTAGCTTCAAAGCGCTGGTTTCTACTGCAGAAACCCCATTGTTCTTCAATTACAAGATTTAATCTGCTGTTTATGGACCTTTGAAACCATTTTTGGAGAAAGTTGATATTTTTATGTGTGCACAGATGGATTGCCAGCAGTTGGAAGTGTGCTGCTTCCGTTTGTTGTTTGCCTGGTTATCGTTGTTAAAAACAATGAGGCTTTACAATTCAGATCATAAACAAAGTGCCAGGCTGACTTTAGAAAGTAAAAAATGAACATCTAAAAGCTGAATTTTAAAAAAGTCTTTCAAAAGGCGAGTAGGTAGTGAATATCATCTGTCTAGATGAGTTGAAGGGCAGTGTGCTGGTCGAGTTCTCCGTTTCAGCTGCATACTGTGGGTGGGGGGAGGATTTGGGATTCATACAGCTGATTGCACTGTAATTTGCAGAATTACAAAGTAGATTCTACTTAGAAAAAAAAAATTAAAATATTTCTATTCAGTGTATGAACTGTTCATGTTGCCTAAAGAACTTGCAGGAAGGCAGGGTGATCCAGAGCATTGGATCTAGTTTCAAATGCTGTGATTGTTACCCTGGATTCAGGGGTTCCCCTCTCTGGTGCTTGTCACCAGTTACCTTCAGAGTGGGTGCCTCGGGCTGGAATTCCGATTTCCTCACGTTCTGCTTCTCTCCCTGTGCAGGTAATGATGAAAGCAGCTGCTTGCTTTCCCCTCCTTGTCCTTCCCAGTGTACCTGTGTGGACTCGGTGGTTCGCTGCAGCAACAAAGGGCTGCGGATGCTGCCCAAGGGAATTCCCAAGGACGTGACTGAGCTGTAAGTTACCTTTTACCTACCCCCTCTCTGGAGAAGTTCATGAAACTGCATCATGGTGAGGCTTTGTAGGTCCTTGGGGGCTTTGCCTTTAACTTTAGTCATCTCTGCTTTGGTGCTTCCAGTATGTTCTGACCATTATTCTTCTTATTATTTGTCCCTTGACTGAATAAATCTCTCTGTAATGGGAACAGAGTTTATCCGTCCTTGTACCCATTAATTCTGGGTGTAGGAACAAATGCATATATTAGTATCAAATAATCCTGTAGTGCTTTTGTGAGAGCCCAAGCTCAGAACAGGCAGTTTGAAGGGATGATGAAAATATGTTCCTGAGTTACGCAGCTGTGAGCTAATTATCCTCTGAGGAGAAGAAAAAAAGGAAAAAGGAAGCTGGTGGTGGAAACAAGGAATTCTTTTCTCCAAACCTCATGAAATGGCTAAAATAACAGACAATTAGATTATATTGTAAAGTAAAGTCATCCCAGTTGAGAACCATCTTTCTAGTTGTCTTTTCATCTTCGCCTCACTAGGACTTTATAGTGGATTTTCTTTCCATGGAAAGAAAATACACTGGTGGAACTGCTTGCCTTAAGCAGTTGGCAATAGAAATACTGAGCTTTTCCCCTTTAGGCCCTTATTCAAATCTATCCCAGGTGAGTCACTACTGAAACTTGTTACAATCTCATCAACATTTCTATGTGAAAATAATTGGTTGAGTTCATTGGTGTGTTTGGTGAATTTTATAATGAACTAAAATCTGATTCTGCTATTTTCTCGTATCTACTATTATTTTTACTCCCTTCACAGGGGGAGAATGGGGTTTACACTGCTTTTACCAGTGTTGTAGTCAAATACAAGGCTTTGTTGCTGAATGAGAAGGGTACTGGAAATGCCTGTGGTAACTCAACATGGAAATTTTGCATTAATGAATCCATCCTGGGAACACCATTGACCAGGGAGTGGTTAATAGTGAATTGAATTGAAAGCCAGTTCCTGGCATGGATTCCCTTATATATTGCCATCAGTGTTAAGAAGTCTGCAAGGTCATCTCTGCTCTGCTTTTGTTCAGGTTTCATTGCATTCAAATGTAGCTTGCCAACAGTAAGATATCACAGATGTTACTTTGATTTCCACTGCCACACTGAGGCATTTTTATGTTTAAATTTTGCATATTGAGTTTTACTGATAGTATCTGATACACTGACGACATAACTTTCACAAAAAGAGTAAAATTAATCTCACATTCTTAAAAACTGCTATATTTCTTAACCATTTCTTGGCAAATGAGGCAATAGCCTGGAACTGAGCAGTTTGAGTTCATAGGAGTTTACGTGACTGTCTTCTTCAGTAGGAGCCTTTTGGCTGTGCAAAGCTCTAGTTCAGCTTTCTGCTTTCCATCCAGAAATGTGTCAGCAGAACACAGACAGCCATGGACTGCCTGGCTCTGAATATTTCATATTCTGCAAATATAACCTTTGAATCTGTCCCAGCTGTCTCAAAATTCAATCCTGATCTCATTCTCCTCTCAACCAACATAAACTGAACTCCTTATTTGTATCTACACCAAAAGATGGGTTGCAGGTACTGAAGCATGAAATTTCATGTGTTTGTGGAAACTGTGACGAGAATGAAATAAGTAAATAAAAAATAATCAGTCTTGCTTGCCTTTCTTCTGCTTCCAGACTGAGATAGAGATGTTGCCCATAACCTGCTGTGCCATGCAGGTTACAAGTTACCAGGGTGAAATTACACTTTTTATTGTTCTGTGTGAGAATTGCCATTGTTGCTATGATAAGCAGCATTTCTGCTGTGGAACCCAGCCTCTTGCCTCATCTTGAGGGCAGCTGGAACTTGGCAGAGGGAACCCAAAAGCTTTCTGGGCACAGGGTGGAAGAGACTTGCCTTGTTCTGATGCCTTGGGTTTTAACTTCTATATTTTTCAAATTCTGTATTCCCAGTGTGTAACTCTGCAGTGTCCTGCAGCCTGGGAGCTGCTGCTCTCTCATGCTGAGACAGACAGAACAAAGCCTCTCCAGGCTGCTCTCCAAGGACACCCAGCCCGGCCCAGGCCCAAAATGTGTAACCCAGCATCTTGAGAAGGGGGGCAAGCTGAGGGGAAATTCCATCATTAGCTAGAGTTTAATTGGTGAAATTGGGTTGATATGCAAATGGAGCAAAGCTATAAAAGTGTGAAGAACTCGTGACTCGGGGTCCATCTTGGGTGCAGCCTTTGGCCTGCCCAGGGTGTGCCTCTGAAGGCCTTTCAAATAAATATCCACCTTTATTCCCTTACTCCTGTCCAGTCTCTGTTTCTAGGCTGGCCTCTTTAGGCATCAGTTCAATTGCCCAAGCCCACAGATGACAAGGACACACAGAGCCTCTTGTCCCTGCATCCCACAGCTCCCTCCCTGCAGGAGGCCTGAGCAGTGATAGGATGCACGGGAGCATTTCAGTGCAATTTTTATGAATGCACCAGTCTGACATTTATAACCTTCCATTGCTGATGTATTCATCTGCCAGGCACATTGGTTGCAGTGCTTTTTATTAAACTGCAGTGCTTTTGTGCAACGTGGTTTAAGAAAAAGTGCTTCCAGCCATGTATCTACTTAAACCACTCTGTTGTGGCTGAATGTAGCCTTCTCAGAAGTACCTTTAAATTCTTTTAGAGGTCTTAAAATCGTCTTAAAACAGGAATCCTTTCCTTGTAACAGGTATTAAACAGCAATGTGCAAAAATGAGCATATCTCTTGCACAGGCACATAGGGGAAGTGTTAGCCTTTCTGGGTCAAATTTCACTGTACCTACACTCCTCAAAAAGGATCCCCAGCAAAGTTTTATTGCAGGGTGGACCGGAGACACAGGCTCGCTCCTTCCGGTGTTCATTCTGAGTTTCTGGTTTGGATATATATATAGATAAGACATGTGAAAACCATTATCTCCTTCATGTTTAGAGCTTGGAATGATAGGAGACATCTCTGTGTTTTGTTTGTGCCACCCTTGGGAGCAGGGATTACCTTGGCAGGGAAGGCTTCCATCTAGAACAGAGTTGAAAAGATCACTAAGTGTCCTGGCTTTTTAGAGGAATGATGATGCAAGAAATTTCTATTTCCCAGCTTTTCCTTCAGAAAATCCTGTCATCATGGGCAAGCTTTCTTCCAGCTTCTTGGGAATGGGAAAATATTATGTTGTTTCTTGCAAATTCCTTCACTGTATATTCCCTCACTGTATATTTACATACTGCCTACTTTTTTTCCCCACTGTTTGCTTGCCCTGAAGAGAAACCTTGGGTTTTTTGAACATACTCTGTTTTCTGCTCCAGATGTTCAGAAGTAAAATGTTCATGCAATGAGCTAGTTTGGAACTTAGCCTTGCTGCTGCTTAGTGTTTTAGCCTTTCCTTTTCTTCTGCTTTTTTTTCCCTAAATCAGTTTGAACTAAGTTTCCCATGCTCTTTCTCCTTTCATGTGTTACCTCAGTGTGTGAACACTAGATTTTTTTCTTTTATTCACAAAAGTATAGTCTATTTCTAATAAAGTCTTATCTGACAGCATCCAGCTGCTTTTATGGACCTACAGCAAATAACATTTTGCACTGGGGAAAAACATTGGAGGCAATTATGTGGACAGCGTGTGCACAAGCTGTAACATAATGAGCATGGTGTGTTTTAGAATAAATATGTACCAATCATGTCATCTCTAGACTCCAAATGTTGTCATGACACTGAGCTATAGGACAGCACTGGTGGGATTGTTAGGAAAACCTGCATCCATACATCATTGCTAGTGATTATTTTTCCTTCCATTTATTTTAATGCATGCTAAAATTTGCATTACTTTTGCCATTTGCCTTTCTCTCCTTACAAACCTCCTCTCCCCCATTTCTGTTTCTTATTCTGCCTGGGAGGTTCATGTATTTGACACATCGGTTTTCATATTAACTTGGAGGTATTTCCCACCAATCCCAACCCTCTTTTCCAGCTTCCAAGGCACTTGTGATTTCCTTTGACTTGTGGCTGAAAACAGTGGCTCGTACCTGGGCCGTGCAATGCCATAACAGTTATGATACGTGTGGAATATTGTAACAGTTCAGCACCATTTTTCAGTTTGCCTGTATTGCTGCTGATCAAAGGGAGATTCTGGAGTGAGGTACCTGATGAAAATCATCTGCTTGAGAATGCAAATGCTCTTGCTTGTCTGGCAATTCACACTGTTTTACACAATGACCCTCAGCACGAGCGGCAGTGAATTTCCCTTTGATAATAAAGGAGAGAAGCAATTGGGTCAAAGCTTAGGCTTGCGTGTCTCCTTACAAACCTCTGCAGGGAGGGAAGGGAGAGTTTCTTCATTCTCCCATGGAGGGAAGGGAGAGTTCTGTGGAAGGTATTTTAGTTACAGATGAAATAGAGTAATTAATCTGCGCTTCAAACCTGGTCGTTTAGAAAAAGTAAATAGGATCAATACTACCAAATAACGTGTTCAGTGACCAGTAAAGTTTGGGTACATACCCAAAGGTGACATTAGCACTAGCAGGGACTAAAGGTTTAACTCTCTCTCAAACACTGCCATGTTTTTGTGTGTCAGACATGGAGGTCGTGATCTGATGTACAAGTACAGCAAAATCCAGAGTCCAAATTTGCCAAAGCTTAGGAAAGCTCAAGATCCATATTTGAACCTAAATCCACACTTGCTTTTTGTTTCCTCTCAAGAAACTCTAATTGAAGCTCTTAAAATTCATGTTTTGTGGATGTTTCATCTTTCACAGTCCAGTTCTTTTCTAGACCACCATTTTTAGGAAATGGTCAAAAACTTGAGTCAGAATTTTACGGTATTGGTATGGACATTAAAAATTTTGGAGTGTAACTTAATTTTAGAGCTACATAAAAGTGCCAAGTATCTTGGTTTTTGTAATGTTGTAAACATTCTTTACGGAATATTTAAAGGAAAGGTTTTGTACCTTTTAAATTACTGGCTGAGAACTGATTTCTCTCTCCGGTTTCTCCCCTTAGCACAGATTGCCACTGTGAGCTTGACTTCATGGCTGAATTGACATCTCAGTACAAAAAGGATTCCTAGTGATTCAAATTGTTACACGATGCTCTGGCACCTTGTGCTGGTTATATCACCTTCAGTCCAAGTGGTTTCAGTATAAAAATAGACAAGTTGGAAAAAGAACAGCTGTCATCTTTTATGCGTAGTTTTAAATGTTCTGTGTGCACTGTTGGTGTGTGTGGAAGGTGCTGGGTGAGCCCTGGGGCTGCTGCAGGCCCTGTCCCACAGTGCCAGCCCCCCTGGCCAGGCACCGTCTCCAGCACCTGGCCATGTTCTAGAAGAAACCTTTCCAGGTAGGAAGGTGGTGCCTTTCTTTGAGAGCTGAGCACATATTTTAGGATTTTTTGGTTTGGTTTTTTTCAATTTTTGCTCTGGTAATTGCTTGTTGGTTACAAGTCATTATTGGGACTTGAGGATTCGCAGCAGCATTCCCAGAGTAAAATAAAAAACCTAAAACCTCCAATCTGATATTTAAACTAGAGCCTAGAGACCTTAGGAAGCAAATGAGGTTGTTTGGGATAGCAGTCAGTGTCTATTTTAAGGCAACTGACACTCAGTCTTGACTCTGTATATTAATAACTTGATTCCCAGAATTAAAATTAGACGTATATTTTTCTTCATTCATACCAGAATTTCTTTGCATGCCAGATGCCATGGACATCATATTCCTTTGGCTAAAGACTGAAAAGAATTAAAAATTTAATCTTCCCTCCACATTCATTCTTTTATAGCTATTTTGAGGGTTCTTTTGGCAGGGTATCTGTAGCTTCATCTGTGGGTTTTTATTTATATATGTATATGTTTACATAAATACACAAAGTTTTGTGTCTCTGCCCATTCGCCCTCAGGAATAATTCTTTTATTCACTCTGTCCAGCTTCCAGCCCTCTTGCAGCCCCCATCCATCCTGCTGAGCCCAGCAAGGTGGGGAGGGGCTGCCCCTGCACCCCCAGCTCTGACAGATGCCTCCCCTGCTGCAGTTGTTTGCCTCAAATCTTGCATCCCAGATCCTCCTGATTCTTGGCAAGCTCTTATGCCCTAAAAGCCTTGGTTATTTCAAATTCCCTGTACTTAAATGTGCTTTCAGAATGAATGCCTTCAGCTTAGAAAATGCTGCCGTGCTTTGGATAATGGGGTGAGAGGTTTAACAGTGGTGGATTGTTCTTATGGATGCATGAAAAGTGTGTTATCAGTACTTTTTCAGAGTTAAATTGTGTTTATTCAGAAACTATAGCGCCGGTATGAGTATTGCAGTTTTCTGCTAGCACATTTATATAACCATCAAATTGCTGCAGTGCAAATCCAGAGCTATTCAAAGCAGATCTTCTGTAGGAGTTTAACTCCAGGGGTCTGCATGTCTGTGTTAGTCTGAGTCATAAAGCACTGAATTAAAATGTGCACCCTTGACTTTTGATTGCCCCAGAAAGCAAAAGAGGAGGGAAGAACTTTGGCTCACCACCATCAGTTTGTTTAAATTGCAGGCTGTTTCATATTGAGATCAACAAGAGAATATCCTGAAAGTATGTTCCTGAAGAATTCAGCATATTGCAAGAGTCTCCTTTCCTAAACGAAAATCATATATAACTTCCAAATACATAATACATGACCTGCTTTTGATTTCCTTTAGAAATCCTTAGGATTTTACATTTGGAATAAAGACTAGAAACTTAACCTGCCCTCTTGCATGGGTTTGAGATTAGTGATTTTCTGGGATAAAGGGGAAGGCACAGACTCCCAGCATCTTGCTGCATCCACAGCAGATCATGACTGGGGGAAAGAGATGTGGTTTGCCCTGTTTAAAATGTAACATGCATGTCTATATTCTGAGAATCTCCTACATAACAATTTAGGGTGTGAAATTACCAAGGAACTCCATTTCCACAATCATTTCTAACAAATGTAGCCAAAATTTGGCTAAAAAAGTGGCTTTCCACTTGCTGAATATGGATATCCATGGGAGGTGTAAGTGTGGCACAGCTAACCTATGCTTTGGTTAGGGATTCTCTGTCCCTGCTTTGCTGCTGTGCAACTCTCTCTCAGTGCTTGTGATCGTTCTCAGGGGAGAGATTAATTACTTCAGTAGGGTTTTTTAACTGAGAAAGTTACGTCTTTTGGTTAAAAAGTCAGAAGCTGGTATTCCCACCTTGTCCAGCCTGATCCTGGCAGGAGTTAGGTGAGCTCCACTGCATAGGGTTGATGCCTGAAGAGGCCAACCTAGAAACAGAGACTGGACAGGAGGAAGGGAATAAAGGTGGATATTTATTTGAAAGGCCTTCAGAGGCACACCCTGGGCAGGCCAAAGGCTGCACCCAAGATGGACCCCGAGTCACGAGTTCTTCACACTTTTATAGCTTTGGTCCATTTGCATCTCAACCCAATTTCACCAATTAAACTTTAGCTAATGATGGAATTTCCCCTCAGCTTGCCCCCCTTCTCAAGATGCTGGGTTACACATTTTGGGCCTAGGCCGGGCTGGGTGTCCTTGGAGAGCAGCCTGGAGAGGCTTTGTTCTGTCTGTCTCAGCATGAGAGAGCAGCAGCTCCCAGGCTGCAGGACACTGCAGAGTTACACACTGGGAATACAGAATTTGAAAAATATAAAAGTTAAAACCTAAGGCATCAGGGTAACTGCCAGGGTGGGACCCTGTGCACAGGCAAAAGGGGTAACTTGAGGCTGGTTGGAGTAGTCCAGCTGGAGTTCAGTGGAAAAGAGATCTGAAGCAGCAGAAAATGGCAAGAGGTCATTATGCTGAAACAAAAGGGGGGTGGAATAATGCCAGCTATAAAATATATTACATTAGAAATTCTGTTAGTTTTTATAGATTTTGGTTTTGAATGAGGTAAAAATAAAGTTCATGGGAAAATTTTCCTGGATTTAGTTTACACAAGGATCTCTGTGTTGTTGTAGTTAATGTAGAGAGGGAACACAGAGCACAGGAATAATCTGTTATTATAGTTGTTTGCTATAGTAAGTACAGAATAAGGAGGCCTGTTGGCAAAGAAAAGGAAATTGTATGTGTGGAATAAACTCTTAACAGGATTATCGGATTCCGTTTTCAGCAGCAGAGGCAGCACATTAAGTGTTCTGGTGTCTGTGGGCTGCATTTCCTGGCTGCACTTGATTATGTTTCAAAACATGCCATATCAATTGCATTGCCCTGTGTCTACCTCAGGAAAAATCCCTGCAGTATCACGTAAGGAAAGGAAATATAATTTCATCTTTCATCCCACCTGTGGAGGGAGGAATGCCTTCTTCCTCCACTGTGCTGTCTGAGAGGATGGATTTGTTTCCCAGGTAGATGATGCTTCTGGAGGGCATCTGGAAAAACATCCTGACACTGCCCTGGTACCACAGAAGTCACTTTCCGTTGGAGCTTTATTACTTTGGTATTTTCCAGGGATGCAGCTCCACCTAAAAGATAAGGTTAAGGAAAATAGCCTCCAGCTCTGTCTCTATCTTACTGTAATAAACAGGAAAACACCCATATCCCATTGCTACCACAAGTCAGCTGTGGAGACTGGAGTACCCATGCTCTCTTCTAGGCAAGCTTTTTAAAAGTATTATATTTTTTCAGGGGGTTTTGCTGAGTTACTCACTGATCATGTTTCTTCAGTGGAGAAAAACTGCAAAATGCAGGCACTGTTTGCCTGTATGAGGACTCAGGATTATCCCCAAAGGCTTTAGCCCTGCTGTGCCTGTGTCTGCATAGAGACAGCTTCAGTGGTGTCTCAAACAACTGCTGCACTGGAAACACAAGATATGCTGTTCAATAGATGTAGTGCCTGAGAGAGCTTGGTCTTTGCTCTTCAATTTATACCGAGTTCTCCTCCTGTACCAGCGCGCTGTGGAAAGGAGAGGTGAGGAGGGTGTGTTGCTGTGGTGGATGTGCCATCAAACTTGAGGATGTTTGTGTTGATGCTGGAATACATGGGGCCTTTTGCAGCACAGAGATCTGGGAGTGCAGCTCCTCTTCCCATTCTGGCTGTACAAGGAACTCACAAGCACAAGAGAGAGCCTCTTTCACAGGGTTGGGGAGCACTCAGCACTGTTGGAGAGACTTGGGAAGGGTAACTTTAAGTTCAGGGCACAAGCCATGCAATTTTTCTCCCCTTCCTCAGCTGCTGTCACAGAAGAACCAAATGGTCGTTTCTGTTTGCTGTAGGCCAGAGATTCTTTATGCACTTCCAAGTCTTAAATAAAGTAAATCAATAAGGTGCTGTCATGCTTTGCATGCGGGGTAATTAATTTATAAAGTAAAAACTGTTAGGGTTTCAAAACAATGAATCAGAGATAATTTCATTAGTGATTGACTTTATATTGTCCTCATTCATGGTGCAGATTGAGTGACATGAGTTCTTGTTAATGTGTTTGTACAATTGTCAAATCTGACTTTTTTCAGATACTTGGAAGGAAACCATCTGCCTGCTGTGCCGAAGGGGCTCTCTGCCTTCAGACACCTGACACTGATGTAAGAAACACGTGGTTTCAATGTCAGGAAAATTGCATGATTCCTTCTGTACTATGCTGTTGGTGGAACATAAATAATTAGTATTTTGGGGGGGAGAAAAAACAACACCAAACTCCAAAACCTTCTGTAATTTGAATTTGGAAAGAATTTCGCGGTGGACGCTGCTGCCAATAAATGTTCATAAAGAGCGAGGTGCCTGAGAAGCCTCTTGCTCTGCAGGACCTCGAGAGGATGAAACTCTCACGCAGGCTGCTGCAGTTTCACTTGGCAGATTTATCTGTAAAGGTCATTAGCAGAGGAGACACATTAATTTGTGCTAGATGAGGCAGTATTTATAATGCTAAGGCAATGACAATTTGCATAGCTGTTTCTGCTATGAACAGTCATCCAGATAGAGACAAGCTAGGCTTTGTTCTGTAAATTGCTCCCTGAAATACACAGGAGTGACATTTCCTGCCTCAACTATTTATCAGGAATTTTCAAATGCTGTTGGAATCAGCTGTGCAGATACTCCAGTCAAATGGGCTGGACAACCTCAGAGAAAAACAACATGGAGGAAAGACTGGAACCCTTTGTTTTAAGAGTGTTTTTTATTTGGAAACGTCTCTAATTTTGCTTTTCAAGGGAGACCAATAACAAAACAAAATGTTCTGGTTGAGCCTACAAGACTTTTTAAAATGAAAAATGAAATTTTGTTCTAGTAGCTTTCAATATGAACAGCATGTGGGAATGGGGTGCCTGGAATATATTGCAAAGCAAGTTGGAACAGTAAATATTTAGCAGTGTTTGTATCATTTATTCATTTGTTCTTTTCATTGAATGCTATATGCTGGAGATATGCCTTAATATTTCGGAGTCTGAGGCTTTTTTAGGAGAGTCTGATGTGCTTTTCCTTTAAAGCTCATTCAAAGTTGGTCAGAAAATACACCAGCTGATAATATGTGACTTTTCAATTTCTTCAAGCATTTTGCTGTGCAGATATTATGTAATCTTTTCAAAAAGGCATATTTCTTAATTCATACAAGTAAATGATATTTTCTCTGTGTGTTTCTTCAGTGATTTGAGCAACAACAGCATCAGTGTATTGGCCAATCACACCTTCAGCAACATGACTCAGTTATCAACGCTGTAAGTAGCCCAAAGTTTTGGTAACAGTTTTAATTGCTTTTCCAACACCGTCTTAGCTGTTGAGCAATTAGTGTATATCTTGTTGCTTAAGCACGTGCTTTTCCATGCTTCTCTGTGGGTGAATTGGTGGTGAGATAACCCAAGCCAAGCCAGAGTTGTGACTGTGCTCTCCCCTTCTGCAGCATCCTGAGTTACAACAGGCTCCGGTGCATCCCCGTCCACGCCTTCAACGGGCTCCGCTCCCTGCGAGTGCTGTAAGTGCAGCTCCTCCCATGCAGCTTTGTTGGACTGCAGCTGATGGCAGGGAGGGTTTCACGGGCACGTGGTCGTGAATATTTTCACATAATCAGCTTCAATGTACTTGTACTCTGGTGCAAATTGCCTGGTGGAGGCTAGAGCTGGTGAGTGCTAAAGAAGCAGTTACGTATTTGCAGGATGAGTGGCTGTCCTCTGAAAGCTCAGGTACAGGAACTGTCATGGAAACAGGTCTCCAAAAGACTGCATAGAGTCTGTCTCTTCTGCCTGAACAATGTTTGGGTGCTCCACAGCAAAGGACTTTTCTCTTTGTCTGTAAAAACTTGGTCATAGAGAGAGAGTTTCCATTGCATGCTTCAGCAAGAATGCCTTTGTGGAAAACTTGTGCATTTTCAGAATATTTTCTGTTGATTCAGATTTATGCAGGCAAGCTTTTACACAAAAGAATGCAATCTGAAGGCAAGTCAGAAGCCCCCACACTAAATCAGTGACTAAATCAGGCCAGTGGCTGGGCACCAGTAATGCTGAGATGCCTGTCTCAAATGTCCTTAAGTTGTGAATGAAATTACACCTCATATTGAGTGGGGGCCTATTCAGAGATATCCATGTGTGGTTTATTTCTTGGGAGGTCCTTTTCTGCACTCTTCCTTTCTTTCCAGAGTAGCTGCTTTCAGCAGCTTTGTGGATTGAACCATTTGTTTACAATCTCTTGTGAAAGTCATCTCTATATTGTCTCAGAGTGTGGGCTGTGGGCCTGTTCCTCACAGCAAGAGCCTCCTCCCAGCTTTCCTCAGGCATCTACAGCACTGCTTCTGTCTCATATTCACTGCCTCCCACTATCACAAACAAACCCTGGGCTGGATTTGCTCAGTTGCTTTTGTGGATGCCAGGCCCCACGTGCAGCTGTCAGAATGGTGGAGAAGGCACTTTCCTCCCCACAGCCCAGAAACACGAGTGGGTCACCACGACTTGCACAGGAACCAAAGGGGATAAATTAAATTGCTTGTCTGTGGTGAGATTGTTCAATGTGCTGAAGGAGAAAGAGCTCTGAACACTCCAAGGTCAGGACAGAGGAGCTGAAGATTGTCCTGAGTGCTTTGAAACTTCACATTAGTATTTTCTATGTTAAAAAAAAAAAAAAAATAGGTGACGTTCAGATGCAGAAGTTTGTGTTAATTTAAAGAGCAGTGGTTGCTGTGCACTGACTCCATAAATGTGGAATCAAAGTGTCAACATGGGCAGTGCTGGGGCTGTGGAAGCAATAAGGCAGAGCTGCTTGGCTGAGACCTTTCACTGTGGTTTCAGTGGTAAAACAGATATCTCAGTTTCAACCTCCCAAATTACAAGACAGCTTTGGATTCCCACTTTTCATTAGTAAATACAAGAAAGATACGTGATTTGGATTTGTTGTTTTACGTTTGGCTTGGGATCCTGATTTCTAGTGCACTAGGATGGTCACATTTGAGCTGTTACACGAGTCCTGAAATTCAGCCACAGATTATTATATTCTGTTTCATGGCCAAATAAATTATTCCATATGGAGCTGTCTTCTGGCCTGCTTCTGATATGCAAGCTAGCTTGATTAAAGCTAGTGTGGGGCTCTCTCCACTGAATTACAGTGTAGATAAAACTGTGCCTCCCTCTTTCCAATAGCTACAATTTGTCTTTCCACTTCTGTTCTTGCAGGCCACATATGGGCAGAAACAGAGGGCAGTATTTTAATGACAACTGTTGTTTTTTGGCTTTTTAAAATGATCTGCTAATCAAATTGAAAAAATATCTTCCTCCTTCAAGGGAGAAACCCCCCACTGCCTTGCACAGAGCAGTGAAATGAAGCCTAAATGGGAATCTCTGCCTGTGCTCCCTGCATTTGGAAGCCTCCAGATTGATTTGATTTATTATGGCCCACAAAACTCTGGTATCAGCTACAACTTTTGCCACGTGTCCTCTCTGTTGCTACTAAAAATCAATTCTCCAAAGATAAAATGGTTTCCAAGAGACAATATGAAATCTGTTACTGTCAGTTTTTTATTATCCATGCTCTCAGGGGAACTTAAAAGAGAAAACATCAGCAAAACAATTTCCAGCTTTTTTTTTTAATAAAAAGAATATAGGGATCTCATTACCTTTGGCTGTGTGTGCCTTTGAAGGTAGCAGACCCTTCTCGTGGAGGCTTCTGTGTCTCCCAAATTCCTTATGTTTTCTTTTTGCCTCTCTAGTAAATACAGTAAATAAGTGCTTTGAAAATCAGAATAATCAGAGCTGCATGATGCACTTGGTCTTTGACAGATATTTCATTCTCTCCTCCCTTTCTTAGATTTTTCAGCACAAGCCCAAGTGAGAAAACTGCAGAGTCAACATGTTTGTGTTTAAGCCTTAATATATATCAGTGTTTACACAATCAGGTCTTTAATCTCAGCCTTCACATGGTTTATCCATAACGGCAGCCAAAGGGTGCTGGGGAGCACATGACATAAAGTCTGGAGAATTTTTTTAATAAGCAGAAATTGACATCAGGAGGTTTCTGAGCCAAAGCTATTACTGTGAAAAGTTGTGGGTTTGTTTTTTAGTTAATTTGTCCAAAGCTAGTCTTCTTAGAAACTAAATATAAACAGATTAAGGAAACCGAGATTGAGACAAGTTACAAGTATTAGAACTCTCTGGATGACCTGAACAGATTATTTTAAAGATTATTTTGTAATCCCATATTTTTATCTGTGACTTAGTTAAGAGGCAAAGTCCAGAAATGAAAATACTTTCTAAGGTCACTAAATAATTGTGCATGTTATAGTTAGGAAAAAAAGGGATAAAATTACCTACTGAATATTCTATTAACAGATATTCTAGTTGAAATATCTGTTAACTGATATTTCAACCAGAAAACTGATGGATATTTCCTGCAGTTCAAAGCTCAGACAAATGGTAACATCTGTGATGATAAAGCTGTCACCAATAATCTTGGGGCACAACTTTGGAACCAGTTTTTGCAATACACTTTCATTGTTGGGTGCTGCACTGGTTTGACCTAACAGAAATATTTAGCTGTTTCTTTATTGTTATTTTTATGCATCACAGAATGATTCCTTGTATTTTTCCAGTGAATTTGTAAAAGCCCTGCTGTTGGGAGCATGGAGCAGTGATGCTGTGGCTTCCCCCTTTCCCTGACATCCGAGCTGTGCTGGTTCCTGCAGGGTTTGGCACCCTCCAGGGTTCCCTGTAGGAGTTTGCCCTTGATGGGCCATGGCTCTGTGAGCTCAACCCTTTGGCCACATTTCTGTCCTCACAAAAACACATCCCCCTTGTGTCTGTAGTAACCTGATGCTGTGGACAATGGGCTGGCAGGCAGGACGTGGGAAGGGTTCCTAAAAGGAAAACAACCAGAAAACCCCAGCCCAAAAGGATATGTTGAATTAATTTCCTTCCCTGAAGACAAAGGAATAAGTTAGTGAGATTCCATGTAGAAGGAAGACTTAATTTCAAGAATTCTTGAGTGTTCTGTTACTCTGTCCTCCAGGAGAGATCCACATCACCTTAAATCCATACCTCTGCTGTTTACTAGAGTTTAGACAAGAGGATCCCTACAAGTTGTGCTTTTGAGGGAGAATACTCACATCAGTGTCTGTGCTTTAACTGTCCTAATGTTAAAATTTTATTTGACCATTTGCTTGTAAGAATTTTTGGTATAAAAATGTGTTCCTGATGTTGATCCAAGAGGAAAGATTTTGTTGCACTGCTGAATTCTCTTGCCACTATTTATTATTGTGAGTTTTAAGGGAGGGTTTAGCATTTGTCATTTCCTTTTAGTTGCAGGAGTGATGATGTTGCTGACTTTTTTTTTTTAACTAAAATGCAGGCATTTGCATCCATGAAACACCTCCGTGTTTGGGATATGTAATAAAGCCAATCATTCTAAGGTTTTTATATTTGATGGGTTTAACTTCTTACAGATAAATGGCTATGACATTCTTCAGCTTCTCTTGGCTGTTTCCAATACACCTAGGAAAGAAAATTTGCCCCTTCCTAGGATAAATGTTACTGATACAACCTGAAGATTAATATAAGTTCTGTCATCTGTTTACAGAGAATTGTCTTGCAGATCTTGAAGCAGTTTAAAAGATCAGCAGTAAGCTCATTATGGGCAGCTGCTTATTTAAATGTGCTCATTTCATTAAACATTTTGATGCCAAGTGGTTGAGTAGGCCTCCTCATACCGAAAAATACTCCTTGTTTGATAGCTGTGGGGTTTGTCTCAGTCAGTTGGTCATTCTGTACAGAGTTAGTGAGTGTGTTTTGTGTGGAGTTACTGTGTGGGACCTCATATCCTTCCTGTTCCTGTTCAGATTGATTTCTTGGAGATACACACTTATATATGCAAAGTTTTTATTAATAGTGAAAACCAAGGTATGCTTAAAGAAAATTTCAGGATCAGGATGTTGGAACGGCATCACGTAGATCCTGGTGCAGCTTTTAGTGGTGTTAGGGAAGAGAGGTTGCAAAAAACAGAGGCTTTTGTTTTCATTTGGGGCTATTGTCCATTTCCATAGGTTGAGATTTGGGTTGTTTTAAACTCAATGTTTCAACAATATGTGCACTCACAGAAATAAAAAATGTGATTGCTGTGTCAGCAAATCACCAGGTAAGTTAGAAAATAAATTACTCGAGGGCAAGGGCTGCTACAAAACACAGAGCAGCTTTCTGTTTTCCACCCTCCTCTGGCATGTCTGGAGCACTGACAGTAATTCCCATTTATGCTTCCCTATGTAACCCACACACAAAAGTATTTCTCAGAAAAGAGATAAAGTTGATGCTTAAATTGTTCTGGAAACAGTGGAGAACCCTTTCACTCCTTTCAGGGGTCCTGAAAATGCTGCTAAAAAATGATAGTTTCTTTGCACAGGATGAAGAATGTCCTAAAACAACTGATTTCAGGTGCTTTCCTTGGTAGCACAGAGAGGTATTTTCTACTGTAAGAATGGGAAAGTGCAGCTGTATTTACCCTCAGGGACCCTTGCTCTCTCTCCTAGGATCTCTCTGAAGTCAATACTTAATTTAACTTTCACAATTCTTATTTCCCCTGCTCTGTTTCTGCTGTGCTTCTGCCTAATGGGATTCTGTAAGAGCACACAGGGCTGTATGTGAGGGTCTGCTTGTCATCAATACACTTTTAATAGCATAAATGGTATGTCACCTTTTTAATTTACAGCAGCACTCACCAACAATTCTGATTGCATCATTGTTTTAAATGCCAACATCTAGAGGTAGAAGTGATAAAGCATGGAAGTTAATGAGTTGTGAAACTCATAGAAACTCTCAAAGAATCAAAATTAAATACCCTTTTTAAGCATTCCTTCAGTTGCAGGGAGCAGACAAAATCCTGTGCTTTGATACCTTCCTACTTCTCCCCCTTCTAGGACACTCCATGGAAACGATATTTCCAGTGTTCCTGAGGGTTCTTTCAATGACCTGGTGTCCCTGTCCCATCTGTAAGTACTTCTGCCTGGGTTCATCTCTTTGATTGATGCTTTCAGATTTGTAAAACAGTGCATATTGGTACCAGTGCAGAATTGTATGGCTTTTTTGTTTTTCCTGCTCACTTTTCATAATGCACTCTGGATATTCATAGTGCATCTGTTCAAAGGAAATAAAAAAATGCTGGGACCTGTTGTTAGCAGTTATAAAAATATTTTCTTAAGGAAAACCAAATGAGCAAGTGTGACAGTTTTCTCTGCTGTGGACTTTGTGTTTAAGGTTTTCTTTCAGCATTGGCAATGTGAAATGCAGAGGGTATGATGGTCTGAGAGTGAGACAGGAAACCTCCCACAAAGAGCAAATATTAAGCAAATGTGAATTCTTTACTTAATAAGTGTCATATGTTTTGCATACTGGAATGTTGTGAGTATATGGACTTGTTGATGAATCACTACTACAGACATATATATTTAATCACATGGAAATTGGTCATTTCACAGCATTAATACTTTGTTCCAGAGTTTGCAAAAATTATTAGACATTTCAGCTTTTTGAGGAAATTACTATTGTACTGGTAGAGGGCCAGGAGACTTTGAAATGCAGTTTAGTTGATGAAAGAACAGACAAAGAGATGCAATGGCTCCAAACTAAACCTGAGTGACCAGAAAATGCTTTTTAACTGAGGTAGTGTGTGATAACTTCACACTGTTGGACAACAGATGTAGGAAAAGTGATTTTTTGTGGCATATTTCTTGATCAATCCTCAGTTGATCAGAGGGCTGGGTATTTCTTGGTCCCTCTGTGAAGTGAGTGGTTTCACGGGCTGATATGGATGGTTTCTGCCCTGATGCTGATGTACACACAAGCAGACATGAGTACATTGAACATAGGTTTATACCTGTTTATTGTCTCTTTTCAACCTTTAACATGCCCTCCAGAACACTTCCCTGAACACCAGACCCAGTTTGTATTTATATATTTTTGGATAGCAGATATATCCCTGGACTGTATGTTTCTGTCTAGCAGCTTTCTCTGTTCCTCTCTGGACCATAAAAAATAAAAATATCTCAGACTGGTAGGGACAGAAATCATGAGAGCAACTTGGGCAACTTGAGCAGAGAAATAATCTTCTCTGTGTCCAGTTTACACCTTGGTTTCATTGGTTTTGCACAAAATGTATTTGTTTTTCCTGTTTCCAGTTTAGTCAAGTCATTTTGTGTGTTTGGGATTAAAAGTCTGACTGAATTGAAGCCCCGTCCCTCCTTCTGGAAGTGCAGTGACACCTTCCATACTGGGAACCTGGCTTCTGGGGGTATTTTTAGAGCTCAAGAAATAAACATATCGTGTCCCATTTGTTTGGATTCCCCTCTGGGTTTATATTAAATGAAGTGCAGATCCAGTTTTCCTTGGTTAACCATTCACCTTAGGGAGTGATAAAACCCCCTTTGGCCCAATACAATCTCTGCAGTCTTTCTGTTTAGATATATGTGCTGCCAGAAATGTAAAATACACAAAGCCCAAATGAACAGTAATAAATAGGATCCATAAAATAAATAAGACCTGTCTGGGGTGTAATTTGCACAGTTGAGCAGTTGAATTTTACAGTGCAATAGTGCTCTCCAGTTTCTTAAAGAGAATCCTGAAACTTTTAGCAACCACGATGAATTTTTTCTTCATATGCCAGAAAAAGCTGTGCTTACTCAAACCAAGCCATACATAATTGAAAATAAATTCATTTTGAGCTCCTCCTGATATATAGATCTTCGAGGAGGAAGCATGCACTTGGAGTCACTTTGAAAATGATAGAAGGAGTTGCTACCCACCAAACTCTTAAGGCATGGAAGAACAAAAATTTGTCTTAACTGTGCAAAGTGTGTGGCTGAGGGTGGGATTGGTGGTGTGGCAGGGGAGAGCTGAGTACCAGGGTGTGGAGCAGGATGGTCAGCCCAGGCCTCCTGTGTCAGGACAAGGGCAACATCAAACCAGCTTTTAGAATCGCAAAGAGATACTTGTGAGCAGAGACAAAACTACAGATTTTAGTCTGAGTGTTTTGCAACAGTTTCGAGTTGGTCTGTAATTGGAAGAACAAAACTGAAATCTAGGTGGTCCAATCACTTTATCCATAGCTGTTTAAAGCCTACAGGAAAATGTTCACCAAATTTCTTTTACATCATAAATATCACCTCACTGTAATGGAAATATAACAAACTGT
Organism: Pachycephala philippinensis; assembly: GCA_013397055.1. Taxonomy (NCBI): domain Eukaryota; kingdom Metazoa; phylum Chordata; class Aves; order Passeriformes; genus Pachycephala; species Pachycephala philippinensis. The sequence continues at coordinate 805,054 of VWZT01010444.1, read as the reverse complement.
GTGGCTTTAGCTCACTAAATTTGGAGGTAGGTTTGTATGTGCTGTACACTGCTTTTGTTTACTATTTATTACTTTATTGAGTTGGATCCCATAATTGTTTATTTATGCCATGGCTCTACTAACGTTTTTAGTCCAGGACAATGATAAGAATGCTACAGCACTACTGTAGGATCAAGTATAATACTACTTAAAAGAATCCAAAATCTGCTGGGATGGAACTGGGACCCAGTTCCTGTAGTTGCTGTCCTCACCATTCACTGATCCAGTGTCCCAGGTACTGCTCACACACAAACTGACCCTGTGGCTCTCCAGGGATTCCACAAACCCTCAGGAATGGATGATGTTGGGTACAGCAGGTGTTTCCAACATTTTTCCCATAAAATGGGATTTCTAATCCTGCTGAATCATCTTGTCTTTACTCAAATTTTTATTAACTACCTATAAAAATAAGCTGTCCCCCCCCCTCTGTTTTTCAACATTATCATGGATAGAGTTTTTGAATTGACTTTATTCAGAGTTGCCTCTGAAACAGAATAAGTGTCTGAACAGAAATATCTGCTCGACATTTTGAAAATGCTGTTGGTGGTATTTCCTTACAGCACAAGATATTTTTATCTTCCGGAAATATTTTGCTATAATGGGCAAAGAAATCAAGAAGGTATGTTAGAACTCGTGAATGAAAATACGAGATTTATCTCTAGTTCCTAGAAATAAATTTTTTTAAAAATCCAAAAAAACCCAAACCCAACCCAACCCAAACAAATTTAAGGCAAAGACCCCCAAACAAAGCAGAAACCATAACCAGAAGTGTGGAAGGATACATGGGATAATTTCTGAAGTTGTCAGCAATGTTATTAGTAATCATGTCCAGTGACTATAGAGCAACTTTATTTCTAATGTAGTTTATAAATATTAATTAACATAGTAACAAGCTTTCCGCTTTTCTCCCACTCACATTTTATATATGGCACTTGCTCAACACTGACAATTTCTCAGCTTTCACTGCTGCATTTTGTTTGACCTTGGACAAGTGAGCCAGTTGATCACAGTTACAGGGTCAAAAAGTCAACCCAGTAGTTTTTTTCCATTGTAAGCAATGGATTTACAGGAGGAGTGGATGGATATTTTTTAATGCTGAGCTGCAGTACACGTTTAATTTTGATGAATGAGCCCCAGACAGGGTTTGAACCTATGAACTCTCATTATGAATCTGTCTAGGGCACACTGGGTTCATTAGTCACTCCAATAGAAATGTATCAACAAATTTACTGAGGTTTCTGTCTTAATATCCTGCCTGATTTGTTTTTATTTGAAAGAAGCTTGAGTTTAAAGTAGCATCTTAAAAATAGTTTATAGCATATGCAGAAATTTTAAAGTCTAAAAACCAATTTGAATCATTGGTTTCTTTAGTATCTCTTCCTTGTGCTATTCTTTATTTAGTTTATTTTCCTCTCATGGCAATTCAGGTGTTGTACAGCTGAAGTCTTACGTTGACTTTGAGCAAAATAAATAAAGACTTTCAACATGCATTTCTTCACACTTTCAACAATTAGTTGGCTTCAAACTGACTTTTCTGAAGTCTGAACTCTGTTTGTAATTGACTGCCTGAAAAGACACTTTCTTTAAGAGAAGAGTAATGAGTCAAGGTAGAACCTAAATTTAAGGTTAAAAGGTTGGTTTTCTTTTGAATAGATGTCCATGAATAAAGGAAAAATTCTGAGAATTATAATTTCAGTATATAAATGCGGCTTCTTCAACTCTTTGACCTAACTCAAATGATGGGTCAGGCAGAAAATGTGTTTTCAAAGTCATAAATACACTTGGCAGACACCAGGTTGCAGTTCGGAAAATGGAAGTATCCTCTGCGTGTGCATTTCATCTGGTGAGGAGTCATTAATGTGAGTCATCAGATCCAAACTAAATTACACAATTCAGTGTTAGAATATGCTCAGGAAGGACAAAGAATTAAATAAAGGGAATCAATGTGATGAATTTGATGAAAGCAATATGTCTGGTGACATTGCTCAAGCACAATTGTTTGAAAAAGGGATTTCTTCTAAGGTATTTATACAACTTCCCTAACTAATGATGGGAAGAAAGGAGAAGAGCGTGAATACTGCAGGAGATAAATCTAAAATCCTTCCTGAATACTCATCAGATGTTTCCCCCATCGTGAAACAAAGCCTCCCTGTAGAAATGTAGAATAAAACGTGTTTTGGTGAGATGAGAGCTATTACCTTTGCCAAATAACCTGTGCTAATTGCTTTGCACCACGAGGGCTCTGGGCACCAACCCCCTGCACTGCGACTGCCACCTGCGCTGGCTCTCCGAGTGGGTGAAGGCGGGATACAAGGAGCCCGGGATCGCCCGCTGCCGCGGCCCCGAAGCCATGGTGGACAGGCTGCTGCTCACCACCCCCACCCACCACTTCCAGTGCAAAGGTAGGAGCCAGCTGGCACCCACGGGGCTTTGGGTTTACACCCTTGGTTTCGTGCGTTCGCGGGGAAGTTGGGTTTGGGTTTGGGTTTGGTTTGGGTTTGGGTTTGGGTTTGGGTTTGGGTTTGGGTTTGGGTTTGGGTTTCCTTTCCTGAACCGTCGCTTTCCTTCCAAGTTGCGTTTCCTTATGTTCTTTCCCAAATGGCAGGTAACTGCTCCACTGGCAGGAAAAGTAGGGAGCCTCAGAGCAGGGAGTGTTCCTGATGCTCACACCAGGTTATGTAATGCCACGTTAGCATATAGGGTGTTGTTAGAACATACTGGAACAAAAAATTCACCTGTGACATACCCCAAAAAACTTCAGGGAAATAAGAGTTATTATAAAAACATAGCGAACTGTGGTTATTATGTACATTTACTTGAAAACTGAGGAACGGAGAATTCTTCTAGAAAGCAAATATTTACCAAAAGTACATTTTCATCTGCCGATCTGCAAACGGTTCCCATCGGCTGTGACTCAGAAACTGCAGATAATGGAAAACGTGTCATCTCTGAGTTCAGTGTGCATTCATTCAGGAGAGGGTTGAGGTGCAGCTCTGTACAATTTGGGGTACTCAGTGACAGGAGTGTACTGTGTTAGAGAGCAGTCAGACAGATGATAAGGAGCACACTTCTTTGTGGATCGAGTAGGTAGCTCATTAGTGAGTGGAGATTAAGACATAGCTGGATGTTCTCGTAAAAAGAAGTTTAGGAGGTTTGCTTAGCTTACCAGCAAACACTTGAAGATGGAGCTGTATTTATAGTGGAAAAGATGGATCAGTAGCCTCTCTTAGAAATGGAAATGAGGGCATAAAGCCTGTTTTTATGTCTCTCAGAGTGCCATGCCCATTTACAGTACTGCCTGGCAGGGTGATTTTATAGGTGCTGGAATTAAACTGCTGAACAAACAAATGATGGTGTTGGGGTGAGTTTAAAACACAGGTTCCCAAGGCTGAGCTGAATTTTATGTCCTTTCAAATATATCTTTAATAACTGTAACCTTATAATTTAATTACTTTGAAATGTCAGTCTCAAAACTATCAGAACTCTGACCATAATTATCAAACCACAGACTTTACAATAGTCTCTCAAATCTGAAGTACAAATATAATAAGTACTAAAAATACCAGATAATGCATTTGTCCCTATGAAGTGAACCAAAGAAAATAATTGATTTTGTATATTAAACAGGATCTGCAAATTAAGCCAGAAAGAGAAGCTGGATGTCTTCTTCATTCTGAACCTGTGATAAATCAATAGTTACACTCATTTTCTCTTTAAACTAAAAAAGCAACTCTTAGGCAAAAGATAAGTAAATCTGTGATCCAGGATATTAAATGCAGTTGTATGCTTCTTATGTAAATATTGGGCTGGTCCACTAGAAAGCTGGTGTGCTTTCTAATATCCCAAAGGTCTCCATGGCTTGCTTTATCTGAAGGGAAAAGGAGAAAAAATATGTTGATTTGCAGTTGGTCTTTGCACAAGCAGAAACTGTTGATGGTCTGGACAAGTGGCAGTAAAGTTCAAGAAGGTCCAGGCTCTAGAAAAATTCACCTTTGCTCATCACAATACAAATATTTTGGAAAGCAGTAAATGATTTGGCAGTCTCACTGTAGCCCTTTCCCATTTCAGGGAGTGCTGAGCCCCAATCCCCCCAAACCCTGGGTCCCAGCACCAAGAGTCTGTCCCTGCTGGGCTGGGTACCTTGAGCTGTTGCATAAAGGTCGTGCTCAGATGTCCTCTGGGACCTCCAGGAACTTTTACATTAGGGAAAAAATAAGTATTTTAACTTATTCTTGTTAAAAATATGGTTTTAGCCTGTGACTGAGCAGGAGGTTATGTCTCAGCAGAGCCAAGAAAATAAAAGTGTGTTATGTGCAAGTCATGCAAACTCAGCTCTGCTTTTTATTAAGTTGCCTTCCCAGCTATGCACTAGAGGAAAGGAATGTGCTGGACTGAGGGCATTTTGCTATATGGATTTATAAATCAAATCCACAAGGGCAAAGTAATGAACTACTTAACTGCTAGGAACTAACACTGTTCTTATTAGCTCCTACATTGATTAGCTTTGATCTATGCCATAGAAATAAATGGAAAATGTACACGTATTATGAAATAAATAAATAATAGAACAAATTCGGTCTTGCTGACCTCTAAATCTAAAAGAGCAGCACTGCTGCCTGTCTCATGAGTTCTCAGAGGAGCCACCTTTGTTTATTCTTTGTATATTTTACCATGAAGACAAATGTAACTCAGATATGTCACATTCCAGCCCCTCTCACTGCCAGGAATTCAGGTGTGATTTCCTCTTGCTGTCCTAACTCCAAGGTAAAAACATGTATGGCATGTAGTTAGCTATAAACATGAAGATAGAATAGGATGACAATAGTCCTTTATTTAATGTTTGGATTTTTTTCTTCCTGTGTATTTTTGCCTCATTACTGCCCATGTCAGTCCCTGATGGCACCACCAGCACTGCAGGACCAGGCACAGCCCAGGTGCTGTCACCTGAGCCCCTTCAGTCCCCATTTCTGCCATGTTCTTACCCCTGCTGGTGCTCTGCAAGTGGTCAGAGTAAACAGTGAAGGTTTATTACTCCTGCAGGACAATTCAAAGCAAATCCCAGACTGGAAGGGATTTTTTTTATCCCTAGTTCTGGTAACTCTGGAGCTCCACCTTCTCTTGAACATCAAATTTAAGCTTCTTTTCTTCACTTCCAGGATGTTTCACAATTTACTCCTTCTTAACATTTATCATGCAGTAACAGAAGCTCTGTGTCCACTTCTGATTAGTACAGGACCAATTTTAAATTATTTTAAAATATATTTCCTTAAAAATGAAATTAAATTATTTTAAGGTCTTTACTGCCTGATACAATTTAAGCCACTTTAAAGTGCTAGGTTTTATTTTTTACATGTAAAAGCCAAGGAGTTAATCCTTATTAATATTTGAAATGTAGCCATTTTAAAAATCACTGTGTTGTAACTGTGAATATAACTGTGAATATAAAGCCTAAATTAGCTTTCTGTAAAATCTCAACCATAAAATATTGATTGACTTGGGACCCCAAATGTAATTAGTGTTGGTTTACTCTGTGTTTGTTTTCCTGCTCACCTACAAACTTCACTACTTCTCTGGAAGATTTCTGCTAAAAATACGAGATTTATTAGATGGTTTAAATATGGCCATGTGTACTTACCTGCATACATTTACATCTTTGCATATTTGGCTTTCTTGCACTTTACTGAGGTAGCTCAGTGTTGGTCATTCTTCTGGGCAGAAAGGGAAGAAAATAAGTTTCAAACCCTGTTAAAATTAAGGATGGTAAAGAGCTGTGCACCTAAATATTCCCATAAGCCTCTAACTAAATCTGTCTTGTGCATGGTTTTTATTTATGTTGTTGCATCTGCACTTTCATTCTTGTTATCAGCCATAGAAATGTCAGGTTACAGTTCCCTGGGGTTGCTGTTGCAGGATTTCCAGCACTGAGAAAAGGAAAAATTGCTGAAAGCCATATATATATATAACCCACTCCCTGGAGGTTCCCAACATGCTTTTTTCAGAGCATATGTTTGCATCTTCGGGAGAATATAAGCATCATTGAGACTCGCCTAGCACTTGATTTAAGTACTTAAAGCCTCTCTGATCCCTGGGAATCCCATGGTGTCGTGCAGTGCACCTGCAGAATGAGCATTTGTGCCAGTGCTTGGGAAAAAATGTTTGTGTGTGCATGGGAGGTGTTAATTTTGCAATCCAGTTCTTGGTGCCTAAAGAGGCCAGCCTAGAAACAGAGACTGGACAGGAGGAAGGGAATAAAGGTGGATATTTATTTGAAAGGCCTTCAGAGGCACACCCTGGGCAGGCCAAAGGCTACACCCAAGATGGACCCCGAGTCACGAGTTCTTCACACTTTTATAGCTTTGGTCCATTTGCATCTCAACCCAATTTCACCAATTAAACTTTAGCTAATGATGGAATTTCCCCTCAGCTTGCCCCCCTTCTCAAGATGCTGGGTTACACATTTTGGGCCTAGGCCGGGCTGGGTGTCCTTGGAGAGCAGCCTGGAGAGGCTTTGTTCTGTCTGTCTCAGCATGAGAGAGCAGCAGCTCCCAGGCTGCAGGACACTGCAGAGTTACACACTGGGAATGCAGAATTTGAAAAATATAAAAGTTAAAACCTAAGGCATCATTCTCTGCTAATGCTCTGTGTTTTCCTCTCCAGAGCCAGTGGATCTCAGCGTTGTGTCCAAGTGCAACCCCTGCCTCTCCAACCCCTGCAAGAACAACGGGACGTGCAGCAGTGACCCAGTGGAGCTTTACCAGTGCACCTGCCCTTTTGGTTTCAAGGTATGATTCCAAATGAACTACACGAGAAGCAAGGAACTGTTCCCCATCACTTGTGGTTTTTGAATTGTTGTACTGTGAGAAGTTAATTTTACAGGCATCTGGGCTCCAAAGTTCCCTTGCTAAAGCAGGTTTGTGTGTGAATTTTCAGCTATGAATTTGTGAATTTTCAGCTGTGCCCTGCTACAAATTTCATCCCCTGCAGTTGGAATGGCTTTGCTTTGTGCTGTGGCTACACAGATCATCCTGAGAAGCTTGCTCTGGCTGACCCTGTTTGGAGCAGGGGGGTTGGACTGTACAATCTCCAGAGGCCACTTCCAGCCTTGGGCATTCTCTGATTCTGTGATGTAGATATCCATGTAAAATGGCAAATTGGTTTTATCCTCCTTTTAGTTTTCTTTTTGCCAGCAACAAGATCACCATTTCATAGGCTTCCAGCAAAGGGAAGGCAGTTCAGATGAGAATTAACGGCCAGTTTGGTCCACAGTGACAGAACGCTGATACCTGGCAGTTCACATCCACCTTACACAGACTGATGAGCAGAAAGGTGGTCACTGATCAAACACAACCCCTAAATCAGCTGTCTCTGAATTCAGAGCACTCATGTCCACAGAGGGATCTGCAAATGTGAATCCTGTGGATGCCAGTCCTTGTGAGCAGTGCCAGCTTCCTGCTAACACACTGGGAAATGGGGAAAGGGTCATTGAGTAAAGCAGTTTCTCCAGCAGTGATGGATAACTCCCCTTGTTCACACTGCACTGCGAGAGCTTGAGGACACCAGGGCACTGTCTCAGAGCTGATAGAGCTGGAAATCTAGCTCAGGAGTCAGTAGCTGAAAGATTAAGTATAAGTAATAAATGAGGCATATGATCTGTTCACAGCCTGGGGGGTTCAGGTGTTATGGCCAAAGTAGGCTGCATCCTGCAGATTGTGATTTTATTTGCCTCTTTGGATATTTCTTACAGTCCTGGTCAGTTGAAACAGATGCTCATAAAACACAAAGTAGTAAGACTTACAAGGCAAAAAAAAGAAGGGCAAAACCAGACATAGGTGTGGGAAGTAAGCACAAGTATCCCTGTGTTACCTTTCAGGTAGGATTTAGGAATTAATTGCTTCTGATGATATCACCATTTGCCTTCTCTGTTTGCCTGGGATACATCCCAGAGTAATTGTGACAGATCCCTGAAACACTGGGAAAGGGAAGCTATAAAGCTTATTTCTTCTGTTTCATCCAGTGCCCCTACACTTAGTACTCAAGAATAATAACACTTCCCCTAAATAATTGAAAAAGGCATCGGAAATTTCCTGTCATTAAAATTCTTTCTACCCATTGGCATATCAACCAGAAACTTTTCTAGGATTTAAAAGACCATATTGTCAAAAATCTGTTTACCTGAAAGTACTTGGTAACAATCTGTTTATCTCAAGTTAATAATAGAATGGTCATTTTAATTTGATTTTTAACATAAATTAGGTTGAATTCTTCAGGTGGGAACTTGAAAAGTAAATTATTTCAGATTATTCCTGCTTTATAGCAGGAAAGTACATAAATCTTTTTGTATATCTTACTCTGTAAGACGTATCATTGGAGCAGATTATTCTAAGTAAAAATGTGTTAGGAGCATATCTTCTCTTTTGGCCCTTAGATTTTTGTTTGCTGGTTGTTCTTTTGGTTTTTTTGCTGTATTTCTAATTCACAAAGTCACTGGTATAGATGCATTTACACTGCTAGAAGACACGGTTGTGAAGGGAAGATTTATCAAAAAGAATAATCAAGAATAATTCTCTGGTTTATTAGAACATTGTAGTGTGCATCAAACCCCGGGATGCATCGTTTTCCTTGGAAGGGTTTTGGTTAAATGCTTGATGTGACTCAGTTTAAACATCTCACAGAGCATCCAGCTTTTCTCCTCTCTCACTTTCTCAGGTGACATCAGTGTGTGAGTGCAAAACCCAAAACCACCGTGAGCTTGTAAGCACCAAGCTGCCAGCCAGGCGTGGCAAACAGAGCAGGCATGGCTCTTGGAGCAGGGTTTAAAAATCCTGACTGGGTAACAGCTCAGGAAGAATTGGTGGAAATTTAATAAGCAAAAAAAGAACTGTGTGTCTTTACCACAGGTTTTTGAATAAAAATGAAATATGACAGGTCCAAATGCAAACCATATGAAAGGAGCACTCTATCTACCACGCAGTTCTCCACCAGAGATTCATGCTAATTCAATAACAATACCTTGCTTCCTTCTCACCAGCCAGCACCAAACAGCTCCATCCATCTGGAAGCTATTTCCCAGACCTTGATAAATTGCCCTAAATCTGCCCTCTCAGCATTTGTTTTTCCTTGTTTGATGTAGATTTTCAAAAAATCCTGTGTGGAAGAGTGCATCAATAAAGTGAAAAACCCACCCTTTTTTCCAAATTTAAGCTGATGGCTTCATAATGTTCCCTGGGCCGGGACAGACATTACAAGCAGCTTTCTGGGCTTCCTGTGCTCGTGCTAGCCTTCAGAAAAAGGGCAGCTAGCAGAAAGTCACCTGAGTTACCAGTTGCCCAAGTGGTGCCTGATGAATCAGGACACTGTACCAGTTAACTGCATTCTCAAAAGCCTGTGCTCTGCTTTTCACTGTCACACTGATGACGGTTCCATCTCTTACTTTGCATGCTCACAGAGATGTTTTTGCTATTGAATGTGTATCTTGTGGGGCTTTTAGCCATATGTAGTGCTGCCCTTGGTGGTTTGGGTAAACTCAAAAGTGAGATAAGTCATGGACCACCTGAGCTGTGAGGCCAGAGGGCCCCAGTGGTGTTTGATGAGGACAGAAACAGAGATTGCTCACTCAGGAAAGGCCAAGGCTGGGCTGATAATGATCTTTGCTGCTGCTCATTCCTTAAAATGGGTGATGAATGTGCTTGTTGAAGATAAGCCATGATTGAAACAGTGCTGTTGTGGTTGCACTTTGGGGAGAAAGCCCCAGGGAGTGGGATATGGCACCTCCAGCATCTGGCAGACTCATGAGCAGGAGCTCCAGGGTGCCACCAGTGCTGGCAGGAGCTGGCTCTCCATGTTGTGAAACTCATGTTTTCATATTAAACACAGGCATAGGTGTCATTATCAGGGTTGGGGTTTTTTTCTCTTCTCCACAGCATTCTTTGAATGATTATTTAGATAATATGTGTGGTTTAGATTGTAAAGTCTGATTGTAAGTAGAGAGATGGAGCTTTCTCCTGCTGGAAGTGCTGCTGGCCACCTGCAGAGCCAGTGTGTGTGAGTGCAGCTGGGGCTGGTACACAGATAATGGGAACCTACAGTTCATTTATGCTGTAGAGCATGTGGCTTGTAAGTATTCCCATTGATATTGCAACACTGAGTCCATGGGTGTTGGAATTCAAGAGATTAATCAAACTTGTAATCAATAAGTCATTGAAAAAAATTCACTTGAATAACTAGCAAAAGCTAAGGTGAGTGAAACCAACACTCAGTGTATTTTGCCATTGTGGTATTCTGAAAATGCCCTTTTGGAGTTTTTTGGCTGATTTTTGTCTTTTATACTCTCTTTTTGTTAAAACTGAGGTAGCAATAAATAGAGAATGATTTGCTTTCTTTCAAATAGAATTATCTGTAGAACTGGGGAAAGAGCTTAAAATACATTTTTGTTTTGTCTGAAATGAAAGAACATTGCCAGCCCAGAAAAGGAAGCACAGTGCCTGCCTGGGAATTTCCACAGCCTCTCTGATTGCTCAGGTAAAGGAGCCAGAGCTGCTGGAATGCAGATGTTTGTCACCTCTGATGTTTATCACCTCTGGGTTCTGCTGTTACTGACAGCTGTCTGAAATGGAAAGTGAAGATAGGTAAAATTGGCACAGCTCATATCCCACACTCCAGGCTCCAGATGCTGCTGCACGTCTGTGGTAGAGTTGCTCCAAGTTTTATCCAAATCTATTCACCTCCCTATTGAGTTCAGCCAGTGTCCTGACTTTTCTTGCAGCACTGCAGTGTCTTGAGGGTTCAAGCAATTTCACCAATCATCCAGGATGACAGATACAATTGGAAAAACCCTGGGTAAAGCTCTTGGGCTTTGGAGAGACAGCATTCTTTGCAGCCAGACTCTTGTGGTGGGAGGCATTATAGCGAAGCCAGAATGATATTTAGTGAGGAAGCTGGCTCCAAAGTTCTGCTAGGAATTTGGCTCTTCCCCCTCCCCACCCCCTACGCCTGGTTTTTGTCCCTGGGAACAAGGTTAGAAATGGAGGGTCTCAGAGCAGGATGTCCTGGGATATGGGGGATTCACACATATCCCATGTTTGCACTGACACAAATTCTGTGCCAGCACTTGAGGGGGTCAGTGCAGCTGAGCAGGAGCTGTGCCTGCTGAGCAGAGGGCTGACAGAAGGTTTTCTCAGCACTGCCCCGTGCCCCTGGTGCTGCCCTGGCTGTGCCCCTGGCTCGTGGGGTACACATGGCCCTGCCTGTGCTTGGAGCATGGCGAGTTTGCTGTGTCTGCACTTTGCCACGCCGAGGTTCTGCAGCGTAGCACAAATAACCTGTGAGAGCCCTGCAAGAATGGCAGTGTGGGGAGGGTTCAGCACAGAGCTCAGCGTGGGGCTGGTGGGGTTTGCTCATCTGCAGCTGCCTGGGGCAGCTCTCCCAGCTCAGAGGCCAGACAGAGCCTTCATTCCAACGGGGCAGTTTCTCAGTGGTGCTCACTCGGGTGAGGTTGAGTGGATGTAACCCAGTGGAGAGTTTGGCTGCTGCTGCCTGGTTTGTCAGGCTGATTCTGTGTGCAAACGTAGCTCTGTGTTTTTGTTTCTTTGGCTCTGTTAACACACACGTGTGGGTCCCCATGTGCATCCTTCAGAGCACAAATAAATCCCCAAGCTGGAATTGCAAAAGGAGAAGAAATTGGAAGGGACTCTGAGCAGCCTGCCCTCATCCTCATGAGCCAGGAGAGCAAAAGCCTCTCTCTGCCTCCACGTGTTGCTCTGCCCTGGCCTCTCTCCTCTCCCGGTGTCAGGGTCGGGGGGACAGGCACTGGAATGTCAGCTCAATGCCAAGTTTTCATGGAGAAGGAATCAGTTCAGCAAAACGCTGTTTGTGTGAGGTGGTTCTGCCTTGAACTTTCATTCCAATAAATTCTCCTGGAGTGTGTGTTTATGTGATCTGGGGTGTTTTATTTTTGTTTGATCATTTTAACCATACTGAAAATGCTTATTAATGAATGTTGGAGAAGCATTTTCCATTCATAGTAAAATAAAAGAGAAAGCCTTTAGGGATGAGAGGTAATGGGTGGCCACATAAAATGTGTAGATCTGTATTTATGTGTGGATTTTTAGGGCAAACACCAGTGTCAGCAGTAGGGGGTTGTAATTTCATACAAAGCTCCTAGGGCAGAAAAAACTGCAGAAATCACAGTATTTTCTTCCATGTGCTCATTCTGTAAAATTTACCATGCATCAGTCAGACTTGTGTTACTTTCTTTTTGCCCTTTCTGTTGTAGTAGGTCTAAAGAAAATGGAGATTTCCATGTGGAAGAGCATAAAATGAAAGGCTTAGGCAGGGATTATCTCCCCAGTTGGTGGCTGAAGGCGTCGAGACAGGAACACACCCACCACAGGCCCCATAAAAACCCTCTCGTGTAGGGTGGCAGGCCCTAATGAGGGCTCTTAATAAAGCCAGCTCTGAAGAAGTATTTCCATTTTTGTTAGGCCAACAAGAAAGCAGATGTTGAGCAGCTCCGGGCATTTGCTCTGTTTGTGCAGAGCTGAGCAGCTCAGGGGGATGGGGAGCTGCACCCACAGGTGGGCACTGTCACATTCATTCTCTTGTCAGTGCGGATTATTCCCTCTCACTTTGGTTTTACTACTGTTTTCCTGGTCTAAATGGGTGACCAGACTTCCAATCTTTCTTTTCCCAAGGTAAAGGAGAAGTTTTTATTGGCATTTAGTCTGAATTTCAGGCTCTTGTTCTTATGTTTGCCTGGTCCTATTACACTAAATAGAAATTTTTCTTCCTCTGTGGTTTGTCTGCCTTTCAGGTGATTGCTGTTTGCTATAACTCTGCTTAATCAAGTTCTGTTTAACCAAGTCTTAATTTTCTGTATCCCACCATTTCTGCATGATTGAACCAGTTGACGTAGTCGGCCACAGCTGAAAATTTTTATTGTAGATTTCCTTGTGATTTTCTGTCATCTGTTATCCTTGAGGCTTTCTTGGCACTGACTGTACTCGACCAAATGGCTTTTGGGTTTCTTTTGTTGTCCAAGAACATGAACAGAGATTGTCCTGGGAGGTTGATTGCCTTATTTTCTCCTTTCCTTTGGTGATGACAGAGTTGATGAAGTTGCTATAAGCAGGCTAAGATGGAAAGAAGACTAAACCCACTCCTGTTAATAGAAATGATCTAATGCCAGACTCGTTTGGGAATTAGACTGGGATTAGATCAGTGTGTAGGGGTGAGTGCACAAACACTGCACGTAAGGTTGTCCCAAAGCTCTGTGACCCCCGTGGTCCCTGGGGTCCCCTCCTCATACTGCAGAGAGCCTCTGAAATAAATATTGTGCTCTTGATTGTTATTGTAGTGGGCATGTTTCACTTGTTTAGTAGTCTGAAAAATTCATGTGCACGTTTGAGTCTGAAATCACTGCTGCCTGCCTCGGTTACCTGGCAGGTCAGCCCACTGTCAGATTGATACTGATGCCTAAAGAGGCCAACTTAGAAACAGAGACTGGACAGGAGTAAGGGAATAAAGGTGGATATTTATTTGAAAGGCCTTCAGAGGCACACCCTGGGCAGGCCAAAGGCTGCACCCAAGATGGACCCCGAGTCACGAGTTCTTCACACTTTTATAGCTTTGGTCCATTTGCATATCAGCATAAATTCGTCAATTAAACTTTAGCTAATGATGGAATTTCCCCTCAGCTTGCCCCCCTTCTCAAGATGCTGGGTTACACATTTTGGGCCTAGGCCGGGCTGGGTGTCCTTGGAGAGCAGCCTGGAGAGGCTTTGTTCTGTCTGTCTCAGCATGAGAGAGCAGCAGCTCACAGGCTCCAGGACACTGCAGAGTTACACACTGGGAATGCAGAATTTGAAATATATGAAAGCTAAAACCTAAGGCATCAATACCAGAAAGGATTGCTGGTGTCTCTGAGCTGGAGAACCTTGTAGGGGAGGCTTTTCAGATCTTCATGAGCAAAACAGATTACACTGGCATTTCTGCTGGAATAATGTGTACTTCAGTGTGAGACCTTTTATCAGCAGAGAGCTGTTGCAAACCAAATGCCTGCATCCTTAACAAACAGGGATGTGCCAGCAGAGGGTTCTTCCAAGGGACTGGGACTCTTCCAGAATATTTATTTCAGAAACCTAGTGAGCTTTTTGGAGAGATTTTTAAATCACATAATCTCTGCCTCATGTTAGGCTTCATTGGGTTTCTGCTTGTAATGTGTGCCTCCTCTCCAGGCAGGCTGTTCAGCAGCTTGAGTATTAGGCATAGTTAATTAAAAATACAACTATTTTATTTTATTTTATTTCTTAAATCATATTGATAGTATTTTTGCTATCTATACAAATGTCCAGTCTTTATAACTTTCTCTACAAGAGTTCACATTAAAAAAGAGGCACTGACTTTTGGTAGTATGAAAAGGAAAGTTTTATTGTCACTGCAAAATATAGTTTAAAAGAAATAGGCACTGAAGTATTTTGAAGGTACTAAAAACAGTGTTCTCATTCATGGATACTGGTTGAATTAGAGACTACATAGGAAATATTCAGTGCTAGATTTACATCAAACATATTGGGCTATATTTTATGTATAGAGTCAACCCTCAGCAAAATTAACTATTTTCAGTGTCCCTAATTTTCTTCTGCATCTCCCAAAATGTTCACACAATGGTCTGGATCAGTCAGTTGTAACCTTGGAAGCTCCAGAGCACCTGCCCCATCCAGTGTGGCACCTCTGGACTCATTTCAGACATGTGCTGTGTGAATTGACTCCATGATGGGTTAATGACATATTTCCTGCCATTGATTAAAAACCCAAAAGACCATTGAAACCCAAAGTGCTTATGTAAGGAGAGGTTTAGAAGGGCAATCAGGATTTACATGGTAATTAATGTAATTACAAAATAAACCTCAGATGTCCACAGAGAATTAAATTCCATACTCATAGGAGAAGAACCAGAGTTTTTAAGAAATAATATGATGAATCCTTGCACTTTGACTTTGACAGGCATATTCTTGATTACTAGCTGGAGAGGTAATGGAAGGTGTATTATACCCTGGAGGGTCATAAATCTTTCTGATTTAAATAAAATGAGGCTTAAGAGAGCAGAGTTTGCCTAATTTGCTATAAATTGACAATTGTGATTTATTAACAAGGACAAGGAAGTCACTAAGAAGTGCTGCTGCCATGGCCAATTATTGTTTAATCAGATGCCAGATGAAGCAAGACTGGCACAGGAGGTGACTACACAGTGCTGGAGATGGTGGGGTATAAATATTGTCTGTATTTTTACTTTTGATAGTAACACTGAGAAAGTTTGCAGAGGGAGCTAAATCAGCTGAGGGGTGGGAGGGGCAGCACAAGAACAATATCAGGGTCTCTCCTTTTCATAACCTGCCTTCTGTGCCATTTAGCAAATAGTATTTCTCATGTTTATGAGCAGCAGGCAACTCTGTTGTAGTATGGATGTGTCAGTGTAAGTGCAGCTGTATAAACAGCAATTCTGAACTGAAAATATAAATCAGATTATGCTAGGTAAATTCAGATTTATATTAAAAAACTTTTATCCCAAACTAGATGAAATAAATTAATTTTTCATGTTCAGTCAATTGGCTTCTAAACAGCAGTCCTCAGAAGGCACATTTTTATTACCCCGTTGGGACAGGTGACTGAAGAGGAGTTAATTCATCCCCAGGGTGAGTGGGGATTCATCCCTGAGGTGTGAGTGTCTGTAGCAAGGTCTGTGTTCCGAAGGAGGAGTCACAAGATTTTTGTGAACAACAGATGATCAAAATCTTTCAACTTCCACCTGGCAATCTAAAAGCAGTCTGATCCAAAATTGCTGTGATATTATCCATGCCTTGCCAAATAATTTGTATATGTGCCTAAGCAGATGGATCTGACGTGCGCCCTGCCAGCTCTGTGAGCTGTTTGACCTTGCCAATGAGCATCAGATCCATCTTTTCCAGATTGAGGCTTGGCCATTATGTCCGTGGCCAGAAAGAACATGAACAAGGAGAACAGTATCACCTGGACCTGCTGAAGAGCTTCCCAGTGCTGTGTGTGGATAACAGGGTGTCTGCATGTCTCTGAATATCAGTGCAATCAGGAAATCAGTTTCAAATGGCCTCACTGCTAAAATAACAGTCATTCCCAATGCTGTATAGTCTATCCCTTCCTGTAAAAGAATTTAAGTTAATTTTAAATTTTGAAGTTAGTTCCATCCTTCACACAGTTTACAACATCTCTAATTATTTAAAGGCATTCCCTTCCCAAAGCTGTGTGCGCAGGGATGGCTGAGGTGCCCTGAAGTCCCTCACGCTGCAGTTGGCACCAGATGCCCTGCTAGCTTTCATAACTGCTGTAAGACTTGCAGTACATGTAAAACTTCTTTTTATGATCCCATTATAGTAAATACTGGCTTTCCCTGCCTTGAAAGGCTCTGAAATACACAAACGTGAATAGAACTTGAGAGAATTTTTCTACCAAAGTTGTAAATTAGTGTGTTGGCTGTGAGGCTGAATTAATGGTATCGTGTTTCCTCGGTCAATTATGCAAAATTCTTCTTGTTTCTTCTTTGTATTTATGGCTGCTAAATGTATTTATTACAGGGAAAACTGCTGAATGCCTCATTCTTTTTTCCCAGCTTAATTTTCTAGTGGAATTGAAGTTTGTATGATAAAACTTTGTTCACGAGACATCTCATTCCCTTCCTGCCCTGGAAAATTTCAATTTACCTTCCAATTTTGACTATTTTTGGCAGAGGGATAAAGGTTTCAAGTGGTGAAAGAAGTCACTGGTAAAAAATGCTATTAGGTAAAAATTAGCATCAGTTTATACCGTATTGGATAGCTGCATGGCACAGCTTCAGGAAAACCTTTGATCAAAGTTCTCACTTCAATAAGCATGGAAGAAGTAACACTCAAAGAAAAAAGCTCCATTCAAAAGTTCAAACTGAATTCTCTTTCTGTGCTGAATGTCTGTGTCTTCTATTGTTTCTGGATTTTCTCCCCTCTCCTTTCATCCCCTCCCACCTTACTCTTTTATACGAAGCATCAGGAAATCACTGTCACACACCACATTCAGCCCTTCCCTCTGCTGTTGGACCTTGCAGGTCTGAATTTAAGGGCAGGTCCCAGGCACATCCAGGTGTAGTAAAACTCAAGTGTGTGTATCAGCCTACATAGGAATAATTCAGAAAACTGATAAAATACTTGCCACGCTCTGTGGGAGCAGAGCACAGCCCAGCAAAGTGGCTGCAAGTGTCCATTTATTCTTCATTTCCCAGGATTAGGAAGTTGAAATGTTAAAGCTGGCAGATACTTGTAGGTTGGAATAACATTCCTGGATATACTCATGGAACACAGTGTGCTCCTCAATTATCTCTCTGTGAATTTTCCTTCCAGCCGATCATGAAGTGGAAGATTTACTAAGGCTTTTCCCTTAATGTAGTGGTTTCTTGTTAACTTCTGACCAGGAAACCCGTAAGACAAGTGTTTTAATGTTTGTGAGACTGGGAGTTGGATGTGGATGCGTTACTCCCACTATTGGGAATGTAAAGAACAGAGTGTGCAATACAGTGTCTTTGTAGATGGTAATTTTGTCTGTTTTTCCTAAAAGCTTTAGCTGTATTTAGACCTTGATAATTAAGTTGTTTATGAAAATCTCCTGGTTCTTAGTTTAAAGTCTCTATCAACTATATTTGTCTTCATTTAGTATTTTTACTAAACACATGAATGCTACCATCTGTTCTCCACATATACCATCTAAATAAAATTTATTATGAACACATTGTATGTTGTTAACAAGTCGAATAAACTTTGGTATTTCTGTTGCAGAGCTCATTTTTCCAGCATGCTGTGAAACACTGTAGTCATTGAACAGGGCTGTAATTAGCTGGAAAGAGGTCTCCCTATTCACAAACCAGCGAGGTTGGACAGATTCCTGCCTGTCTGCAGGTGTCTCCCTCGCTGCCTGGGTCGTGTTTCTCCTGCAGTCAGCAGTGATGGTTTTATACACCAGGAGGTTTCCCCCTTCTGCCTGTGGTGAGCTCTGTGCTGCCACCCCTTATCTGTGCCCACTGCTGTTAGAAACAGGAGGAGGATCACGTTGGGATGGACAGAGCTCAAATCTCTGCCTTGTGAGTGTGAGTGAAACTCTCAGTCTACACAGACAATACTAATTCTTGAAAGTTAATTGAAAAAATTGTTGCAGTGGTTGAAACAGTGTCAAAGCAAATGAGTGCTTTTTTTACTGTATTATCCCTTGTTCTTCCTGCTGAGGTTCTTATTAGTTTTTGCTACTTGTTATTGGGTGTTTTATTGATCATGATATAATGTTCCCAGTATTGGATCCTTGTAAAAGCTGGAATTTGGCACAGCAGTGCTGAGGAACAGCTTGTAGATACAGTAATGCCCAGTACAAGTAATTTCAAACAAAGAACTGACTCTTTCTGTGTATGGTGAATAGTTCTGTTCTCATTCACTGAAATATGGAGCTGGAGCAGCCCAGATAAAGTCTGGACCAGCTGAGGTACTTCAGCTTTAAAAGGACAGCTCGACTCTGAACATATATGTCTTTTAATAAGTTGCAGAAATTTCCTGTTTCAATGCCTAAACCTTTCCACTCCTACAGAAAATGAGAGAAAATATATAAAAGTGTTTTGGATCTGATGCCTTCTATCAGAGTAGACAAAAATTTATTGTATCCTGGAAAAGCTCTAGAAGTAAAATATTGCACACAGGGGGACCTTCATCCTCCTTCTGTGAATTGCTGAGACAGTCCTATCTTCTTGCCTGTCCTTGAAACAAAGTCTGCACCTCTGTATCTGCTTCAGACCTCATTAAAAGGCTCTTTAGTCTTGAAGCAAATAGACAATATTCTCCTTTGTAACAATAGTTATTTCCAGGCAACAGAACTCAAGGAGTATTTCCCAACTCACAGATAAATTAATTTTAGTGATGCTTGACAGCTATTCCATTTTTCCAGTAAGAAGTCTCACTGTAAATTGAGACTAGAGAATTGCATTATTCATTTGAAAGATGTTTCTAGAATGTCTTTAGGCTCTTCTGGGTAGTGACAGTCTCATACAGAAATAAAATGGCCTTGCTTTGCTGTAGATTTATTAGTACCACTAGTTTCTGCAGCTTCTCTCCTCTCAGAGTTCTTTGTTTTTCAAAGTCTTCCTTGTTAGAGAAGTTGTACTTGTTTTGTGGGCTCGCAGTGTGCTGTTGATAAAGTCAGCTCAGATAAGATAATCCTCAGAGAAGGATTAAGTGTTGTTTGCCCATGTATTACAATGAGTAAACTGAGTCAGAGAGACTCTTAATTTTTTTAAAGCCACAGAGCAACTTAGTGTTGCAATTGTCTGGTTCAGCAGCACGTTCTAATGGGTTTCCATGCTGCCTGAGGCCCAAGAAGCCAATAACTCAGCCATTTTCAGTACAGAAATGAGACCAGAATTTGTCATGCGAAATTTCTTTTGCCAGTGCAGGAGACTGAAAGGGCCTTGCTCTCATTTCAATATTTATCTTTATTAAATTTTTACAAGAACATTCAAATTAATCTGAGTAATTATAGTGGAAGTGATGCGACTGTTTTACATGGTGTTCAACTGTGACAAAACCCTTCAGCAAAACAGATGCTTTGCTGCTTGCTCTGCTTGGCCGCCAAGGGTTCAATATTTCAGTGATACAGGGGCGAAGAGTTTGTATGAAATAGAAGTAACTGATGTTAGTGAAGTATCTATATAACAACCAGTTCTCCAGGGACACAGGAGAAGTGTAAAAACCAACACCTTCCAGGTTCAGTGCAGTACCGTGGTGAACCCCCAGGATGCAGGGCACAGATGGCCGAGGGACGGGCAGCGTTGGAGCGGGGTGGCAGCGGATCAGTGCCACTGTTCCGTGGCTCGCATCCGCACAGCGCCGCGGGCCGCATGGTGCCAAAATAAAACCTGCGTGAGCTTCCCTCGGCGCCGTCCCAATTCTCGCCCGAGACATTTGGGGACTCGGGGTTTCAAATGGAGAAAGACAGGCTGCTTGGCAAAGGGAGCACGGATGGAGCAGAGCCTCCGTGCCAGGCCTTGGGTGAGGGCCGTGCGTGCTGCCGGCACTGCTGCGCCGCGGGATGGACTCACAGCAAGGCACGGGTGGCCAGGGCTTTCTGTGCTTCTTTGGAAATGTTTCTCTTCTGATTCAGCCATGGAAAAGTCCGTCCCTCTTTCCCTGTGTTTGCAGGAATTTTAAAATGCAAAGCTGCTTCTCCTCACTCTCTGGGGAATGCTGGAGACAGAGCCTCAAGGAATACAGCTTTGTTAACAAAGCTCCTCTGTGGTATTGGATGAAATTATAATACAAAATGTATTTTTTATATATATATATATATATTTATTGCTGGAGGCCAGCAGTATGAGGCGCAATAAGGTCAAGTGGTGGGTCCTGCCCTTGGGTCACAACAACCCCCTGCAGCTCCAAGCTGGGGGGAGAGGGGATGGAAAGATGCCAGGAAGGAAAGGACCAGGAGGTGCTGCTCTACAGAGACTGAACAGGACCCCATGTGCCCAGGTGGGCAAGAAGGCCAGTGGCACCTGGCTTGTACCAGAAATAGGGTGGCCAGCAGCGTCAGGGCAGTGATTTCCCCCTGTACTCGGCACTGGTGGGGCCACCCCTCGAGTGCTGTGTCCAGTTCTGGCCACCATCACTGCAAGACATTGAGGGGCTGGAGCATGTCCAGAGAAGGGAGTGGAGCTGGCGAAGGGGCTGGACAGTCACAGGAGAGGGATCTGGGGGGGCTCAGCCTGGGGAAAAGGAGGCTTGGGGTGACCTCCTCTCTCTCCACAACTCCCTGACAGGAGGGTGCAGCCAGGTGGGGTCAGGCTCTGCTCCCAGGCAGCCGGCAACAGGACGAGGGGAAATGGCCTCAGACTGCACCAGGAAAGGTTCAGGTTGGATTATCGGAAAAAACTTCTTCACTGAAAGGGCTGTCAGGCATTCTGAGCTGCCTAGGGAGGTGATGGAGTGATGATCTCTGGAGGTGCTCAGGAAACAAGAGAGTGTGGCACTCAGTGCTCTGGTCTGGTTGTCAGGGTGGGGATCGGTCAAAGGTTGGACTCGATCCTGTAGATCTTTCCCAGCCTAGGGATTGTGTGGTAATCTCTGTGCCTCACTTCTTCACCCTGAGTCCTCAGTTCTTCCCACGATGCCAGCATGTCTGTCCTACCTGATGCAAAGTACTGAAGATTTCAGAGGTATTTGGAGGACTGAATCATAGTGACACGTGAGGAAGAGCCAAGCACCAGGAGTGGACAGACCAGACCAAATGAACCCTGTACTAAAGTTCACACTCATAAGATGATTTGGGTTTTTCATGCATTGATTAGGCTTAATTGAGGCTGCACCAATTTCAAGATAAGCACTCCAGAGACAAATTAAGACAAAAAAACCAGCTACCTGGACTGAATTGTATCTCCCAAGATATTTTTCTCCTCTTGACTGCAGTAATCTACCAGCTTTCCAGCAGATGAGCTGGCAGAGGTCCATTGCTAACAGGATCTTCAGCAGGAAGAGCAGAGTGATCTCTAGGACTTCTTGTGATTGCACAGATCCTTTGAGTATTGAGGCTTTTGGGTGGCTTTACTCCACCCTACTGTGTCAGTTACTGGAAAGCAAGACCAAACTCCTCAGTGTATTTGCCAGTTTTACAAATTGCTTGTTCTAATCAGCAGAATATAATGATCAGAGAAATATGTCTATTCCCGAGGGGCTAATAAAAGTCAGTAGCGGTGGAGGTTGCTCAAGCTGGTAAGGTTCAGCTGGAACCGAGGGCAATCTTTAAGAAGGGAGCTGAGTCAATGATGAAATCTTGGTGTGTTCTGTGCAGAAATGCAAACTCAGCTCCCACCACACCAAGGGCCTCTCCCCCGTGTTCTGACGCTGGTAAGGAGCAGCGTGTGCTGTTGCAGTGTTTAACTGAGTGCCTGGTAAATGCACTCGGTGGGTGCTGACTCCATGTGGGCTTGTGCTCACCGTGTGTGGCCTGCTGCTTACCTTTGGTCTTGACGCGTTCTTTTCCTTGTAACTAACATTAAAGTGTGTTAGAGCAATGGTGAAACCAGCTGTGTCCTTAAAACACTCCAATGAAAGGTTCATTACAGCCTTGAAACTGAAATGATGCTGAGATACCCACCAGTCCCATTGGATAAAGCAGCTGCCCTGCCGAATTCTCACTGAAGTGATGAATAAATCTGATCATCAATAAAGAACATTAGGTGATGTCACGGGTCTGAAGACCACAGACCTCTTGTAAGTGGTGCCACGAGCAGAGTGAAGGAACAAGAGACATTGATTCAGATGACATGAGTCCTACTAACATTGTTTCTTTTCAATTTTCCCAAATAGGGTCGAGACTGCAGCGTGCCCATTAATTCCTGCATTCAAAATCCATGTCAGAATGGAGGGACCTGCCACCTCACCGAGGCAAACAAAGATGGATTCAGGTAGGAGCACAAAGCTCATTTAAAATGAGATGATAAAATTTAATGTGTTTCTGCTTTGCATTAATGAACTGTAATGGCTACTTTATAGAAACTACTGCTTGTGACACTTCTATTTGCCCTACAAAACTATTGCTGTGGTTTCATTGGTGTGACATATTGTTTTCCATGCAACAGGCCTCCTTATTTCCTCATAATGGAATATACATTTAAGAGCTTTTGAGCAGTCTCTATGATCTGCATTGTGTTATCTGTATCCTAATTTTCCTTGGGGCATTTCAGTCTCACATCTAAGCTGTTTTTGTGTTTGTAAAGTGAGCATCTGTTGCTTGACAACCAGATCCAAAATGTTTTCATACTGAAGAATCTTGCAGACAAACAGGCTTTAAAGAAACAATTAAAAAGCACAGGGAGATTGCCAGATCTTAAGCATTGTGCCTGCAAGAGAAAAACCTCTGCAGCTGGATATTGTGGATTTCAGTTTGCCCATACAACAAAAATGTAGCATAGATGGGGATTCTCCAAGAGAAGTCCAGAAATTTTGATGAGATAGCTGGGAGATCTGCACTGCTGCAGGCACAACTTCACAGCTAAGAAAATACAAGTTTGAGACTTTGGTCAGTGGTGTTCATTCAGGTTGATAGAAAGTTTCTTTTTTAAAAAAGAGCTGCTGGAATTTTCATAGATTCACTCCTCTGTATTCATGCTGTTTCTTGCAAAAGAAGAAGCAGTAAACAGAAGAAATGCCCCAACACTTCTCTCTGTGCCTGCCCACCCTCAGGAATTCCCTGCTTCCAGAAGCAGATGCAGCACATCACAGGACAGAGGACACAGGTGATACTGCAGTGGAAAAGCACAGGTTGGGGGGGATGAAGAGACACTGTCTCTCATCTGCTCCGTAACAAACAGCAACTGGAGGTTTTCCAGTGTGGAGAACAGGAGCAAACATGGCCACATCTCCATGAGGGGCAGTTCAGGGCTCAGTTCAAACACCTGTGACAGCCCCTGAGCAGAGCAGAGGAGTCCCTGAGTCGTGTGGTTCAAGGGGTCTCTCTGCTTGACAGACTCTGTAGATTGTGGTGAAACCACTTCTCTGATCTGATCTGTCTCCTCTTGGTTCAGATTTTTGCAGGCCCAGCAATTTTTGGAGTAAAAGTTCAGGTTCTTGAGAGAATTACTGGTTTGGTGGTCCTTGGTTCACTTTCCTTTCTGGTCACTCATGTACATAGCTTTCTCCAGCTTGTGCCAAAGCAAAACTGTACCATATTAGAATACCTGGAGTTTGTCACTCAATACCCATTTTTCAAAAATATAGCTGATACTAAAAATGCAGTAGTAAAACATTTTATAATATCTATAATACTAGAATGAGAGCCTTCAGCATATATTTTGGATTGGGTTTTTCTTTAGCATTTTTGTTTTGTTTTGTGGTAGAAGATAAAAAGTTTTTGAATGACCTGAATTGAGAGCTACTTCTGAATTTCTCTCATGAATTGAATTAATTTTACAATTTCAGAGGCTTTGCTTCAGTTCCAAATGAGCATTGTTTTTGAGATCCTTTATAAAACTGCAGGGGTGGTTTTGTTGCTGAACAACATTCGAGGCTTTTTAGGGAAGGATTCTGCTTTTATAGTTATTTATATAGTTTCAGTTGGTCTAATAAAAGACACATAAAACCATATCTCATCAAAATCCTGCTGCATAAAATTGGATGTTCAGCATATTCATTGCTCCATTTTCTCCTTATATTTAATTCAGTCAGTCCACAGCCTCTGTGGCTCTGCAGGACTGTGCAGCTTTAGCATGGCATAGGCAAATGTGGTGTGGAGATGGAACAGTCAGTGACAAGGAAGCTATAGAAACATTTTGAGATTGGATTTGGTTGGTTGGGTTGGGGTTTTTTGGTGGGAAATCTCTCCAGTGGATGGCAGCAGTCAGAGTTATGAGCACATAAATTGTGTTCACCAGGATGGGAAAACGCTGCCCTGCATTAAGTGCCGTGAGGAAGCGGATGTCAAAAACATTTTCATGAGAGGCCTCCTTGGATTTTTTTGTTGTGTGGCCTGTAAAAGAAATTATATCTTCTGTATATTCTCTTCCCTAGGGAAATATATTCATACACAAGCCCTGCTGCCAAACTTGTCAAATCTTTTCTCTTGTAAAAAGGAAACTTAAGCCAAAGCTCTCTCCCTATGAAATGCCAAGCTCTTTAACTCTCAAGTTTCTGTGGCCTTAGACAAGAAAATTACCATTTGAAATAATGCTAAGGTGGTGATGTTCCCCCCAAAGACAGGAAACTCTTAGTTATGGCTGAGATTCCAGCCCGACGCCCCCGCTGTGCCTGGTGCCCACAGGGGCTCTCAGCAGCGGGGGCCTGAGGCGCTGGGGTTTGCTGGAATAGCAGATCCTGGTGGGACAGCCAAGGGCAAAGGTTCAGCTGGAGTTACTCCATCCTCTTTTACCCTTGAACTTTTTCAATCCTGAGTAATTTCCATATTCTCTTCCTTCAAGTAGGGGTGACCTCTGTGTTGAAGAACAGAGAAGTGACACCATGTGGCTCGGAGGATTGGGAACACGAAGTTCTTCCTCCCTTTGAATTGTTCTAATCTAATCTATGTCTTCCTTGACAAAAGGTTGCCAAGAAAGTCACTTATTGAGACTGATAAAAGAGATGGCCAGTGAGACATGTCCTGGTGGTTCAGCATTCCTGGAAGGGAGGCTTTGGCAGGAGCAGAGCTCTCAGCTCTGCTGCGGTTACCCACAGGCAACAGCTGATCTCTGATAACCTGCGGTGCTGGGAAACAAAGGCTCTGGCTTATTTTAACTTTTCTCCATATAAAACCCCCTCCGTTTCCCAGATTGGTTTTTTTTAGCATTTTCCACAAACTGTAAGTGCCCTCATAAATGTAAAATCCTGGAACTGATTAACTGCCTAGTGTTAATTCTGCCTAGTTCAAGGAAAAACATTGCACTTCCAGACTTACAGGCTACTCCGTTGGGATCTAGATGTAAAAGGCTTCTTTACCATGAGATTGTAATATTCCTGAAAGAATTTACTATCTCTATTTAAAAGCTGATTTTTTTGAAACTTGACACACCGTATGGATATCTGTTTTAATAAACAGATGCTAAATTGTTTCATTAGAGTTTATTTTTAAAAAAAATCGAATACAGTAAACTTTAAAAATTGCCAGCTTAAAAAAAAACTTACGAAATGCTTCAGGTCCAAAAGTTTACCCCAAAGTGTTGCCATTAAGCTTTGTGTTCCCTCGCAACTTCATGAGGATAATGGGATTTTATTTCATTCTTTATAGGAGAGCACAACACCAATCCCTAAACAGGAGGAATAGGGAATTTGGACCTCTATTAGAACACAGCATCTTAGGAAACAGTTGTTTCCTGCCTGGCTCCATTGTTTCCAACATCCACATGAAATGCTGTCTCACACTGCTTCACTACTGAGTCACTGAAAAGTTTTCTTCATTGTCTCTGGAATTCATTTTCTCCCTGGGTCAGCTGGAACCCAAGTTTGATGACCTTCCAGTCACTCAGCAGACTTCATTTTTCTTCTAAGCTTTTTCTGGGAGAATACATACAAACAGTCCCAAACTGCAGCTCTTTCAACATGTGGTTCAATCCGGGTCCCAAGTTGTGTGTTTTATCTTTTAATTTCAGGCCTCATATCTGGCACATTTGAATGCAAGTCAAAATAAAAATCATACGTAAGCAATAATATAAAGACTCCCTATACTGCATAAGGACCAGTAGCCAAATGTCATCCATTATTCTGACATTTCCCCAAGTATGGAATGTGTCCTAATGCTGAGCAATTTATGTTAACAATCCCAAATGAATTGTTACTAATGGTAACTCCACTGTGAACCATTACTGTGATAGTATTTAATAATGTCATTTTTAATTGCACACATCCAAGCTGTCCCAATCCTTTTGTGGAAGGAAAATGGTGTTACATTCACATAAAAAAATCACCAGCACAAAGCCACTCTTGTTTCTTTTCTTTAAATGGAGAGAAAAAGTTCTGTTCCCAAACTGAGACCTTGTCTTCCAAGTTGCAGCCTGGAGCATATTTTTATGATCGAGTTAAAAACCCTTGAAAATGGGGTTTGTAATCAAAAAGCAAGACATGATGAATATATCACTGTATTTAATTAGAAGTCTTTAACCCCCTCCCTGACACTTGCATTGCCACAAAAGATGGTGTGCCATCTCTTCTTTCCTCTCCGCCTCCTGTGATCCTCTGGCTCTGGGTCAGCAAGAGGACATGTTTTATTAGCAATAATGAGCTTGAGACAGGAAAAGAAAATATTCCTTATTGATTTATTGTGTCCTAAATTGGATTTATTTGAGCAGTTTGGTTTTGGTTATTCATGGTGAAGGTTTTCTAACTCTCATGACCTGTGGATGGTCCTTGCAGAATGAAGATGACTCTGAATGTGACCAGTCCCTCTTCTGTACCCATTTGGAACATCTAACTGTTGAGGTGGCTCAAGACACATTCCCGTCCCATTTTTTCTCCTCTTTATTACTCCTTTCTGAGATTGTCATGAAGAATCTAACCTAACCCTCAGGATCCAGCCTGGGACTGCTGAGGGTGGATGCAGAGCTTTGTGCCATCCCTCCCCTGGGAGTCCCTGCACTCTGCTCAGGCTGTGGCACACAGTGGGAAGGGAAGGAAAAGTCCTGCAGCTTTCTTCACAGATTCTGAAGAGCTCCTTTTCCTCCTGGGCTTTCCCCATCTCCACCCCATGACACCTACATAAAGCAGGATAACTACCTCACGTCCACTCCTGTCAGAGCTGGAAACAGCACCCTGCAGCTATGTCTGCTTTGGAAATTCTCCTGGTTTCCAAAAGCACTGGATGGCAATTAGTGTAACTGCTGTAGTGCTTTCTGGTTTTCATCCTCATCAATCAGTAGTGCTTCTTATTTGTTCAGTTCCTTTTCTGCCACCAGAGCCTGCATAAGAAAGGAAATGAGCAGCTGAGTGAATGTGTAGTTTGGACAGGGACTCCAAACAGCCCTTTCTGTGACTACTGAACAGCAATGCTGGCACTTCAAAACTGACACTTCAAATATCATTGCTGGCTTCTCAGAAGCCACTGATATTACTGGAGCACTTAACTCATGTTTTTAGACTCTCTTTTAGGAAACTCTGGCCTCCACCTCTTCATCACTTACAGATAGTTTAAAATATAAAGGTTCTGTTTGTAACCATAGCTTCTAGATCTAGGGAGGAAATGGAGATTGAAAAAAAATCAAGCCATTCTTCAACCATTTAGTTTGTTACACTCCCTCTAGGGACCATACATCACGCTCCTGTGAGATAAAATGTCTAGTGCAATTATTCTTCCCTAGTGTCCACATCCTCACAGAACCATTACTAGCTCTGCCATGGTCTGTGTTTTAGTTGAATTATCTGGGCATCATCAGCCCTTCTCCAAACAGATGTTGGGGGAGCTGCAGACGTACTGAAATCTTACAGCACTTGTAAAAGCAATCATTCCCAAACATTTCTTGTTTGGACAAGTGACAAAGCAGTAATGAGAAGAAAACGCTCATGTCTGTAAATTCAACTCGAGCTGCTGTTCTTTGAAGAGGCCGAGGTATCTGACAGCTGCCAAGTTGTCCTGTGATTGTGCAGTCCTCAGTCCAAATGTCCACATTCTCACAAAAACATTAACAGGGAAGCCAAGGATTTGAATATTGTGATGAATGTTTACTCTCCTGCCCTGGAGTTGCTTACTTCAGCTAAGGGCCAGAGTTATCAATAAAGCAAGCAAAGGGAGCATGGCAGAGGCTCCTGAGGATGATTTTTGTCTCGTGTAAATAATTACATGACCCCAGGAACCATCAGACTGCATCCTTCACCAAACACATGGGGTTAAATTGCTCTGTGCCTCACAGCAGCAGTGAATTTGGCTCCAACTGACTTTTACATGTTTTAATTTCAGTTTTATATCTCCAACCTCCTGTCCCTTTAGATCTGTGCTAACTTTTAATATTTTTTTTTCTTTCTCCAAAGCTGTTCTTGTCTTCTTGGGTATGAGGGGGAGAGGTGTGAAATAAACCCAGATGACTGTGAAGATAATGACTGTGAGAATAACTCTACGTGTGTGGATGGGATCAACAACTACGTGTGTCTCTGCCCTCCTAATTACACAGGTAAGAAAGGGCCACAACCAGAGAACAGGAATCCATGAGAAGTGCCTGAAGGGAAGGGTCCAAATTCATGTTTACTTTGTGGATGAGCATATAATTAACTGAAAATCTAGTCCCATTTTAAACAATCTGAATCTCTTCCTGGAAAAATGTTAATTCTACTAATATTGCAATACATGTGCTCACAAACATGGCCACTTTCCTGAGTCAAAATACTGATGCCTCATTGTAAAATACATTAAAAAACAGTATTTAAGGGATCAGAGAAATCTCTACTTCAGCGTGCACGTTCTCAGTACTAAGCTGAGCCTGATATACACCTGTCCTGAATCTTGGAATATCTGCCTGTCCTGAATCTTGGAAAATCGTGGCTTTGTGGGCATGGCTTTCACCTGAGAGGTCTGCATGTGTTAAATACAACGAGCCTGGTGATGTGCTGCTAAACTCCTGATCCCCATTTCACGAGAAGCAAAGGCTGTGCAGGCTCAGGTGTTGTCTTCAGTGTGACCCAGGTCAGGGGGCAGGGTCAGCTGCTGAGCCCATGGTCACAGGGTTGGTGATGGAGGTAGAAATGGGATCAGTGTCTCCAGTACCCATCCTGAATTGCAGATAAATTCCTTCCTAAACCTTCTGTGGGAGCAGAGGCTCTCCTGAGTGGAATCTAAAAATGGTTTTCCTCAAGCCATTCCAGAGCATTCCATAGAGTTACTCATTCCCAGAGTGTGAGCCCAGCCCTCCTGGCTCAGCATGGAGGGTAAGGAAACACCTGCAAGAGTTCCTGCTCCAGCCTTTGAAATGGGGTTATTGCCTTCTGAGCATGGAGGAGCAATGAAGGGCTTCTTGTACACTGGAATATATTACATGTCAGGGGATTTAATGAGGATCAAGCTTGAGTGGCTGAGTAAGGCAGGAGGAAAGCTTCTAGAATTTCCAAACTCTTAAAATACTTTTGTGGCTGATACAAAGGAGGCCCATGTAAATCTTCAGCTGAGAAAAGCCTTATGACTCAAATGTACATTTATTGGGTCTCTAAAATGATTTTTCTGCCAAAACCTAAAACAATTCAGCTTAGCAGAGTAAAGAGTTTTGCTTGTAGGATGTTGAGCCCATTGTGCTTACTTGTGCACTATTTATGTCAGCTGCTCTTGGGTGGTTTCTAACAGAGCTCAATGGAAGGAGGCAGAGCCTTTACATTTACAACAGGAAATGGATTTGCCCAGCCAAGGAAAGACATATCCAGTAAGGAAAACTGAATCCAGCATATATGCAAATGCACTTTCCTTTCCACAGGATTATTGCAACTTTTTTTTTTCCCAGACAATAAAGGTAGGAAATAACTAGATTGGGATTTCTTCTCAAATGGCCATCTGGGTAAGGGCCAGAGAACTCACGTAATACTTTAGAATCAGTTTTGAAATATTTTTAATCAACTTTCTGTGTTTTTTGTTTTGTTGAGTTCTGGCTTTGTTTTTTTCTTTACCTGAATGTTGTCTGTGCTGTGCCTACGTTGATTGGCAGGAGTTTGTGGAATACCAGACCTCAGTGTTGCCATGTGGGGGTACACAACCACACAATAAGCATTTGCTATCATAGCGCAGGCAATAAGTTTGATTGCAATTGAAACAAAATGAATTTTTGAAAAAAAGAAGGAAATACTTCCAGAAAATATAATATGAATCGTGAGTGAAAAAGGTTGCAAAAATAAGGTTGTTGCTTAAATTAGAATCTGAAGAGTCACAATAGTTCTTGTTCCTTAAAATAGGAAGAGTTTAGTGAACTGTGATACCAGAATTGCCTTAACCTGCTTTCCCTCCATTTTGGAGGGGGGTATTTCATCAAACCTGATCAGTCACCGGGAAGGACTGACTGCAGTGCAGCTGCCTGGGCTGAAATGTCCCTCAGAGCTGCCCCTGGCCTCGGAGCAGGACAGGGAGCAGCATAAAATGGCTGGAAGGATTGAAGCCATCAGCCAAACAAAAGAACAAAGAAGCCAAGCAAACCTGAGAAATGGTTTCGAGGGTCTTTAAGAGTTGAGTCCAAACACAAGAAGTGGGGCATCATGTGAAGCTGCTCAGTTGACTGAACAAAAGTGGAGGAAATGTCATGGAAGCACAGAGGAAAGTCATGAAAACACACCTTGAAATGGTTTGTGTGTCTGACCTGGAAAGAGAGGGATCTACTGACCAAAGAGTTTGACTGAAGTCTCCTGTGACATCCAGGGCATCATTAGGTATATTCTCTTTAGATGAACCTTTTTGTACTGAAGGAATATCTGAAACTACCATGGCAGTATCTATTAAAAATAAAATAAAAAGGAGGTGCAGATGAGTTCAGTATTGCACATTATACGCTCAGAACAGTGAAGGCCAAGGGTTCAGAGAGGAAGCAGTTCACTCCAGGGGTCAGGAATGCTTATTCCTGTGCCCAGAACTGTGCTCTGAGGTACCTGCCTCTGTGCTGACTGTGCAAAATGTTGTGTTATCAAACTGCGTGTGCTCCAGCGTTGCCAAGTGTGTGGATTTGATCCACATGTGCATGAGCAAAGAATGGAGAGGGGGCACTGTCCAGGGAAGCAGTTTTCCTGTGAAATAGTCTGCAGGACAGTGAGCTCTCAGTGCCTGAAAGGGCACAAACATCCATATCCAGGGTGCATCTAGCAGGACAGAAAATGAAGGTGGTATGTCTTTATGTTGTACCCAAATATTAGCCTTAGTTCTGTTGTTAACAAGTACTAGGTAGACAGAGCAAGGGTCTTTTTGCTGCTTTTTTTCCTCACCAATGCTCGTACAGAAAATAGAAATTTCTTTAAAAAGTTCACTGGCTGGGCTTTGTGGCTGAACGAATCCAGACCATCCATTTTTATCAGTGTGATTATGCAAGAGTGGTTGGTTCTGGGTACAAATGGGATTTCTCAGCTGTAGTTAACCCCCACGTTCAGTCAGGAGTGGTGTGGCTTGCACTGGAGCTGTTTCTGCACGGATAGCCTGGGATGTTTGCAGTAACGGGAGCTTAGAGGTGCCCAGCTCAGTTACTGCAGATCCCTGCTTTTCCCTCTGCCAAGCAGGGAGCCCGAATCCCTCATCACTGCTGTGCTCTTGGCTGCCATAGTGCTGGTAACGCTGCAGGGATATTTCAGTAAACTCTGCATGTACAGAACAAATGCATGCTGTAATACAAGAAACAGTCTGGATGCAGGGAGGAAGAAGATCCAAGAGCTGTATGTGTGTTGTTCTATAAGAAATAGTGAGGGTCCCCTTTGGCTTAGTTGTGTAATGGTTAAATCATGATAGTAAATCTTATGTTCCTAAATGAAATACAAATTAAAAATGAATGTGTTGAAAATTTTGACTATTGACAGAGTCACAGTATCCAGGCTTTGGTTTTTTCCATACCTTAGTGTTTTCCTGCTCTATCTGCTGTCTGCCTGGTTTTACTTGTTCGAGCCTTTTTAGGGAACAATATCCCAAATTATGATGCATGAATTTTGCTTTCATTGGTTGGAAAAATGAAGGCCAAAAATCTTTCTTTAATTAATAAGATTTTGCAGTGTTTTCTTTTAAAATTCTTTGACAGCCCTACTCAGAGTAGATGAAAAATGGCCAACTTGCTAAGTGACTGCTGAGGAAGGAATTTCCCACACTCCAGCCCCATTTCACTTTCATTTAAAAAAAGAAAAAACCCACACCAAAAAGCAGCCCACACTCACACAATAACCTCCTTCCTAGTTCTTTTCCATCTATTAACTTTAAAACAATGTGGAATTACAAATGGATTCCATGAAGTAGTAAATGCAAGTTAAAAAGACAAAACTGAGAGGAGTGGAGGCAGACAGCTGAATGCCATAAAAAAGCTTCAAGCCCATACCCCCCCCCATCACCAGGTTTTCTCACCATTCTTAAAGTCATAATTTTCAATATTTGTTGCCTGCATTTAAATAGCCAAACCAACACTCAGGGTGTGTAGCAGAGTCCTGATGGCTTTAATTGTCAGCTGATGTCTTATTTTTCCTCTGCCCAAGTGGTTATTTTAATCCTGAAGCTAAATTATAACCATGTAGTTCCTCCAGGACAATCCTGTACCCAAGTGCAGCCAGCTCTGAGCAGTCTGGGGCTGTTTTAGGGCCTGCTTGGACCTTTGGTGGTTTACAGCTCCTCCTCACAGTTTTGTAGGCTCTCCTCCCCTTCAAAAAGAAACATTCATAGGGACATCAAAAGAGAAAGATATGAATTAGATCAGCCACCCTGGTTCTTGTCCTTTTTTGTGTTTTTCTAATCTCTGCCTTTCTGGCTTCAGCATGGCCTGTCTCCAGCTATTGATACAAACATTGTGCTTTCTCTCCAGCTTTGTGGTGTAGGAATGTAGGGCAAAATTCAGGGAGCTTTTCCCTTCCATTCCTTTTTCCTGTTCACTGCTGTTCCAGAGCTCCTTCAGACCATCACTGCTTTGCCCATAGTCCTAGATTCAAACACAGAATCTCATCCCTCCAAAGAGATTCTGTCCTCAGCCCCACGGCCCTCTGTGCCTCCACGTGAGGAGGGGTCCCAACATACATAGAGGAACAAATGGGCTGCACCAAACACATCCTGAGTGCTTCATTTTGTGCATTCATTTTGTGCTTTGCCTGTTAGTTTATTTGGTTTTGTTGTTTGCTGTGACTTTTCCTCATCCTGATTTTAGCAGAAGCAGAAATATGTAGCACTTACACAACAAAAAAAAACAACCAGGAAATGTATTCCTATTTGCCAAGGATCCTAAAAAGCCTCAACAATACCCACACCTCTTTGTTCTGAAACCTAAAAAAAAATAATTAGTGGCTTCCACTACTGAAAATAGGTCTTTACTAAAATACACAGTAACCCATGGCAGAGAGAGGGCGGGAGCAAGTGTTTTAAAATAGTTTGCTTCCCTGGGAAAAGCTGCAAGCAGTTTGTATCACTGACAAAAAAAATCTCTCTAAAAATAAATAATAATAAAAAAAAACTAGGAACTATTTCTGGTTTGATATGTTCGGGAGAAAAGGCTAAGATTTGTTTTACCTTAGGGGACCTTGTGGTGTCCTGGGGTAGATTGTATCTGAGATTTTTGCAGCTCTCCTACTTTCAGATCCCAGTTCCCTGTTGGTGGTTATGGGCCCTTTTCCTGGAGTGTCCCATGGTGGTAACTCTGTCTGGCCAAAGCCAAGCACCCTCTGCAGCCAAACAGCTCCAGGGAAAGCAGCTGGGTGGTGCCTTGGGGCTGTCACTCAGTGCTGGGGCCCTCCCATCACTGCTGCTGTGACACTGATGTGACACCGGTGTGACACTGAGCTGGGCACCGGTGACCCCTGGACAGGCTGAGGTGGATCATGGCACTGAAGCTGCTTTTTCCCCCCAAGTTTTTGCTACAGGAGCAAGGAGGTTTGAGGTAGCATGCTTCAGCCTTGTGGTTCCCCAGGGATCTGGACTGCCTAATAAATGCTGAAGGCTTAAACAAGTATTTAACTATCAACTTCTTTTAAATTTTGGAACTTCAGCCATAATTTCCTCAAGACAGAAAATTGTGGTCGGAGTTTGGTGTGTTTTGTTCCTTTTATTTGAAGGAATTCTGCCTTACATGGAAGTTTCTCAGTTTTAGTTACTTGGCAGATGTGAAGTGTACTTGCTTTCTGTGTGAAACATAAAAAGGCACCCACGTTTCCTAGTTGTGTAACAAGGAATGAGAAGTGCTGGAAGACCTGGAAGGCTTGGGCTTTGTTCAAGAGCCTAAGCCCGTTTCAAGCCCTGTTTTATTAAGGGAGAACCACATGTCATTGCTATCAGATTGGACTCTTATCTGATCACACTGGAAGGAAATAGCACAGAGCTGGCAGTGCTGCAGCCTGTCTTCAGCCTCAGTGTGGGTGTCCTGCTATGCTGGAGTGCTCAGCTCCAGGATCTCCTCTGGTCAAATTCCCATCTGTAAAATGTAAAGTGTCGTGTTTGTGGAGTAAGATCTACCAGAGAATTTCTCCTTGTTCATCAGGACACAGCACGTCTGTAAGAAAATGGGATGTCAGCTACTGCTGCTGTCCTTTCGGATGAGCAGAGTGAATCCATCCTCACATGGGACGTATGAGTTGTTAAATCCAGCCTGTCAAGAGGCACAGTGGGAAAGAAGAAAATCAGCCTGCTCCTGAAGAGCTGTGTGCTGTGGAAGGGACCCACCCTGGAGCAGTTCTTGAAGAGCTGCAGCCTGAGGGAAGGACCTGCGCTGGAGGAGTCCTTCAAGGACTGTATCCCATGAGAGTTCTGGAGCAGGGAACGGGGTCAGGAGAAAGGAGTGGTGGAGACAAAGTCCTTCAAGGACTGTATCCCATGAGAGTTCTGGAGCAGGGAACGGGGTCAGGAGAAAGGAGTGGTGGAGACAAAGCATTTTGAACAGGCTCCAGCCCCCATTCCCCACTCCCTGCTCAGACCAGCAGGAATCCACAGCATGTCCCGTGTCCTCTCTGCCAGCTTGGGAAGGACATCTCAGATAACATGTGGCTTCTCAGGTGTGACTGGCTGCACTAGATGGTGTGGGTAACTGAGCTGAGCCCTAACAGAGTCCAGACAAATTGGAAGACATCCATGTAAATAAACATAGCTCACAAATGTAGGGTGTCCAGCAAAATGAGGATCTTTTCCAGACCCAGTGGTTCTCAGGAATAATGCTTTAGGCAGGTCACCGCCTTGTAGGGGCACTGGAAATTGTCTGGTTCAGCTAATGTTTCACACACTGTATTGTGTGGCATTTGGGATGTTGAATATGGTTTTTCATACTTCAGCAGTGCATAGAACACATTCCTTCTTCAAGATTCTGAAACAGTGAAAGGATCATTATTTCCCTGCCCAGATCTGGTTTTACCCATTCTCCCTTTGTTTAACCTTAAGGTTAGAGATAATTGCTCCTTGAATCTGAAAAACAAGCCACTGTGGGAATCCCAGTGTGCAATCAAATTTAAGGGTTCCCACTTAACAGGTCAAAACCTGGTAAGTGAAAACTTGCAAGTTTTTAACAATTGAGACAGGATAAAAAGCATAAAGTAACTCTTTGCCTACTAAGTATTGTGGGCAGTGTTTGTCAAGCAAGAGCAAATTCCAGTGATCATGCAGAATTCACTCTGCTACAGTGCATTTCAGGTAATTTCTTCTATGTTTTTGTATCTAACACAGTACCATTTGCTGCTGAAGGATTTTCCCAGAATTTCTCATTTATTCATTGCAAGTTGAAATAGTTTGGAAGTTAAAAATTCATTTATTTTCTTAGATGAGCCTCAAATCATTTTCATCAAACATCAGCAACATTCCTCACTGAAATACTTCCTTGGAGGAACACCCTGTCTGTTCCACCCAACCATTTTTAGGTCCAGTGTTCTGAAACTTCCAATTGGCACTGACTTCTTTTTAATGACTGAAAAGAGAGAAGGGGAAAACAAAACACAGAAAACATTTCTTCTGATACAAGTTATTAGATACAAAATGAGCAATCTCTTATGAGAAAAACAGCAGAGTGTTTTTTATTAGCAGCAAAGAGACGAGTTCCACTCGGACTTACCTGGCAGAGCTGAGGATGTTGCAACACAATATTTAACCACGCACCCTGTGCAGCCTGGAAAGGTTTCCTCTGTGGATACAGGCCAGGCTTCCTCCATCCTTTCTTCACCATAAGCACGCTGCTTTTCTCAAGTAATACTGTGAAATTCTTGACAGCATATTTACTGCCAGTCTTGCAGGCCCTACTAAAGCTGCTCTAGCCTTAAGGACGGGGATATTTTCTATGTTGTTTTGTCAGTATATTACAACAAAGTATCACCCAGCTGACATGTGGAACAAAAGAAAAATCGTTGAACTCATTGGTTGCAAATTGGTGCTCTACATTGTCTTTTCAGAACTGCAGTTTCACTTACAGATAAATAACTAAAATACTTTTACTGCATCCCGTTTCTCTTTTACTGATTAGGGAGGAATAGTGTAGCTTGGATCCTGGTTTTAAAAGTCTAATGGGGCATGAAGTAAATAGCTCTCATGACAGCACAGAACGGAAAAAAGATAGATGATTATTAAACTGCGTGTAAAAGTCATCTTTATTGCCCTATTGTTGTTTTGGCTTCGTTCTGAGACGTGGGGAAGGCTACAGAAAAGCCTAAGCATGTTTCTTGGCAGCTCTTCATAAGCAGTGAGCCCTGTGGAAAGCCCCGTGAAATTCATGATTCTGGTGAAAAACAAGACCAGGAAAATGTTGCATGAGGCAGAAAAAAAAAAAAAATTGCTGTGTTTTTTAAGAACAATGCTGGTGAAGGGGACATGGGAGGTGGGTTTGAAGGGGCAGAATACCTTGGCTATTGTTTGGGGATTTTTTTTTCCCTCTCTTTTTTGTCCTTTTTTTTTTGCACAAGTCAGCAGCAAAGGGAGATCCACCTGTTAAGAGTTCCACCTGTCATTATAACTCAGTTCTAATCTGAAAACTGCAATATTTTGTGGTAGATCAGACTGCTCCCTTCATCTGTCCAATGTCTGCTTGCATGTTACCTATTCTCTTCAGCTTTGATTAAAGAGAATAAGCGTGCCTTCATGGAGCAAAAAGCATTATTTGGGATTAAAAGAGTTGTTTCACTGATTAGAAAAGAAACATAGCTCTGGTTTTCCTGACCATTTTATAGAAGTACTTCAGAAACCCATGTGTACCCAAATTGGAGCTGTGATTTGCGAATATGTAGGAGAGAGGAAAATGGGGAGGTTGGATGGTTTTCTACACTTGGGAAAGCATTACTGAAGTTTTCTCTTGTTTTAGCATGATCAAATATCCTCCACACAGAGAATCAGTGCTGCTAGGAGTTGGCCAGAGATGAATGTCCGGTTTGTTTTTAGGTTCGCATAACTATCCAGTGAGAAATTTGGACTAGACCTTTAATTGCTGCACAGAGAAGCAGCCCTGTGTCACTCCAAAAAAAAAGAGGATCACATTTTTCCTCTGATACTGACATTAAAGCGACCAGTGAATGTTGCGCCCTCAGGTCCGAGGGCAGATTTTTTGGCCCAGATATTTTCTGAGTGAATAAACTATGAGAAAGACATTGTGTAGCTGGTGCCTTGGGTTTGCTTTTCAAAAAGTGTTTTATTTCCCTGGCATGCTTTCTGCAGCATCTACTGAACATTGGTGGAGCCTGAAATAATGACCAAGAGGTATTTTCTTCCTGAGATTAGGCTGCTCTGGTTGCAAGGCATTCCCAAGTGAGCTCCCTAATGAGTGATAGATGGGAAAAATAACAGGAAGGACCCTTAAATGTTCCAAGTATTGGATGAAAAATACCATTTTTTTGGATGCTGTGTTTGGTACCTAGCCTAGAATTCTCCTACATTTTGATAGTGGTGTCTTCAGAATGACACAGTGAGTCATAATATTTGACATTTGGGGAGATTTTTACTGGATCTCTAAGCACTTGTCAAGACTGTTCAGAAGAATACTTTAAGAAGAATTATGATTTCCTTTGAGAGTTTTGATACTGTTCATATTTTTTTAAAGCCTGTTTCCTTTTCTTCAAAACAAAACAAAAAAAAAAAAAAAAAAAAAAAAAAAAAAGGAAAGAAACTTCAAAAGTATGTAAAGTATGTATTGACCATTTTTAGTGAAAGCTTAGTTGAAGGCATGTATCTGCACTCTCTTCAGTTATTAAATGGTCTTCCAAAAATATTTCCAGCTTTAGCTCATTTGAGCTCTTTTAATGTCACCAGCCAATTAATTTTTTTTGGTGTTTATTTTCACATAAGATTCGTAGCACACGAGGGACATGGGGAATATCAAGATGACAAACTGGCAGTTCTCCAAGCATCATAGCAAGGTCCGACCTGCTCATGTTCAGGTCTGCCCAAAGGCTGAGGGAGTGCCTTTGTGGGGTAGTTATTGGGAGGGTTGGTGGGCTGTGGGTCTGGGGATTGCAGGAAACAGATCTATCCTGTCGCTGTTGTATCGGGGACAGCAAGAAACGACACAGGCGCGATCCAGGAAGGAATGGAATTATTTATTAATTTACAGACTCGTTTATATATCTTAGTTCGCATGAATGGCATAAGGTTATTGGTCCCTGACCATCCACCTCTTAGAATGATTGCCTAAACCCTACAACACCCATTTCAAAATATTTCTCCAGTCAGTACCACAACAATATTGCATAACAACTTGCACCTGCAAGATAAACGATTGGTTTGCAAAAACCTCTAACTGCTTTTTGGCCATCATCCGTGTGAAAGCAAGGACTTTCACACAGGTGCTGGCAGAAAGCTGGAAAATCTCTCAGCGCCCAAGCCTTCAGCATCCACAATTCCCCCTTTCTGTTTTCATACCAAACCTTCGGCATCCACACTATCCCAGTTCTGCCGCCTCAGAATGTGTCGATAGCTGTCCCCGGTGTTCATAGTTGTGAGAACTGAACATCTCTCATTGCTTTTGAGGAGCAGTGAAGTACAGTGGCAAACCTCAAGCCCAGTGAATGACCTGTTTCCCTGGTTCCCATGGACCTGCAGTGCTCAGTTTCTTTGGCGTGTCCCCCTCCCTGAGCTGCATACGTTCATTTTATTTGCACAGGGCTTGTCCAGGGCTGTAAAAAGACTTTGTAGCATTTAACAGTGGTGACTTCCTGGGATTCCTTGGCTCCAGGTGGAATTGCTTGTCTTACAGCTGATGTTGTGAACAATGAACTGCAGGTTGCTATGCCAGACCCCCCTGGTACTGCCAAAGCCAGCCCACCATGAAGTCCAGGAAGAAGGGTATGGCCCATGAGGATGGGGTTTGTGCTGGCAGTGCCCCCTCCCGTGGCTTGTATTCCTGCTCTCACTTACACTTGACAGCCCTCAAAAGCAGATCTAGGACATGTTCCATGTTTGAAACACACAAAAACAATTGAGTAATTTTTTTCAAAAACATGTTATACTTCCATTCTAACAGGAAGAGTCATATCAAGAGCTGTGCATCTTGTACTGGAGGGAGGCTGGACACGTGGGAGGAATAACCTGGCAGATTATTAGCACCTGGGGGGGTTAACAAACCACACCTACCAGCACCAGAGTCATCCTCAAAACTGTGCTCTCAGCCAGCCTGCCAGATCACAGAACTGATAAAAGATGGATGGTTCTGATTTGCATTTTCCATCTGAATTTTGATCTTTGTGGTTTGCTCCGCTTGTGTTTTCAAGCGTTTCTCTGTGACCACTAGAGCGTGGAGAAATGTAAGGATTTTTGAAAATGGCATTTTTCCCAAGGCAGGTGGAGCTGCAGCTCCATGAAAATGTTCCAGAGCAATGCCAGCCCACCAGTGCCTCCCACGTTACCCTTTTCCCCCATGGGGTGCACCGTGTATAGGCACAGAAAATGTGCATAACCTTGAAACCCTGCAGATGTGCACCTCTGGTAGAGCTGCACAGGGGACTTTGGGACTGTAGCTTTTGGGGGGTTCCAAGCTGAGACTACCTGACCTTTGCTTTTCCTGCAAGGCTTTGGGAGGTGTGGGGTAGGTTTCTGTTGGATTCTGGGGAAGGCAAAGATTTCTGTGGTCTTTGGCTGGATCTCAAATCCTGGGGTACTGAAGTGTGACCTAATAATTTAGGACTCAGGGAAGGATTGTATTTAAATAAACTATCACAGTCTGAACATTCTACAGCTATTAATTATTAAAATTTATACAAATCCAGGGAGGTTCGTGGCATGTTATACACCGTATCTCGAAACAGCTGAGCTGGGCTTACATGAGATGGATTTTTTTCTGCAAAGACATCATCTCCTGTGAGCACAATAGAGCTAGTACTTCTCTTATAAATAGTGAATGTTTTATAATTGCATGCAGTCCTAAAGCTGGTTCCTATTATGGAGAGTCACAGAGGTTTTGGGGGGAGGGTTTGTGGGTTGTTGTTCTTTCCCAGAACGATGTCCAATCAGCTTCTTTGGCAGCATGTTAACCATGGCTGAAATATGTGCCCGTGTGAAAATGTTACAGTCTAATGAGCAGCTTCACTTTTGTGTCAGTTTCCTGCTTTGAAATAAGAGGTTCTGGGTCGGGAACTGCCCATTTGATCCCTCGTCTGTGTCCAAGTGGAGTTTATACGTCAGTACTTTTTATACCAGCCTTTCAAATCCGTGTGATAGAAACAGTGTGGTCGCTGCAGGTCAAAGGAGCCAATTTAATGAAGTCTCATGTGCCCTCAACAAGCATGTTGTCACCTCCTGCTGAACTACTGAGCTGTCTCCACTTGGGGAGATTGACCCACCCTGGACATCATGGGTGTTCAGGATTGTTCAAGTTGTGTTACAGCTTTTTTGCTTTTCCTTTGCCTCAGGTGAACTGTGTGACGAGGTGATTAACCACTGTGTTCCTGAGCTAAATCCCTGCCAACATGAGTCCAAATGTGTTCCCCTGGACAAAGGAACCAGGTAAGAGTGTGGGTGTGTTGGTCTCTATACACTGGGCACAACCATCCATTGGCTTGACTGGGGTTGTGCTGACAATGGGTTTGGGGCAAAAATCACCAAAATTAACACAAATGATGCAAGACTATATACACTTCAGTCTATACTATATACATTTTAAGTTTAATGCATCTGTACATACTTTTCTAGCTTTCTGTGGTTTACTTGAAAATAATGGATGTACCCCCACAGCAGAGAAATTATTCTGGAATAGAGCATGGCAATAGGAGAATTTATGGAACAGTCACTGCAAAGTACCTTATCCTGCATCAGAAACCAAGGACAGTTTCCTTATGTGTCCTGAGGGCATTTATAAATTCAAGCAGCATAACTGGAGCCTGAACAGATCCAGAGCTGGGTGGCTCCCACTCAGGAGCTGCCTTTTCCATTGGCCTTGCTTGGCTCATCTGGGGTTTGGTGAAATCTGTGTTTGCATTTTCCTATTGGGAATGATACTGACTGTTTCACAGGGGCGAAATAAAGCCTCGTGTTTTGGATGGCAGTAAAACCTGGAGGTTTGGGCCTGGGGAGTTGTGAGAGGTGCACAGTGGCAGCATTCATCACTTATCTGAAGGGGGACTTCCAGAGCAATTTAGCAAATAGCGACAGTCAATTGAGGAGTCAAGCTCTGTGAAAAGCTTGTCAGGAAAAGATCTTCGGAAAAAAATCCGAGAGAGTTCAGTGCAGAGTGAGCTGCTGTCTGCACCTTCCCCTAAGGCTGTTTCCACAACCTCAGTGCAGCCCTGGGTGCTCACTGATTCCCCTCTGGGGTTCTGTCCAGCACACCCAGGAGAGGGAGGGCAGCAGACTTTGTTCTTCCTGCTGACTTGCAGTTAGGGTCAGCTTGTGTCCTGTGAAGCAACCAGCATGTCAGAACAGTGT
Source organism: Pachycephala philippinensis (assembly GCA_013397055.1). Taxonomy (NCBI): domain Eukaryota; kingdom Metazoa; phylum Chordata; class Aves; order Passeriformes; genus Pachycephala; species Pachycephala philippinensis. Next base: position 763,012 of record VWZT01010444.1, on the reverse strand, counting down.
AAACTGACACACAGGACATTTCAGGAGAGTTAAAAGGAAATGAACCAAAATTTTAGAGAGGGTGGTACAACACAAGCCTTTGGGTGAAAAGCCTCCAGACAGAAATGTTTCCAAATCTTGAGGAAGATGAAGCTATTAAATGATTAGGATGGTTCCTGAACTGATGTGTAGGGATGGGTTAGGGAGGTGTGTGTCAGTGCATAAACAGTCCCTGATGTTCTTTCCAGGTTTCATTCCCAGTGAATCGATCATTTGGTCAATCCAGTACCTTTGGTTAATTCCGTAGCTACATCGTGTTATGAGCTGAAGGCTTGTAACTCAAATTGCCTTCTGTTGCTAGAGCATGAAGGGACGCAGACAGCTGTGGCCCTGGATGGTTTTTCCCTTGCTGGAAGCATTGCCATACCTGCCACCCAAGCACTTTGAGTAAATAAGATACTTTTTCTCACATACTTGCTAGGAAAGTGTTCTTCACAGTAGGGCCACTAACCCTTAAGGGGAGCCTAAGTAACTGCTTTTAAGTATTTTTCTACTACTGTTTGTTGTGTTATTCTTCCCACTATTCACAGAATGCTACAGAAAAATCCATTTTTTCTTTACTCCTCCTGTCCCATTTTGCTTTCTAGCAGCCAGACTTGAGAGGTGAAGGAGCCTTGAATGTAAAGGTGTCCAAGTATTGCTATTTCTTTCACACTTTAGTGGCACCAAGCCATTCAGAAATGAGCCCTCAGCAGTTTTGCAGTGGTGTGTGGATGCTGCTGGGGCTCACTGAAAACAGGAGCCTCTGATCCCGTGCTGTAGCTGATCCCCTGAGCAGCCTGATCCCCTGATGGGGCAGGTAATGCTGCCTGCAGGAGGAGTCAGGCTCCTGTCTGTCCCCTGGCTGCTTCCAGAGGCAGGGAGTGCTCATGGCAGGGTTCAGGCTTGTCCCTGACCTGTTCGTGCCCTGGGCACTGAGTGGGACCCACCAGTGGGGGACAGCACAGCACCAGTCAGTCTGTCTGTCCTGCCCTCAGCTCTAGTCAGTCTCCAGCTCTGCAGAGGGAAGAAAAGATGACAAAGACAGGAAAAAAATAGGAAGCCAAGTTATTTATTGACCTGGGGAGGGAAATTCCATTCTGGCCCTGCGATAGAAGCCATGATTCACGGCTTTAATACAACAGACACTGAGTGCATGCAGATGCAAATCCCCTCAGATAGGCCAACAATTTAAATACCACTGGACATGTTTTTAGGCTCTCTGTGATACTGGGAATGTTGCCATCACTACAAGGCTGTAACAGAAAACAGGATTTCAACTGCAGTGGTGTCTGATGGTCACTGGGAAATGAGATAACTATCTAATCATGTAAATCACTCTCTTACCAGGATCTGAACATGAAGGTTTCTTTGCCACCTTCTTTACTACATCAGACTTTTACTGAGTGACTCTCAGTCCCTTGCTGGCACTGTGTGGCACTGTGGGATAAGGATGGAGTTACCATGCCCATGGTGGGACAGACCTTGGGTTTCTAGGAGGAGTCTGGATGAAGAACTCGTGGGGCTGAATTTCTCACCTCCTGTACTTCAGGCAGGCATTTTCTGGTAGCTTCAGCCTAGATGTGACACACCAAGAGCTCAGAGAAGATGGACCCAAAAGGAATTCCATGCTTCTAAAGCCAAGCTTGGAAGCAAACTGGACTTTTTCAGTGTGTCTTTGGCTGTGCAGAGCTCTTTGCTTTTGGAGTTAAATTTGCAGGTGGCTTTCCTCCCTTCCAGCCTCCACATTTTTAGTGTGCTGTTACTATATAGAAGAAGAGTAGGTTTCTGTATGCCAGAAAACAAAGCAAAAAAACAGCCTTTAACACAATGACATTACTTCCAAAAAAATAACTTCAAGAAAGGAGCATGTTTTTCCATTCACTGTATTGATGTTGAAGCATGATATAAATATACTTTATTATTCTAAAGCTTGGAATTATTACCTGACAGCTTAAAATGCTGATTTAATGCAGCCCTGCAGAGAAAAGTGGTGGTTCTGTCATTACTGAGATAGCCAATACACATCATAAAATTGATGCATGGCAGCCCTGAATAAGGAACTGCACATTGTTCATTATTACATCACTTTATATTAGGACTGCAGGGATCAATAAAAAACAACAGGATTAAATGCTGCCAATTCCCCTCACAAAGTCTTTTGATTGACAGTATTTCCTTGCAGGTGTGTCTGCCATGCCGCCAGAAAACGCTGCCCATTTCTTAGGATTTGAGGAAGGAACACTTTTTGCTTTTTGCTCTTTGCTCTGTTTTGTCATCTCCATTATGTTAATCACAGTATTCCCTGAGCCACCAAAGTGTAAAAAAAGCAATTCACACATGCAGAGCTGGGACATCGACCCTCCTGTGGCTGCAGAGGCTCGTGATGGGGCCTCTCCTGCAGGGAGGGTGGGGTGTCTGCATGCACCTAACCCAGCCCATGGACAGCTGCAGGTGAACAGGCTTTGCCCTGTTTCCTGAAGGTTTAGCCAGTCACGAGCCACACTCTGAAACAGACTGGAGCTCACGTTCTGTGTGCCTGAGCTGGGTGGCTGCTGTCACCCCTGGCAGCCACTCCCCGGCCCCTGGCGCTCACAGGACAGTGCTGCCTTCTGGAGAGTGTCACCCAGCTCCTGCCCTGCTTGGGAGCAGCCAGCAGCCACGGGCTGTCACTCGAACAACAGGCAGCACAATGACTGCTACCTGGAAAGGGGAAATGTTTTTTCCTCATCACTTCATTCCCATGTGTCCAGTTCCTCTGAAGAGGCTTCCTACAAGGTGCCTCCTCCTGCATTTACCCCAGCAGGCTGCTGGCAGGGAGGAGGAGGAGTTGGCCAGCTGAATAGATTGATGGAGCAGTAGTCTCTCTCCTGATGCCACATCCTCAGCTTTATAATGTCTCTCCTCTTCCACCTCTCGGTGACAAGCAGGCTGGGTCCAACCACAGGCTCTAGCAAGAGCACAGACCTCTCTTTTATTGCTGAAATTAACTGTAGCTCTTCCCTTGATTTGGTTGAAGTGGTATGCCTTTTGTTTTCCAGATGTGCAACAACATCCAGCTGGGAGGAGTAAAATGTGTTTTATGGACTAAAGAGTGTTCATGACGAAACATTGTCTACACTACAGATTCAAAAAAAGGCTGCTCAGCAATCCCAAAAGATCTGATCCAAGTCAGATACTTTGGGATGCATTTTCTATTGTCAGGTTATAAACTTCTGCAAGACTTATAAATAGAAATGCTGATGCAGCCTTCATACAGCAAATTTGAGAATTGTATAAAATAAAACCAACAGGCAGTATCTGCAGGTTTGGGTACATCCCACTGTGCTCCTACAAACAGCATCACCCCACAGCAGCAGGCGCAGTGACACCACAGCAAAGGACAGGCTGCAAAGACAACCTTCCATTGTTGCAGCAGCATTTTGCCTTGCAAATGAATGGAAAGCAGGTGGTGGTCTCAAAACTTGGTCTTCCTCTTTACATTTGCTGCGTTTTATGGCTTGGTTGCAGACTGCTTCCATTTGGAAGGCGGACCCTTCCTGTGCTCCAGGTAGCTGCACAGGGCCAACCTCAGACACCCAGCAGTGTGCAGGCATTGGCAAAATCATAGTCTGGGGCACCAGAGCCACTGCCCTTGCAGGATATTGCCCCTCGAGTCTGCAAGGCTAGGGAAGGCATTGTCATCTTAACACAGCTGGGAGTCTGCCGGGTGATCCCCCTTCTCCACAAGCTTGGCTGAGGAGAAGCTGTAGTGTGGTGGTGCTTTGCTCGACTTGAATTTCAGCAAATTGCAGAACCTCAAGTGCAGCCAGCCAGGGGGGAACTGAGCCTATCTGATGGCAGGAACTGTGCCTGATGCTGCCAGGAGCAATTGCTAACATCTCCCCACCCCAAATCCAACAGGTGCTAGGCTGCCCGTGTGAGCCGCTGTTGGGAATGTCGAAAGGAGCCATTAACAGGGATTTTCCTGCGTTTCAGATGCGAGTGCTTGCCGGGTTACAGCGGCAAGCACTGTGAAGTGGATGATGACGACTGTGTGGGCCACAAGTGCCGGCACGGAGCCGCCTGCGTGGACGCGGTCAATGGCTACACCTGCGTGTGCCCGCAGGGCTTCAGGTACGGCGGGGCCGCGGGGCACCCTCTGCAATCGCTCTCATCCCCAGCAGCCTCTGACACAGCAGCGATCTGTCACCCCCTGTGAACGGCTGCCCCAAGCCCTGCCCCTGCAGGAGTTCTTTACAAGTTAACCGGACCCAGCAGGCTGGCGGTTCTTGCTTGGCAAGCAGCGATTTTGGGGCAGCGCTGTGTTAGTGTGCCTGCCCCAGGCATCCCTGCTAACACACTCAGCACACCACCGAATGCACTCACAAGTTACATGGAGATAAACCCTGCATGTGCAGAGTGAGCAAAGGATAATAAAATTGCATTTATGAACCCTCAGAACTGGCTGCAAGAAAAACATGAGTCTGAAGATTTTGTGGCAGTGTCTCTGTGCCTCTTGGACGAGCTCAGTATGATTCAGGCTGTAAATTTCCAGTCTCTCATTCTGACAGCTGCCAATATATCTGACTCCTGGAAATCTCTCTGTCTGTCAAAGATAAGTGTGCTCCTCCAAATGGATTCACTAATCATTGCCTGAGGCTGGATACTGGCTTCCTTCCAGCTAAACCTTTTCTGTGTTTGAAATACACACATGAGACAAAGGAGTACCTGAAAAGATCAGTCTTGACAAAGCAGAAATTGCATGAACACTTATAAATCATTTTCTCTGCTTTGTATCTGCAACTGTTTTCATTCTTCTTGCTTTCATCCTTGCTGGTTTGGGGTTTTTTCCTTCCCTCTCAACACACATTTCTGTTGCAAAGCGGACAGCCTCCCCTGAATAGGCATTGATATATAACATGATGTCAGCCCATGGTTTCACAGAATCAGGCTGGTTATTTACAAGGTATCAGATATCCTCCGAATTTCAAATTCATACCCTTTTCTCCATGTTTCACTCTCTGCTTCAGTCCATTTGATGGCCTTAGGGATCTTGCAGATTGGTGACTGGTAAGGCTAACGTGACTGTGGGACTGTAAATCCTCGGTGTTATCTAATTGTTAGAGTTGAGAAATGGGATTGCAAAGCCATGTCTGGAGTCAAGGGTAACTCGAGCCTGTCATCAGATGGGACTGACGGGGAGACTTTTGCTGCAGGTCCCCTGATTTCTGAGGCCTGTCAGCACTAGGCAGTGATGAATGTGAGGGGTTTTTTCTGGGAAAGCAGAGTCCCAGTGTTTGGCAGAGATGTTCTGAGTTGACACAGCTGGGTGGAGCAGCAGGGGTAGGTGGAGCCTGGTCTGGTCCCTTCCCATGTACCCAACAGCTCTACTGGCAGTTTAGGCAGTGCCCCAGCTTGTCTGGTCTCACACCAAGGGCATCAAGAGCAGAACCTGGAACAGTCCAGTCTTCTCTCTTGATCAGATGAGGGGGTCTCATGCCACTAAAAGTGCTCAAAGTAGGGGAAGCATCTTTCTACACAAAGCTCCAAAACTCAACTACCAGCTTAGACAGCACTTCATAGCCCGAGGCAGCCATGGGCAAGCAAAGTAATCCCACTGCCTGTCAACAGCACACCCAGGATTAACTTGAGTTCTCCTGTTTGCTTTCTTCTTTTTCCACTAGTCCATGCCACTTTCCTAAATTTCCTGTGCAAGATGCAAGGAAGAAAAGGGTCTTTGGGGAGAAAAATCTCACACTGAGCACTACCACACTCCTTCTGCCAAGGCAGACAGCAAGCTGGAGTCCCATGTGTTCTCCATGCAGAATAGTCCCTGATCTTGTTTGATTCCAGGATTAAAATTCTGCTAACAAAATATGATCTCATTATTCTTCCCATGACTCAAGCCTTTTGTAGTTTAAAGGCCTGCTGCTCTGAAGAGGGTTCTGAGGTTTGGGTTTTTTCCTGTTAAGATTACAAATGCAAATATGGTGATTGACAGAGTTCAGCCTTCTGATGTTCAGGGTTACAGACTCCCCTGTCCTTGCAGCTGCCTTGGGCATGGTGATGTGTGGCAAGGAGATAACTCTGCAAGTGTTTGAAGGCTGCAAGTGTTGATGAAAAGGAGAGAACACAAGGGGTGATCTGACAAAGGTAACTAGGAGACCTAAGATGATGATTAATAAAGTTTTTTGGCTAAGTATCAGGAATCATTTCCCAGCAGTGAGTTTGCAGAGTGCCCTCCCAATTATCCAGAGCTTATGCTGTTGCAATAAACGCACAGACCTGTAATGATTTTATGGTTGTCACTGCGCTGTGTGTCAAAGCCATTTGCAGCCCCACATTAAAAAGATGTTAAAACTTACACCCTCACACGGCTGAACAAATGGCTTTTGGGTAGTTCTGAACAACGTAGGTAGGGCCTCATGCACAGTGAGGCTCTCACAACAGCCCCAAAAATCAATAGTGCCACCATGCACACACTCTCCTATCTCATAATTTCCCATCCACTGGTCAGGTGTAGTTGTGCTCCTCGCAGCACCTTTCCTTAGCACTCACCAGCTTCTCCCAAGTACATAATATGCTTTCTTCCTGAAAAGTTTTCAGTGTTTTCTTCCCAAAATAACACTCATTTGCCCCCTGCAGATGAAAACATTTTAGAGAATTTGTGAGCCCTGCTGAATAAACCCCAAGTTCTCAAAGCTTCCCTCCAGCAATCAGCCTCACAGTAGTGTTGCCTGATAAATGCTGCTCTGGTGGGGAAGCACACATTAAGCTGCAGAGCCTGATGGAAGCACTGCTCCTCTGTGGTGCAGATGCTTCCGAGTTCTCCACTGGGACAGATTGCTGCAAGGAACTCGCAGTGATTATTTAAATAAATGAGATCCTACCAGGCAGAATGGACTTGGCCAAGCTATGCAAGTCAGGCTGTGTTCCACATTCCACTGCTGGGGAAATAAATCCTATTAATTATTTCTAAATATATACTTTAATTTTTTTTTTTTTAATTAAAAAAGAAAGGGCCTTGACAGATACTGTTGCTAATGTAATTTCTAGGTGCCGGTATCAGGAGAGCTGCCCTGGTAAAGCCACACACCAGAGGGGTTTCACAGCAGGCAAGGGTGTGCAGGAGCCATACCAGGAGCTTGGGGAATCTTTCAGAGCAGCACTAAGCACAGACACTCTGGCTTCTTCCAACATTTGCTTTCTGTTAGTGGAGGCTGTTGTAGGTCACAGGGAATTTTGTTATTATTATTTTTAACTTCCACAAAATTAGAATTATATACACTGACTTTTCCTTCTGTTTTCTACTTGCTGCTGAAGACAAAACAAAACAACGGGCATTAGGTAGAACGAAGCTGACAGCTGGGTTAGCAGTGCTCTGTTCTGCTGATACCTCTGGAAAGGGGTTCCCTTGTTTGCCACTTACAACAGCAGAGCAGACTCAAATCACAGATCTAGGGTGGGGAAATCTCAGGTTTGGGCTGAAATGGTTCACAGATTTCCCTGGGAACCTCTGCAGGGCACAGTGTGGGTGGCAGCTGTTTCAGCCAGGCTGCAGTGCCTTGCAGAGCTGAAGAACCAGTGCAAAGGGCAGGACAGGCTGCTTTCAGTGCCTGCCCTGCCTTGTTCACAGCCAGCACGGGGGTTCCTGCCAGCACTCAGCTGTGCTGCTCTCACACAGGACACCAGGCACACGGTGGCTGAACTCAGAGCTGCCACTCCAAAGCAGAATGGCAGCACCTGAAATAAGAATGAAAAACCAGTGCTAACCGAGGCTGCTCTGCCTTCCCTTTGCCTCTGCAGTGGCCTGTTCTGCGAGACGCCGCCGCCGATGGTGCTGCTGCAGACGAGCCCCTGCGACAACTACGAGTGCCAGAACGGCGCGCAGTGCATCGTGGCGCAGCACGAGCCCGTGTGCCGCTGCCTCGCCGGCTTCGCGGGCCAGCGCTGCGAGAAGCTCATCACCGTCAACTTCGTGGGCAAGGACTCCTACGTGGAGCTGCCCTCGGCCAAAATCCGCCCGCAGGCAAACATCTCCCTCCAGGTTTGTCCCGAGCCCCTCTAAGCAGTGATACCTGTACGTGCGTGCGGCTCGTGCTCACAGAACAGGGGCTGCTGGCCAAAATCCTGCAAAAATCAGTCAGCTTGTGAGCCACTTGTCTGCTCTAAAATCATTGAAATGTGAAGGAGCAAGCAAGGCACCAGTGTACCTTTGTGGGCACACCTCCTGCCTCCAGAATCTCTCCACTCTGATTCCCAGACTGGCAGCACAACCAGGGATGATTCAGGAATCCTCCCTCTCTTCCTACTGATTCACACCATTGTGTTTCATCCTGTACAACTTGGTGTTTAATGTCAGGACACTTCTTAAAACAGGCTGCTCTGAATGGCCTCTCCAGACAATATTTTGCTTATTCAGCAGACAAAAGGCCTGGGATTTTGTTACAGGCCTAAGGTTCAGAAGATAATTGAAAACTGGTTCTCATGTGAAATGGGAAGTTGACCTTTCGGTGTGAGCCCACCCAAGGGCACCAAGACGTTTTTGTGCCTCTGGCTCTTGCTCTCATTGCTGCTCATGTATATGAGGTATTAAAGTATATTTGAATGGCATATATGATTTTGGTTTGATTTTAAATATAGGTTTATTTCCTTTTTAATCATTCTCAAGCAACCTGATGTGGTTATGAATGTTCCACAGGTGGCCACTGACAAGGACAATGGCATCTTACTGTACAAAGGAGACAATGATCCTTTGGCTCTGGAGTTGTACCAAGGACACGTGAGGCTCATCTATGACACCCTGAACTCCCCACCCACCACAGTGTACAGGTAAGTGGCTAAGCTCTGCCAAGACAGTTGATTTCCAAAACAGATGGAGGGGAGAGAGGATTTTTCTAAGCAACGTGCATTGGAGAAACTTCAAGGTATCTCTTTTATGCATATAATTAGATAAGAAAGTTAGAATAAAGACTTAGCTAGAGGCTGCATAGGTAAAAATTGACATTTATTGGCAATACCAGTGATGCTGTGTCCTTCTGTAATTGTAGAAAAATACGTTTTCTAACCTACTGGAAAGATTCAGTTTTTGGGGAATTTTGTCCTTGAAATAGTTCCAATTAATCAGTTGCTTTGTTGATATCTAGCATTAAGTGACTGTACCAAGACAGAACAGTGAATGTGCAACTGCAGGGTTAGACTGCCTCAAATAGAAGGAGAAGGGCTGAACTCCTCTGCAGGGTGAATATTTCTAAGGACTTTCTTGCCTCTATCAGTAGTAACTACACAAACGATGAAAAAGCACAAATGGCAAAGGTAAATTGTAGGGTAATTTGACCTTCAGACACTTGGCTTTTGAGAATATGAAATCCACAGGTTTTATTCATTAGTCACAAGAAAGAAAAGCAAACGTACAAGTGAAATCCATGCGTGGAGACATTTCTGTAGGAGGGAGCGATGTGCTGCCCTTGTCATCCACGGTTCCTGCAGCATCCCTCTCCCTTGGTTGTTATTTTCAAGCCCTGTTGCTGCAGTTTGCTCTGTGCACAGATGCAGTTGTGACCACACAGAGCAATTTGGGCTCAGCACAGACTCCTGGCACTGTGTGCAGCAGAGCTGCAATTCCCAGCCCGCCTCAGGCTATGGGGAAGAGCATCCTGCTAGGGAAAGGGACAGGATGGATGTCACCACACATCACCCACCTTGTACTTTTCTCAGAAAGTTTTCTCAGCACTTGCTAACAGTTGAGCCTCCCAGGAAATTTTCTTTAGGAGAATGGTGACATTTTTAAGAAAATGAAAACATTCTTTCTGTATTAAAGCAAACTGGATAACATCAAGGCAGATGTGTTCCCAGGAAGAGAACTGGCTTGTCCCTGTAGGAATGAAGGAAGTAGTTTGCCCATGGTTTCCACCAGCTGGATGGATAGTTGTGAAAAATGTCTCTGTGTGTGGCGGCTGATCCTAATTGATCAGCTGCTAGAGCAAAGCTGAAGTTGTTAAACAGTTTTATGCTGCTAATTAGAACAGAGGAAGGAAAGCTCGTTATGTGTGTGGGCAGCACAGGGGTGACAGGTCCATGTGGATATTTGCTGGCTGTCATCAGGGCACAGCACAGAGGGGACAGGAGCTGCTGCCAGTGATGCCTTAGGTTTTAGCTTTTATATTTTTCAAATCCTGTATTCCCAGTGTGTAACTCTGCAGTGTCCTGCAGCCTGGGAGCTGCTGCTCTCTCATGCTGAGACAGACAGAACAAAGCCTCTCCAGGCTGCTCTCCAAGGACACCCAGCCCGGCCTAGGCCCAAAATGTGTAACCCAGCATCTTGAGAAGGGGGGCAAGCTGAGGGGAAATTACATCATTAGCTAAAGTTTAATTGGTGAAATTGGGTTGAGATGCAAATGGACCAAAGCTATAAAAGTGTGAAGAACTCGTGACTCGGGGTCCATCTTGGGTGTAGCCTTTGGCCTGCCCAGGGTGTGCCTCTGAAGGCCTTTCAAATAAATATCCACCTTTATTCCCTTCCTCCTGTCCAGTCTCTGTTTCTAGGTTGGCCACTTTAGGCATCACCACCACCACAGCAGCGCTCATGGACCCGCTGCCTTCTGGCAGAGCTGCCCAGGTGCTGGGTGCAGTGTCCTCCTTATCCCCATGCCCTTCATGTGGATCAAGGAGGAGGTCTCCATTCACACTGACACCTCATTACCATAAGATTAATGGCCCGTTCACCACATTTTGTACGCCCGTGATCTGTTGAGATGGGAAAGAAGCTGCTTAATACGATGCCCTTTCTGAAATGTCACTCTAATCTTTTATTAGTTTAAGGAGTGGAGCAAAATGGGATTAGCATGGAGCTTGATGGGAAAAGATTAGGTTGATTGAGAAAAACTGCAGCTAAAGAATGTCAGAAAGGGCCTCTAAATAGATTAAAAGACTTGTTTTCCTTAAAGGCTGCAGAAGGAGCAGGAAAACCTGCTTCTCCCCTTACAAACATAGGATTTAAGGGTAGAAGGCATAAGTGGATCTGGTTTGACCTCCCTGTATATCCTGTTTGACTTTTAGCTAAGGCATGAGCTCTGTTTGGCTAAGACATGACTTCCAGCTTGGCACAGAGTTTTGTCAGGAAAACACCAAATAACAGAAAATCCCCTGTTTCCTTTAGTAGCTTGGACAATGGTCAGTTATTTCCATTATCCAGGCATTGGCCATCATTTCTAAGTTGTGTCACTAATACCTTCTGGATTGTTTGGAGGCTTTCTCAAGGGAAATTAAAGTCTATTTATACCTGGTCCTGGCTCCCGTGAGTTTATCTGGACTTTTATTTAGCATTTTCTGCTAACCTGCATTTTGATGAGATGAATGGCTGGTTCAGTGTGATGCATTTTATCTCAGCCTGAAGAATTTGGGAAACTTTTCTGCAACTTCTACAATTTGTCATTTAAAACAAGGTTGCTGGGAGAACCTGCAACATCCAGATCTTGGCCTCACCATTGGTAAAACAGTTTGCCTTCCCAATTGCCTCCTCCCTGCTGTCTTGTTTAGACGCCTCATTTCAGTTTCAGTCTCAGCAAAAGTGGAGTGTTTGCCTTTGCAAAGCTCTGTTGAAAGACTATTAGATTAATTTTCACAGGCAATATCATGTACTGCTCCCCTCCAAAGCAGTCCACTTTTTGGACCAGATGAGCAGGGCTTTGGCTCTTGTTTTTCCCCAGAAGAGTCTGCCAGAAGAGGAGGAGGCCTTAAAACGCTGCCTGGTGGGAGCTGTGCCAGCTACAGCTGCAGGAAATCTGTCACTGACCTGGTCCTGGGCTGTAACTGAGATGTTTTGCTGGCTATTTCAGGTACTCCCAGGATGGGATGTGGGAAGTCATTGGCAAGCCACATGATCTGTAATTCCTCATCAGAGTCTCCATGATAAGATTTATTAATAGTACTTGAGAACAGTAAAATTAGCAAAGCACTTGGCTAATACAAGTAATATCCTGTAGGGATGAGATAAAAGCTGGTTTTTGGGAAGCCAGCAGTGAGTAAGGCATACTTGGTGGTGTTTTTCCATAGTGTTCCTCAAGGATGGAGCACACCACGTTTTCCAGTGGCAGGCTGTCCCCAGCCCTGTAGGACAAAGCTGGGGGAAGGTTTGCACCGGACACGGGGGCTGTTCTCAGCTTGCTGTGAATTCTGAGTGGCTTTGCTGCAGAGCTGCTGTGGGGGATGCAGGGCAGAGATGTGCCTCAGGAGTGGACTGCCAGGAAAGAGATGTTAATTTTAACTCCTCTGGGAAGGCAGGTTGTTGTCCCTGGCTGCCAGGGGGGACCTGTTCCTGTGTTTTAGTCGCTCCTCTGAGCAGATTGAACCAGAACTGCTGTGCAAAGTCAGTCTGGAAAAGCCCAAGATAACTGGCTGTACATTCAGGTCTGCTTAACGTGTGTTTGTCCCTGTGGTATGTTTGGACAGAAAGGTTAAAGTTGACATTGGGCTTCTCTTTCATTCTAGTCAGGTAAAGGTCAGCACATGTCCAGTGGAAACGACTACCTAAAATTCACTGTCATTTATCATCAAGTTAGAGAGAAATACAAGTTAATCCATGAATATAATATAATGCAATGACAGAACTCACCCTTTAAAAGCAAATCTGACTGGTCTTTTACTGGAACCTGTCACTTGTGAGCTGCAGAAGAATGGTTTCCTGCACGTCATAGTAAAGCTCTTACAGAAGATCCATTTTTGAAGTAGGATTCCTAGTTGTTGTTTCTTTTATTCTATTTAAGTATTCTGTACGTGGACAAATGAGAACAGAAATCTTTTTCTGAGTGCTTTATTGCCCTCCTTGTTTCTGCACTGCTGAGAGTTACTCTTCCATGCTATGACAGTACTTGGTGCCCCACCAACAGTGAGTTCTTGAAATGAAGTAAATCTTTTATACCGATGCTGTACCTTAAATTAAAGATGCCAACTGGTAAGGAACGTGCTGCTTTCATTTGCCACCACAACCCAAGTGTTAAAAGTTTGAATTAACAAGGAGCAGTTAATCCCATAGTTGCAGCATTCAGCCATTGACACTGGTATCTGGTTAACTGTATTCTAGAGGAGAGCTCCACATTTTCAGTCTTTTTTCCCACATCTGTTCCTTGAGCCAGAGATAAGACCTTACTTGTAAACTTTTCTCTGATAGATTTTATGCTGCCATACAATCATATTGATTTGGATGCTGAAATAATCCTTCCTAACAGAAATGGAAAGCAGAACTTTGACACAAACTGCTGATGTAATTCCCTCCAGAGTTTCCAGATTGCTATGTTGCATACAGACTGTCATATCTGGTAAAGAGCAAGATGCAGGCGTCATTGGTGTAAAATCATCTGTTTTCATGCAGGGTTCCTGACAGCAGTGAAAAAGGAGGCAGTTAGGAAAAGATAAGAATGAATTATATTTGTCTTTCTGCAGAGACTACACCCAAATTACATTATAATTCCTTTTAAAGTATCCTTGCATAATCTGCTTTCAAAAATGCTACATCATTAAAAATATTCCTTGTAGATTGTATCGTGCAGTTCTCATGGTCTGGCTGACTCTCCCATAGCATAGATGGATGTTCTTGTGGTTAAAGCAAAAGGCCTGAAATAAGGGAGCTTACATTCCTACTGTATCTGTTTCAGATGTGATGACTGCAAGATGACAAATTAAATCTGGCTCCCTGTGCACACTAAAAAGTAGAGAAACGCACGAAAAATAGAAAAGGTGTTTCAGAAATGTGCTACAGGTCTCCAGAGGGTCAGGTTCCTGCTCCCCTCTCCCTCCAGGCTGCAGAGCAGCACAAGGTTCTTACCCTGGTGGCATCTGCAAACTTCCTGTGCCCTTCCACTCGCTCGGGCTCTGCCCATGGCACTGGAGCCCGCGAGCTGCTGGCACTCGGTGTCCAGCACTGTCCCTGGCCATGCCACTGCTGAATGGATGTGCTGCTCCTCAAGGACTTTGGTCCTCTGCTCACATTTCTGCTGGTGTTGAGGTTGAACAGCTGCTGTGGTGGTGGAAGAACATCCACACCTTCCAAAGAGACCCAAGATGGGATTTTGTGCCATTGTCTCGTTAGCTGCATTTGCTTATCTGCAGAAAAGCCTGGGAGGCTTCACCATTAATTCTCTGCCTTCTGGGGAGAATGTGCTGGAGGAGTGAGAGCATTAATTATTCTTAGGATCATTATTAGAGCTTGTCAAACTCAGCTTTTGGCAAAAGTGTCTTTGCAGAGTGCACTGCATGACTGGTCCTTTTCTTCCTAATACCTTCACAGTCTGCAGCCTGTGCTGTGCCTGTCCCTGGTGGGATGCCTGTTTGATACTCTGGATGGGCTCTAAATAGACTGTTTTTCAGACATTTCTGTGAGACATCACTGAGCTCTTTACAATTCTGCATATTTGCAATTCATTTTATTCTATCACACACTCTTATTTTTTTCAGGTACTCCTTAGGGATTCTGCATCAAATATAATGAAAGAAACTGGCATTAGTCTCTGACCTGCACAGGAAAAATTGTAAAATTTGAATGTACTTATACATCTTGCATGAGCCAAGGCAAAGGACAGCTGAGTTATTTTTTTACCTTTATAAAGGGCTCTGGTGTACTTAAATGGGAGAAAAATGGCAAGTGTGTGAGTTCTTGTCAAGCTACAAACATTGCATTTCCCTAGTTTTTCCTGGATTTTTGTGTAGCAGGACAGTGAAAATGTAAGTTCAAGACCTTAAAATATCGTTTAACTTTTATCATTAGGTTCAGAATCAAATATTTGCTTTCATGAAATGCAGAAACTTTTTCCTGCTGAGCTGAAGCTTAAGAAGAGTAAAGTTTTGTCCTTCAGGCTGCCGGAGGACTTAGCAGGCAAAATCTTGTTAAGCTGAATTAATTTTTTTCTTTGTAAATCTCTCCAGTATCTCTTGCAAGAATGACAGTTTCTCATCTCCTCTCCCTCTGCCTCCACCCAGCTCATTCTCTTCAGTGCAGTGTCCGAGTGTCCAGAGGCTGCAGACCCACACTTCATGTCTCACACATGTGTAGGGTGTTTCAGAGTGAGCTGTTTTACCAGAAGAAGGCAGAACCTTTCACAAAGTGCTGGCCTGTCTGTGTACCAGGCACAGGCAGTTAGGAATGGGTCATCTAAAGCCACTTGTCCTGTGGTAATGACAAAAATAAAAGTTACGTTTTCTGAGTCCCAGGTCACCTTATTCAGGGGCCAAAATCTGGAGCTGTGGGGCTAAGCTGCATTCAGACACCCCTGTCAGCAGAGGCCCGGCTGGAGAAAGGTTGTAAATATGTTTAAAGGTATTTTCCTGCTATACCACAGGTCGTTGGTCCAGTAGTACATTGCCAGAGTTGGTGAATACTGATTGCATCAGAGGAAGGTTGAAGTGTTTTTATAATAGACAGTGATGGAATAAACCTAATCATAGTCAAAATGACTTTATAAACTTCCTGTGCACTAATGACTGGCTCATGTCTCGAATTGTGAGGTTTTTGCCTTACAACAACATGTAGCAAGCTAATATGTTTATTTTTTCCTGCCTGTAAATTTCTTGTGAACATGATGAGTAACACAAAGTTTAGATGTGTACCATGTGTGATAGATTCATATCCCATCTATCCCAAGTGCCGGGCTCTGGATCCAATCGATGCAGCCCCTGTTGGAAGCAGCACACGCAGACCTGGAGCTGAGGGAGATTGTGGAGGTGCAGGATGGGTCTGTGCAGTTATTTCAGTGCTTCTTCCCAGTATGGAAATGGGACCCACAGCTTGGTGTTTGCCAGCACACCCCAGCGCTGGGGGGAAAGGTGGGCAGGGCAGCTGCTCTTGTGGCTGTCAAACAGCGATGCGTTTGGTCACTTCTGTGGAAGGAGAGGATCCAACAATAGCTGTGTTGCTATGGAGGAGGTGGAAACAATTTCTAAACAGACAGATTTTCTTGGGGCTTAGCCTCCAATTTCAGATAAAACCCATTGTTCTCTGTCAGTCTGACTGGGTGCCCTGTTAATTGTACTCTGTAGTGGCCCTGCTCCCTGCTGCTAACTGGCAGATACCTTCATATTGTCCAGAGCTGAAAAGGGGATAGATGGTGTAAAGTGTTGCCTGATGTAACAACTCTGTGAAGGCACTTGGTGGATTTTCTCATCAGAACCTGCAATTTGATAACCAGCTGAAAGGCAGAGCTGTTTTGCTCTGTGACCCCACGCACCCTGCTCTGTTCCAAGCCCTGGTGGGGCCAGGGGCTGTGCCACAGCCTGTCCTGGTGTGTGACACACAGCTGTACTCAGGCAGTGCTGGGGAGGACGTGGCACTGGGGCTGCCACCGCCCTGCTGCTGTGCCAGGGCCTGCCTTCCCCTCTGCTTTTTGCAGTGTCATTTTTACAAGGATACCAGATTTCACACCAACCCGACAGCACCACAGAATCTCTAACTGATTGGGTTTTGCACTCTGTATTTCGTGGGTTTGTTATCTTGTCTGATGCCTGTCACGGTGAGGACACTGGGATGTGGTACCTTGTGACACCACCTCGTGCAGTGATGAGCCAACACATCCTGGTGGAGAGGCTGGGCAGGGAGCAAGGCTCTGATCTGTCACTCAGGAGAGGCCTTGGACTTGCAGAGTGCATTCCAGCTGTTCTTACTGCCATTGCACTTGCTTTAACAGATTCTCAGCAGAATGAGGTATCCAGCTCTGCTGGTGCGAGTGCAGGAGACAGCAGCTTCTGCTCCCAGAGTTTCTGCTCCCAGCAGTGGGGCTGGAGGGAGGTCTGGGACCTCACCCAGGTCAGGGACACTGTGAGAATTCACTGCAAACAAGCAATGTTTGCCCTGGCCGGGAATCTGACCTTTTTATGAATCATCTAGGGAAAGGGGTCAGGATTGTGTTAATTGCATGTTGCAGGGGTGTAAAAAAGGTCCTTGCTTCTCCCGTAGAAGGTCTGTAATACAATGACTTTCACTGCTGGCAGGGGTGCTGCAGGAATTGAATTATGACTGGAAATTAGATATGCATAGCCTGGCCAAACGATCATTAAGGGAGATATGGTAATCAGCTGCCAGTGTTCAAGGGCTGTAAACACCAAGAAGGGAAAAGATGGTTTATTTGGGTGGTCTGCAAAGTTGTAAGTAGGAGAAAAGGTATAAAACCAAGCAAATTAAAATGGAGGTATCAAGGAAAAAACTCCTAATGTCGAGTACTCTCAGCCTAAAAGACCTAACACTCAAGTCATGTAAAACAGGATTGAACACAACAAAAGAGTATATTTCAAGCTGAAAGTGAACTTGAGTGCTTTAATATTCCTTTCACCTCTTATTTCCCTAGTCCTGTGTTTCATTAGCATTTTTCATACTTTTTTCTCAACATGTGGTTTTTATTCAGCTCCTGAAGACGATAGTGCTTGAAATGATGTGTTATTGTGGAGGTAGCACAAACACCACTCCAATTATGATTTTGCCTTTGTTGCCATGGAGAAGTTTAAATCTATTTTAGGCCAAGGACTGATTATAGCTGGAACTAAGGGTAGGAGGTAAGTGTAGCTTGGAAAGGTGAAAACCCATCACAGCTGATCCCCGCAGTCAGCCTGGCACAGTGTGAGTTTCACAGCTCCCAAACTGCTGACATCTCAGTGCAGTTCCCTGCAGCTCTCACCTTGAGTTTTTGATTTTGCTACCTCTTCTCTGGTGCTTGCTCCTCCCATGTACTGTAAGCTCCTTAAGCTCTTTTGGATGTGTATTTTTGTTTATTCCCTTCTACTTTGAATGTTCTCAGAGATTATCTAAGTTCAATGTTCCCCATGGCCTTCACCCCCCAGTCTCTTACCATCCTTGTGTTTCCTTTGTTTTGTGTGTCAAATGAGGCGTGTCCCCATTAAGACAGAGGTCAGGAAAATCTGGAGACTGTAGCTAATGAATAAATGTTTTCATTTGCATAATTGATGGTTATATATCTCCACAGTGACATGGTTTGCTGTGATACTTACAGCTATTTTTGTTTTTGACTCCTCTGCCCTGCTGTTCTCTGCTGTCTACAATAAAGGTGTATTACTAGTCACTGAAAAAAAAAAAACTGACCCCAAAGCCCAAATTTTACAAGTTCCAATTGAATGCTTTAATCCTTTAATGCATTTCTGTTCACTGGCATATTTATAGTGGCTCAGCTCTAAATCTCTCATGGGTATTAGAGCAAGGGGAGTCAGTGTTTAAAACATCTGTGTGTGCTTGGGGCTGGAGTAGAGAGGAAAGAAAATATATAGGAGGGAGAAGAGAAATAGCTGAAAAGTGAGAGTGGAAATAGTTCTTTCCTATATTCTCTGGGGTTTTATGTTTAATACACATCCCTTTCCCTTAATTTCTTTGTGTTCTGGAGTGTAAGCTCCCAGCAGAGGCTGTGTCCATGGCCTGTGTGCTGTGCCCTGTGCAATGGGTCCTTTGGCTCACCTTGCTGGAGCTGCTCTGACCGAAGAGGCCAGCTCCCTCCCACAGGAAATTTTAATGTCTCTTCCATAGAGCCCTCCCTAGTGGCCTCCCTTCCCTGTAAGGACAGCTCCAAGGGAACAGAAAGTGCTGGACCCAGGGCTTTGGAAGCTGGGCTCTCCTCACATCCCAGCATTTTCCTCTTTTTTTGGCCAAATTTGACCAGATGCCATGGCCAGCACTCCGTGAGGGTAACCTCAGTGAGAGCAATGCACTGGACTGTGCGAGGCTGGTAAAGTGGGCTGTGAAAAGACGAGTGTGATGGAGAAGAGGAAGGGGAGGGATGCTGCAGAGACTGAGCACAGTGGGGGAAATGCCTGAGCAGGTGGGTCCTCACTTCACCAGCTGCCGAGCTCAACCCACAGCAGCAGTGCCTGGCTCCTGAGGAGTCATTTCGTGTTACGGGAAACTTTTGATTCCTTTTGCTGCTTACTTTTTAGCAAGTTTAATTATTAAATTCCTGGAAATCCTTGCTTACACTTCACGTGTTTAATGGTAATTCCTCCCTTTTTTCAACAAGGATATGTAGGAAACTATACAATATCCAAAGGTGGTGGCACAAAACGCCGCGGTTGGAAGTTAGCTAAAATTTCCTGACTGCATTAATGGCTTGGAAAGCTCTCAGGAGCGGCACATGGTTTGTTAGCGCCCCGGAAAGGCAGCCGGTGCGGCTCCAGCGGCCCTTGGGCTCTTCCTGCCGCACGTTCCGGCTGTCCCTCGCGGTGCTCACACGGGCTGGCTCGGTGTCACCGTGACGCGGGGCACCCGTGCCGGAGCGGGCCCAGCGGGGCCGGGGCTGGGCCGGGGCTGGGCCGGAGCGGGCTCTGGGCCGGGGCTGTCCCCGCTCGGCTCGGCGGTGCCACGNACCGCGCTCCCGCCGGCATTCCCGCCTCATTCCCGGCCCGTATCCCGCATTCCGTGCTCTCACCCCGCATTCCCAGCCCGTATCCCACATTCCCTGCTCTCACCCCGCACTCCCGGCCCGTATCCCGCATTCCCGGCCCGTATCCCGCACTCCCGGCCCGTATCCCGCACTCCCGGCCCGTATCCCGCATTCCCAGCCCACACCCTGCACTCCCGGCCCGTATCCCGCCGCGCTCGGAGCCGGCAGCCCGGTGCGGGATGGCCAGAGGAAGCCCGTAAATCCCGACCCGAGGCGGGTGTCCCCATCCCGCGGGCGGTTCCAGAGGGAAGAGCCCTGTAAGAGCACCTGATCCCCAGGGAGAATTCAGTAAAGGTTTTAGTAAGAGCCTCGGGAGCGGCGGGTCTGGCGGGGCCCCGGTGCAGAGCGGAGCGCAGCAGCGTGCGCTGCTCAGCGCCTGTGGCCGCCCGCCCTTCATCCCCGGCCAAGCCACTGTCTCCAGCTGTCTCCGACGATTGCCGCGGCTCCTAAAGGCCCGGCTACGGAGAAGGCTCTGAGGAGAGTTCGTGCAGCATTTCTCTCACCACTGGTCTCTCCCCCCCGGTTGTCTCCATCTCAAAATCCTAAGGCGTCTGAATGCCTTTCCGTCAGCAGCAGCAGTAAGTGCTCTCACACAAGTATCTGCTGGCTGGGGATTTCCTGTCATCCTGGCTGTCCGCATTCAGCTTTTCTATCATATCTCTGTGTCTTCTCAAACAGCAAATGAGTGCTTTGCCTGTTCTAACTTTATCTGCTTTACAGAACTGCAGTGTTGGGTGATGGCTGTGAGTTACTTTGTTTCTCAAAGTTAAGGCACAAATTATTTTAATTCCGAGTTAAAAAGTGAAAGAATCATAATGGAGTAATATTCATCCATGTGTACCTGCGCACTGGGACCTTTCCAACAAAAATACCAGCTCTGGGTGTTCTGAAAGGCATGAGCACCATGTGGGGTGGCTGCTTCCATCCCCAGGACTCACAGACTTTTCTTTTCCTGCTAGTCAAGGCATAATCTGGAAAAAGCACACCCTGTGGAGGGCAGGTGATGAATGCCTGTGAAATCCTGGCTCTGGGAAGAGCCAGCCCTGCCAGATGTGATAATGTTGTCCTCTGACAAATAGCCATAGCTTGGCCTTCTGCAGATAAGCATGAGGTTTGTGTGTTAGCTTCAGCTATTGATCCCGCTGGGGAAGGGCTCCCTGTCCTACAGCCATCCACCCCACCTCCACAGTGCTCAGCTCCCACAGCCCATGGGGTTTGGCTCCACTTCTCCCTTTCCCTGGCACTTCTGCAGGGGCTAACAATTACACATGTGCATTTCCACTTATCTCGCACCTTTCAGCTGGAAGTCCAAGTACTTCCCCCATGGGAGTCAGGCACTGCAGAGAGCAGGGAGATAAGCAGGGAGCACAGAGGGATCACCCAGTCGGCGTTGCCACAGCACAGCTGTTCCTCGTAACGCAGCAGACACTTAGCAGAATTCCAGAGTATCTAAACACAAAGTTTGGACCAGCTGTTTTCAAACTTACTTGAGTTGCCAATCCACAAAGTGCTGTGCTCGAGGTGTGGCCCCGATGCAGTGCACCAGGGTGCAGTGAGGACAGGCTTGCCCTTCCCAGGGACACAGGCTCAGGCCCTTTGGCAGTGAGTCCAGCACACATCCTCTGCTTCTCATCCCAGCCCACAACTGACTGCCCTTGCCAGGGCCCTGATATAGCTGCTCTGATCCACAGTGTCTGCTGGACCAGCTGCATCTGCATTTTTGTGGAATGGCAAGCCTTTATGTTTTTTCTTTAAAATGCTTTGAACAGTACCATCAGCTCCAGGTTCTTGAGTTCTCCCCAGGGCTCTCTCACCATCTTGAACATGGGCAGCAGCCACAGCCCAGTGCTTCCCTGCAGGTCAGGAATGAGGGATTAAGCCAGCAGAGCAGAACCTTTTCTGTGGCAGAACTAACTCATTTACGTAAAGCCACACTGTGAAGGTGCTCATACACTGCTGCTCATACACCTTATGATCTGTGTAACCTTACACGAACTTTTTAAAGGCCTGTATGTTTGTGATTCATTCCAAAAACCTGTGGGGAGAGCAGCACTGCAGAGGCATGTTAGCTCCAGTCTGGAACAGCAGTGTGCTCTTCTCAAACAGCACATCCCCAGAAATGCCTGCAGTGCTGCCTTGCTGCCTGACATCACTCAAGTATAATTGGTTATGTCAGGTCTACCATAAAACACTATAAAAATGAAACTTCTTCCAGCAACAACTGAATTCCAGTAATCTCCAAGGCATGTAATTTGTTTCTGAAGTCGAGGTCCTGTTTCTTTGCTGCAATAGCCTTACACATCAGTTCTGCAGGACTGGGCACTAAAGATGGGCAGCATGTCATCTAGATTGAGAGGTGGCCACATCTAAAAGGTGATTCACCCTTAGAGATGAGTGTGTCTCTTCCTCTGCACTGACAGTGAAGAAAGTGTGGGCAAATAGCTCAGAGACATTGACCTTGCAGCTTTACAAATCACCTGAAAAGAATGTAACCTGTGAATTTGTAACTTTCTGTGAGAGGATGCCGAGCTTATGGGCCTTCTGGATGAGCAGAAACCCAATCTTGAAAGTAACTTTTGCACTGTGCTGTGGTGTGCACCACGTGTGCAGCAATCCCAAATCCAGGTTCTCGTCCAAGCAGTATCTCAGGATGCCCAAAGCTGGTGTGTTCTGTCTTTACCCACATATAACAGCACCCCCAGCCTGGAGGAGGAATCTGGAAAAGGGCGCTCACAGGCAACACTGTGCATGCGGGAAGTTTGCAGAGCCCACAGGCTGATTCCAGACTACTGCCATCAGATTCTTACTGTGCCCTGGTGTCTGAGTGCACATGGAACAGATACTTTGCCTTTTAACTACACCTACAGCAGTGGAAAAGTCCCATCAGAGCTGTAACTACCACCCTGGTTTGAAACCCTCTCTGCTCAAGAGCAGGTGATCCCACCCTTGCCCCTTCCTGCTTTCAGGAGTACATGAAGCCATCGGGTTGTTTTAGAGAATTTCACCATGCAGCATAAAGCTTTGAGAGCTGAAGCTGCCCTGAAAATAAGAAACGACAGCGTGATGCAAATGGAATGATATCACTGCACCTTTTAATGTCTGGGGGACTGAACAGGAGATGAAGGTGAAGATTTTTTGAGGCGCAGACCAGGAGGTTACTGCAGGCTTTATGCATCTGAAAAATCAGTGTTAAAAACAAAGCAATAAATACACACTACTTTAACACCTTGTCTGCTCAGATGGCTGCCTGCTCCCTGCCCCACCACCCCACAATTCCTACTGTTTTATTCTCAAGCCTCAATCTACACCTTAATGTTTCCCAAAGAGGAGTAGCAATTTGTCATTCTCCTTGTGTTCAGGTAGGACTGTCTGATATTGAACAAAGCACCCTGGTCATTTATAAGCCAAAACCTCCTGAATTCCTTCTCTGGCTTTAAGAACCTCAGCCTGTTCTTACTGCTTGGTACGTAGTTCCAAAACACTTCTGCTGTGAGGAGATGCTGGCTTCAGAGATGTCTCACCCAAATTGCAATCCCTCCTGACCCCGTGAGATAATTTGAGTTTAAACTACCCATACAAGAAGAAATTATTTCAGTGATCAAGCCTTCAGCACGAGCACCAAGCAGTGTGACAGAGGGCAGCAAGCTGTGGCTGAGAGCACAGAATGGGATTTTTTGGTAGTTTTGTCACCAAAGCCAGTGTGTCATGTAGCTCCACACTTGCTTTTCTGCCCTGGGAAAAACAACTAGAGTGGCTGCTCTTCTGATTAGCTGCCCTCTGAAGCATTCCACGTGTGTGGGTAGTGCCTGCACAGCATCAGCTGTGTGTCAGTCTGTACCTCCCCGCTGGAGGAAATGCTGAGAACACAGTGACTGCAAACTCCAGAGCACTCCAGAGCTGTGCTGTGCAAGGTGTACTGCCGGGATGTCACAGGATGTCACAGAGGCAGAGGTTGTTCCTTGCTCATCTTCTAATTCTTTCTTTTTTCCCTCTTACTTTCTAGTGTGGAAACCGTAAATGATGGGCAGTTTCATAGTGTGGAACTCGTGATGCTGAATCAAACTCTGAATCTGGTGGTGGACAAGGGGGCTCCCAAGAGTCTGGGAAAGCTCCAGAAACAGTCTTCTGTCAGCCTCAACACACCCCTCTACATTGGAGGTACTGTGAATTGCTCTGGAGGTTTTCATGTGTCTTCTCAGAAGCAAATCATCTTCCATCCTATGGAGAGGGCTCTCACACAGCTACTTGGCATTTCAGAAGCTTCCAAAACTAGCTGGCACCAAGGTGTCATGGTTGAAGTGGAAGTATCAGTGGGAGTATCACAAATTGTCAAATGGCAAAAAAGCAAATCAATAGTAGGTTTAAATATACCATAACTGAGCAGTATTTCTGCTGGAAGTTTTATAGAGGTCTAAAAACTGGGGGGAAAGAGGTGTGTGATCAAAAAACGTATTAACACACAAACTAAGAACACCTTGGTTAATAGTTTTCTCATTGGAAACTGAAGCCACAGTTTTAGACAGATATTAGAATTGACTAAACCTCAGTTAAGAAGTTTTTTCACATTAAATACTGAATCTGGGGGTAAGAAGAGGCCTAATGGGGTGAGGAACAATGCCCAGAATAATGACTATAACCACTGATGAGGTGTCTGATTACAAGAGACAGAACAAAGGCTGGTCTCTGCCCAATGGATTGTTTTTGCCAGAACCCCCCTAGTTCTAATCTGGACTGAATGTTGAAATCTCTCTTTCAGTGACACAGAGTTCTTGGCTTTTTAGTCAGCCTATTCCAAATACAAAAGTCAGCAGAATGGTAACAGACTCAGAAAGTCTTTGGGCTTTTTCTAATGAGATCATTGAAGCCAGTGGAAGAAATTCTTACTAACTTCAGTTGGTGCTGATCAAGGCTTTTCTAAATAATTTTCTTTAATAACACTTTTTTAAAAGAACCCTGAATATTGCCCTTGTAAAACAGAAAACTGGCTAATCTTGCTTTGTACAGAGCTGAGCTTTTATAATTGGCTCCTATTAAGAATGCCACAGGCTATTAAAGAGCATTGTGCATCAAAGATAAACTGCTGGTGCAGAGGCCATCACAATTTCTCCCTTTAGCACAGCACAAAAGATACCAATCCTGCAGCAATTTATACACAGGGGACTGGGGAACTAATCACATGGAAAAGTTTTGTTAATGGATGAGTATCGTGGATCAATATTAATTCTCAAAAGGTACCTGCAAAAATTCTCAGGAAAAACCTGAGGCCTGGAATGAAGGACTGTTGGATGCCAGGATCCATGGTCTCAGTGGAGACTTTTTCTGTTGACTATTAAAATTCTTCTTGCTTCTTTCTAAACCCTCACTGTTCTGCATGTGCCACCTCTCCATGTACAGCACTCCCAGCTGCCCTCCCTCTGCAGGGGTTTTAGTTCAAGTAGTTGCCTAAATTGCCCCAGAGCAATTGTTCCTGACCTACAGTAGTCAACACAGAGCTGAGCCTTCAGGTGCTCACAGTTTTGTGCATCCCACAACCACATCACCTGCTCTAGCAACTTTCCTCCTAACACAAGGTTAAACGGATGCTGGATTTGATTTAAGACCACTTTAACAGTGGCATTACTTATGGACAGCAAGTTCAGAGGCCTCACAAGGCTGGAAATGGAAGCACTTGCCTGTGCTAATGCAACTGTACATCCACGCTGGTGTCACTGGGGAGGGCATAAAACAACCTCCAAAAGAACCTGCTGGCCACCCAAACATGTGAACTCTTCCAAGCACTTGAACAAGATGGGAGGGGCTGGCCACAAAGCCTTGGCCTGGCCCTTGAAGTGCTGTTCCCTGTCTTTAGAGCCTTCCTGCACTACTTTCCATGGGATGCACTCTTACCACTCCCTCTCTTAACACTGTGACCCAGTGAAGCCAAACAGTCTTGTTGCATCCCAGAGGTGGATGCTACCTGCTGACAAATGAAGGCACCCCGAAACCTTTCAGGAGAATAATTGCTATTAAACTGTAGAGAGAAGGAACATTACCTAAGGACAGAAACACATGGCCATCAGCAAAAAAAAAATGGTTTGGTTTGGTTTGGTTTGGTTTGGTTTTTATTCTTCTTTTTTTTTTGGGGGGGGTCATGTACTTCTTACAGAAGATTGGGCAAGTGAGTTTGTTTTTGTTTCTTTCCATTTCCAGATTGAGGACAATGAGATTGTGCTACCTTACAAAGGTCCTGTGCAAATTAATTATTCAGAGATTTTAAGGGGCTGTGACAAAAGAAGCCTTAGCAATTGTAATTTATGTATTATCATTGTAACTGTAAGTGAACCTTCCCCTTTTGCTTTTATCTGAAGGGATCCCAACCTCTACTGGATTATCATCCCTGCGCCAGGGTGCAGATAAGACACCAAATGGTTTTCATGGGTGCATTCACGACGTCCGCATCAACAACGAGCTGCAGGATTTCAAGGATTTACCACAGCAGTCATTGGGAGTCCTTCCTGGCTGCAAATCCTGCAACATCTGCAAGCACGGGATTTGCCGATCCCTGGAGAAAACGAGTGTGGTTTGTGAATGTCACCCAGGCTGGATGGGCCCTCTGTGTGACCAGGAAATTGGAGATCCATGTCTTAACCACAAGTAAGCTCAAACAAATGCTGATGGGAGAGCGAAAGCTTTACAGCTAATGCATATTTCACATTTCATCTTGCAAAACCACATCTGGCTGTTTTTGGAGGTGCTGGGTCCCCACATGAGGTTACTGACAGTTGTGAGTCAGCATCCGTGGCAGCTCTCAATTTCCACTCCTTGTTCCGCCGTTGCTGACTCGCCAAAGGAACTCGTGGTCCTGAAGGAGCTCAGGTGTTAATGCTGCAGGTCATACCTTCAGCTGTGACTCCACACATTAAAATACAAAACCTCCTGTTAATGGCCATGGCTTAACCCCAGGAGGTGAGTGCCTGCACAAATGCAGAGCAGAGCTGCATGTGAGTGGGAGATACAGGTTTTAGGGGTTTTCTCCCAGCAGCACTGGGCCCAGTCTTCAAACTCACTCCCTGAAGACCATTATGCAGTCCAATGTGAGCAGTTTTAAATTTCCCAAATAGCTGACTTAAATATTACACTTTGAAACAGCCCTTTAAAGTGCAAGTTTAAAGGATGGTGTGGTGTTGCATGTGAAGGGAGCGTGAGTGTAAAGTATTTACAGTTCAAAGGCTCAATAACCACATCTCCATCAGAAACACGGGATGAATAGCTTTCTTATGGCAAATACACAGGAAACAGTCCTGTGCAGAGCAGCAGGCTGCATATTTCACTGTTGTTTCATAAGCATTTGGAAGTGCTTTTGTTTTAGAAGTTACTTCAGTTGCTGTCTTGGAAGGCGCTTTTCACGAGCACATACTTTTGACAGGTAAATTGATGCAGTGAATAATCACTCTCAGAAATTTAACCTGGCAAAGGTATCAATTTAAACTTGCTTCTGGTTCTAATTCTGCAAAGTACTGAAGCCTGTGGAAGGTGTTGAAAAGCACCTGACAGTTTACAAACCAAAGGTATGAAGACCCAAATGTTTCCTTGAATTTCCAATGTCAACACAAAGCTGTTGTGGTTGGACAGAGAAAAAAAAGGGAGTTCCAGATGTTTACATGATGAGGGATTGTTTCTCTCATAATCCAGGGAGGGTAAGGCAGTCATGAACACAGCCCCTTGCTAAGGAAAGTAGCTGTGAGTGTTTTTAATGCCCGCACACTGTCCCACCTTTCCTGGAATCAGTTCAGCCTTTTGCAGCTGTGTCCTTCAGCCACGTCCGGGGTATCCAGGGCAGTGTGGAGCACTGCTGGCAGGTGTCTGCTCCAACTCTCACAGGTTCATCTCACTCAGGAAATGCACCTGTAAAGATCAGGTAACCTCTGGTTCAGGGGGCAGAAAATACTGCTCTATACAGACTGTGACTCCCTTCATTACACTGTTTTGCATGTCTTGACCTGACTGAAACTGCTCTTAAAATTTGTCCTTTTTAGTTCAAAGATTAAAAATTAAATGTACAAAAATTCAACATAAACAGGGAATAACTTTAAAGTATTAGAAATAAAATAAAAATAAGAGAGACATAGGTTTATGTCAAGTTATGTTATGCCAAAGGTTTATAAGCCCTGAGCAGTTTTTCCTTGGCTGGAGAGAGTTGCTTTCCTCCCTGTTCTCAGTCGGTTTCAAGTCTGTCCCTGTCCCAGAAGTGGGGACGGTGTCAGACAACTTGCTAAGGACCAAAACCCCACCCTGTGGTATTCCTCGGAAGTGCCAAAGCTCGCTGCAAACCCCAGGAGCCAGGGAACCCTCAACTACAGCTGCCCGCTGATAAGTCTGTGCATAGCTTTGCCACAGGCACCTTCATTTATCACACTGCTTTTCATCACCTGATATTATTTGTACAGTAACTCTGCTCAGGAAGCCTGGGCATGCAGCTTGATTGTTGGCACTTAGTTCCACGTGCTGATGCTGTAAATGTGAGCTGTCTTGTGTGGATGCCAAGCCTTGGTCTGTGCTCACGGAAGAGCCTAATGTTTTCCACTCAGGTTCACAAATCCTAAATGTATTCTCTGAAGGTTATCCAGTATTCACTGAAAACTCACAGTTTTCTCCAGAGTGTTTGACACTGAGCTGCTGTTTTTGGATTAGAGTCCTGGAATTAAATGGGCAGAAATGCCAAAATCAAACATTTCTGGGAAAAGGAACTTTCACATCTAGCAAAGACCAGCTCTAAATGCTTCTGTTTCTCCAGGTGTCTGCATGGTAAGTGCACGGCGGCCGGCTCTGCTTACACCTGTAAGTGCACGGAGGGCTACACGGGCATGTACTGCGACAAGAAGAGCAATTCCTCAAACCCCTGCAGGACTTTGAAATGCAGCCACGGGCAGTGCAAGCTCTCGGAGCACGGGGAGCCCTACTGTGAATGTGACCCCGGCTACAGCGGAGAGCTCTGTGACAGAGGTAGGCTTGGCCCCGGGCCGGAGCTGTGCTGCTGCATTCCTGCTTTACACCTAATTTACACCTGCTTTACACCTCTCTTCTCTGACTTGGGGGGATGGCAAATAGTAGAAGATAAAGCTAAGCCAGCCTCTGCAGAGAGTACAGGGAGGAGAACAGAACCACGCAACAGTAGGTAGCTACTATCACATAGAGAAAGGGGGACATGTAGCGAAGAGTTTTATTCTCTGTCTCCTGAATCCTCAAGGTTTGCTGCTCCCAGGATTTGGGTGGGACGTTTGAAGAAGAGGTTGTTGTGAGGTTTACCCTCAGCAAGCAGGGATCAGCAATTTGCACTGCTGGAAAGGGAGGTCTTACCAAGGAGGAACTGCTCACCTGAAGTGGCATGGAAGATTCTCAGCTCGCTCCTTCAGATGCAGCTGGGCAGGTTTCCAGGGGAATCCCACAGATCATGCTGGACTTTACTATGAGGGCAGAAGCCCAACTCTTCTGACCTGAAAAGACTCCCTGGAAACTCACTGAGTTTTAACTGCATCCTTTCTGCCTTTTTTTGTTCCTGTACAGAAGGAAGGAGCTGGATTATATTATTTTTATTTAGGTTGTGCCTTTCCTGTGAATGAACCACAGACTTTCCAAATTTTACACATACACATCACCAAAATGTATCTGGCTGCTGCACAGGGACTGCAGAACAGCACAGACACTCTCAGGTATCCCAGACCACTAGTGTCACACAGGGCAGGCTGACCTTTGCTCCTGAGAAGCGGACATGGTAAAACTAATTCTTATTTTGCAGGAGTATTGCAGGACTCAACACTCAGCATTCATTAAAACACTTCCAGGCTGCTGATCAAAGCCAGCAGGCCTGCCTGGCCTCGGCCTCGCTCCGGATATTACACATTTGCGCAGCACAAGCTCTGTTTTGGTGGCAGGTACAAAGCAATAAAAGATCAAGGTCCTTCTCATACCGTCCGTTAGCTTTGAATCACATTAAGAATACAGGGCTGCTTGCTGATGTGCAGGGAATATCCGGCAAAATAGTTACCATGCTTTTTTCTCCTTTCCATCTCCGTTGTCCCAGCAGAGAACCTCTGCCAAGGAGACATCATTCGAGAAGTGGTCCGTAAGCAGCAGGGCTACACATCGTGCGCCACGGCCTCCAAGGTGCCGCGCCTGGAGTGCCGCGGCAGCTGCGGCAGCGGCGGGCAGTGCTGCGTGCCCCTGCGCAGCAAGCGGCGGAAATACTTCTTCCAGTGCGTGGATGGCTCCACCTTCATGGAAGAACTGGAGAGACACGTGGAATGCGGCTGCTCAAAGTGCTTATAAGCCATTCTCCGGTCTCTTGCCACTTTAATCGACTCAGAAGCGCTATCAAAATGGGACCTATTTACTTTCAGAGTGAAGAAGAAGAAAAGAATTATTAAGTATATTGTAAAATAAGCAAAAATAGAACTTATTTTTATTATGGAAAGTGACTATTTTCATCTTTTATTATATAAAGTATCGCACCACTTTGGGTATATGTATCATATAGTGAGCTATTTTTACCATGAAACTTTTTTAACAGTTGTAAGAAAAAAAATTTCAAAAGCTAAAAGGTTAAAAAAAAATATATATATAAAGAAAACATAGCCTAACAGGAGGAATGTGTGGTGACTTTAAGTGTATGCACAATGAACAGACGTAAAGGTGTTCCAAGGACCCGCCACCGGACTGATACGGGCTGAAGAAAGCTCCGAGGCCCTGGCTGGGAGTTCCAGGTGAGCGAATCCCCGTGACCGACTGCATCCAGGCACCCGGAGAGCCTGCCCAGCCCCTTCTCTTCCCAACACTGCCGACGCTGGTTTGCTCCTGTACAGTGGCCCCGCTTGCTGTTCGTGAACTGGCTCCCTGGAGCACACAGGCACTGCCGTAGCTTGAGGCTAGTTACATTATTTGACTATTGTAATACTATAATACATTTTTTGCTGTGTATGTTGTATTTATCTGTGTTCACGTTATATTCTGCAGCAACCGTATCTATAGAGCACAGGCAGCTTTATCCAAAAGAAGGGTGCGAAGGGAAAGGAAGTGGAGAAATTTATGTTGCTTTGGGTAATTTGGGGGCAAAATGTGAAGTAAGTGCTAAGTGATGCCTAATAAATGACATAGTACTTTTGTGTAAACTCCTCAGCTATGTTATTTCCCAAGTTTGTGCCTTCTTGCTCCCAGTCTTGAGCCCTTTTTTGTATATGAAATGTAAGGAATGCACTGCTACATAGTTTATCACACCTTGACACTTTAACTTGCAAAGGTTGTAAAGAGCATGAAAATACCGCGGGTGCCAGAACGCACCTGCAACGTCTCAGCTTTTACTGCCACTGTCACTTGAGCCACGGGTGCGAGCTGGGCTGTGGCTGCTGCTCAGCCTCACGCTGGCCCTGAGCAGCCGCCTGCCTCCCCACAGCTTTCCAGGCGAGCAGAAGTTGCACTATATCCATGTGAAGGTATTCAGCCGACACCCGTCCGCCCCAGCAGCGCTCTCCTGCGCAGGGAGAGGTGTCACAGCTGCACCAGTGCAGCCCGAGCAGCTCAGCCAAAGCCTCCGTGTCCTGCACTTGTGCCTCCCGAAGGACCTCGCTCACCTGAGCTGTGCTCAGAGCAACTGCTGAGTAGGAAATGGAAATCGACGCAGGGATAAATTCTCACTGTGGATGTGAGGGAAAAATTGACTCTGGGAGTAAGTTTGATTTTTGAAGGGTTTTTGTCAGGGCTGCCTTTCAGGGTCAGGACATACATGCAAAGAGCACCATGGATACCTTGAATTTTCTCTTACTGTAAGTTTCAAACCTCCCCATCAACAACTGTTCTAGCATCTGTGTAATTTCTCTCTTTCTCTAATGGAGTAAGTATTATGATCCTTTCTTCAACTTCTCTGTCTCCAAGAAAGGTAGCCGGAGATGCTTCCTAGCAGCCATAAAGTCCTTCTGCGAATGCTTCTGGTCTCACCAAAAGGCTTTCAGATCAGGGGATTCAGCAAAGGATGAGTAGGAAAGTTGAATCAAGATAACAGGACTTTGGTTTGCTTTCGGCTTTGGAAGGATGCACGGAAGGATGCAACCCTGCCATGACAAGTAGAAATGTTTGTTTCCCACTAAAGCAAAGAGACTAGCTAGCTATAATACAGCCAGAAAGATGTAACATGCTTATTGTTCTTCTGCTATGTCAGTCCCTCCTTAACTGCAGCAGTTCATTCATATTTCTCTATTATGACCAGAGCAATGTGAGCAGAAAGAACATAAGCAATGTGACAGCCATCTCAAAAAATCATCAAAATAAACATCAGTACATGGAGCTGGCAATCAGTGAAACATAAAACAATCACTAGTTAATGTGTCAGACTCTGATTGATACATTACAGCTCAAAAGCCAGGGAAAAACTAACCCTGGTTGCAAATACCATGGACTGCTTTTGATTTTTGATATAACATCAGCAGCTCATAGCAGCTGGGGTTTGTGGTGTACGACAAAAATCACCTAAACCACAACCTACAGGTTTTAAAAATTCATGCAAGTAACTGCAAACACTTGTGCAAATATGTGCCAGGCACACTGCTACCATTAATGTTTCATTCGCGCTTAAAAACATTTTAATTTCTAAAGAAGCAGCTGCTGTGGTGTCAGGCAGAAGAAATCCAGCCTAGCAGTGGCTCACCAGCCCTCAGATTTGTAGCCACTCGAGTGCCAAGGCCTGCAGAAACACGGCCCCTCTTGAACCTGTCCAAACCTGTGTTTACTTTGTCACTTGAGCAGCAGCACTGTGAGAAAGAGGGTGACATTTACGGGTGGCCTCACACCTGCTGGAGGGTGCTTTGAAAGCAATGGCCTGCCAAGGCAAAAGCCATCAACATCTTGTTAACACATCACTCTGGGATTTACTTAAGCCAAGCCTTGCAGCAAAGTGACCAGCAACAACTCAGCAAGGCCGGCCCTGTTCCTGGCCCTTTTCTGTCATGGCACTTCAGTGTTGAGCATTGGGATAAAGAACTAAGAAAATATCTATTTTGTAACCAAATGATGCGATTTTTGTATGCTTTTAGGCAGCACTTGCCACTGGATAGTGATGCTTTATGTCCATGATTCTCTGACTTGCTATAGAATTATTTTATGTTAAGAAGAAAATAAAAAACATTCAGATGTGCCAAAAATGTGAGGTTAACTGAAGTGTAATTAGCTCTGAAAGTTCCTCTGTAACCTGCCTAGTGTTACAATAGATTTCAAGAACTGTGGGTACAATGCAGTAGTTTTTACCTCCAGAAAGTTTTAATATAAAGTGAAGAAAGATGCTTACCCTTTAAAAATGGCAATGCAGACTGGTGTGAACTGATGTATTTTATTATTAGATTCTCATTGTGATGTAAGTTTAAATAAATTGTTGGGTTATGGAAGATCGTAACACCTTGTGATGCAGATTATTTCTCTGTGTATTTGAGGTATTGAGTCCAACCTTCAGTGTCTACGAGGTAGTTCACAGGAGATGATGGGGGAACTACAGACATTCCTCTTGGACAAAGTCAAAGAACAGCTGTAGTTAAAAGTGGTATAACAATAGTTACAAATTTTTATGGCATCACAGTCTAATCAGAAGTCTTATATGCATAGGCAAATTAAGCCACATAGTTTTTGATCCTGGGCATTTTCTTTACTTAAATATTTTATTTGCTACATTTTTTAACTATTTGAAAAAGGCCTGCAGCAAAAACATACTCATTAATTAATATTAGAATAAATGAAGAAATATTGGGAATGGCGCTGGAGGAGGTAGGGCTGAGGAAATGGAAGTTACACAGCCAACCATGGATGGAAGGGATCCTGTGATGTCCTGACACACATACACTCCAAATCTGCTGCCACACCGCTGTAGCTGATCATTAGTGACCCAGCTGTAACAGACTTCTGCTGTTCATTGCATTCCAGCCTTACCATAGAATAAAATGAAGCTCCCACCTAGTCCTCTGCCTTCCCTCACCCGTGCCCCTGTGCAACAGTCACATATTGCTAATTATGGTTCAAACTATGGCCCTTAAGAGTTGCCTTTGCAGTTCCATGAAAAACTGGTGACAGCAGTTAGCCAATAAAAACACTCAACCTTAATGAGCATCATTAAGTCTGAACTATGAAGGTTAATTACATAATTGTAGCAGATGGCAGCATTTTCACCTAAAGCAAACCCAGCTGAGCCCACTAAAAAAGCTAGCAGGGAAGTGTTCAAAAATGTCTGGGTAGCGGCTGCCCTGGTTTGCTCAACAGTTTATTTGTATTGCTCGTGGCTGTGCAGTGTGGGGTGCCTGAGCAGGCACTGAGGGAACTGCAGCCTGAGGATACAATGCTCCTGTTTGTGCTCCTGCTTGCAGTGCCCCAGGTATCTCTTTTCAGCCACTGGTACGTGGCAAACAACGCTGGGCAATGGTCTGTCCCATCTTCCTTTCTCCTTTGTGTTTTCTAGTCAGCGGGGAATAGTTGGATGGAGCTGCTGCTTGCACGGTGGCTGGCTGCAGGGTTTGTGTCATTCTCTGGGGTCCTGTCACTTCTGGTCTCTGTGCCCTCTTTTTAGGAGTTACCTCCCAGTTTCTACTCCAGCTCACAGCAGGCAGCCCCACAGTTCAGTGGGCTGGACAGGCAGAGTTGGCTCGGGTTTGCCAAACCCAAGGTGCTCCTAATGCCTTGGTTTAAGGCTCAGCGAGATGTCACACTGGGTCACTGGGTGGCCAGCCCGGTATCGTTCTGTGTGTGCGCTGAGCCAGGATGGTTTCCAGGATGGTTTCCAGATGTTTTCCAGGATGTTTTCCAGATGTTTTCCGGGATGGGCCCTGCAGCTTTCGAGGACAGCGGAGGTGAACGGGGTCCGCCACCAGGTGGCGCGGCAGGGCGGCCCGTCCCGCTTCGCGGGGGCGGGAATGGAATGGAATGGAATGGAATGGAATGGAATGGAATGGAATGGAATACTTTAGTGAAAAGGGACCCACAACAACCATTTGGTCCAACTGTCTCAGCAACTCGGGGCTGATGGACTCACAGCCCATTGCTGAGGGCATTGTCCAAATGCCTCAAGCACTGCCAGGCCTCGGGTATGACTACCTCTCCAGGAAGCCTGTTCCAGGCTTTCCACAAAAAAATGCTCTCTGACATCCTGTATAACCCTCCCTGGTGCAGCACTGAACCATTCCGACCCATGCTGTCTGGATCCTGGGGAGAAGAGCTCAGCACCTCCCTCTCCAGTCTCCTCCTCACAGGAAGCTGCAGAGTACAATGAGGTCACCTCTCTGACTCCCTCCCTTCAAACTAGACAAGCCCAGAGTCCTCAGCTGCTCATCACAGGATCACATGTATATGTGATACATGGATTTTCTGTAAAGTTTCAAATCATAAATGTTCAGGTTTTATTGATCCTGAGCTATCAACTTCCTATAACTGTTCACCCGTGAGGACAGGAGTCCCTGCTGTCCCCACAACATGCCATGGGAACACCATGGGTTTATCCCAAGAAACTGCATGAACTGGCAGCAGTCGGGCGGCCCTGCTGAGCCCCAGGAGAGCATGTGAGACCTGAGGGTGTCCAACACTTCATCAGCACCATCCCTGGCAGCAAGACAAGGGCTCCATGTGCTGGCATATGGGACAGCTTGTGCCTGTTCGCTGTGGCAGCCTCAGGACAGTGGCCTGACGTCAGTGTCACACGGCTGCTGTTGATGTTGATTATTTCCATGCTAGCACCTTACGGAATAACAACTGATTCTGCTGTTTCTACCCCAGTTCTGCTGCTGTTTGCTCATACACACCAAGGCAAAAGCACTACATGCCTGCAGAGTTCATTACCCAGCAGGGCTCTCTGAGCTGGCAGGCGCGCACCCCGCAGCCTGTGATACCTCTCGTCTGTGAAGAAAGCACAGCTGCTCCTCGAGCACCTTCACCCTGCGAGAGCCCCGCAGGCAGCAAGAAACTCCTCGGGCATGAAGGGAGCACACAGGCAGTGCAGGCAGTACCTGTCAGTATGAGGAGCTTACACTTACCCCGTGACGCAGGGGGCACCCCACAGTCTCACAAGCAGGAGGAACAGAGGCTGCTATGAGACTTGCACAGCTTTGTATCTTCTTCCTATGTGATCTCTTGACCTTCTCCTTTCCCAGGGCTTCTGAGCTTTCAAAGTACAGTGATGCTCAAGGTAGTCGGGGGATGACAGTGCCTTCTCTGACTTGTCTATGAGGTTTGTCCCCA
The DNA here is from genome assembly GCA_013397055.1 of Pachycephala philippinensis. Taxonomy (NCBI): domain Eukaryota; kingdom Metazoa; phylum Chordata; class Aves; order Passeriformes; genus Pachycephala; species Pachycephala philippinensis. The sequence continues at coordinate 727,355 of VWZT01010444.1, read as the reverse complement.
CGATACAAGGATCACTCCTTTTCTGTAAAAATAATCTTTTATGAGGCTGTGTCTTACCTGGGGAGGAAAAGTACACATCCTGCCTCCGAGGTGTGGGAGGGAGGAAAGAGGGTAAATGAGTGCTCTGGGGATAGCTCAAAACTTACAGGGAATCAGGCCATTTTCAGTGGTCCAGCCTTCCAGCTAATCTTCAGCAGCAGCATTTAACCAGCTCCTCTGCTGGAGGAAGGGGGGGAATGTTTGGACTGACGGTGTTTGTCTTCCCAAGTCACTGTCACATGTGATGGAGCCCTGGTCCCCTGGAGATGGCTGAACGCCTGCCCACCCATGGGAAGCAGTGAATTCATTCCTTGTTTTGCTTTGCTGGCATGAACACCTTTTACCTTCCTGATTAAACTCAATCCAAGAGTTTTTCCACTTTAACCCTTCCAGTTCTCTTCCCAATCCCACTGACAGGGGCGTGCAGGAGCAGCAGTGAGGGGTTTGATTGCTGGCTGGGATTAAACCTCGACAGGCAAAAGCCTCAGCCCTGCCTTTGACACTTCTTGCAGAGCAAGGTTACAGGAACCAAATACCACAAGGTAATTTAGGTGGGGACTTTGCAGCACACGAGATAATATCAGGCTTTCACCCAGCACGTGATAAGAGCAGGCACAACAGGCAGTTCTTATAAAGCAGCTTAAACTTCCTTAATTACACACCAGCATATTTTGCATCTCTTAACCTGCCCTAGTTTCTCCTGGTAAAACATTCATTGAACTGTTAGGGGGTGGGGAGGGTTAATATTTTTCTTACTTACTGTGTTGAGGTAAACACCAAAGTATGATTTACGGCACCAAGACCCAGACTAAGTTGGTCACACCAATAAATAAATGAGATTCTTATATAGCAATGAAACAATTTGCCTTTCACCCCAGTAATACTGATTAAAAAAAAAGTCCTTGCCTTCAGGTATATCATTCATATAGAGTCCTATCCTCTGGTTTCATTTCCCAAAAATACTTTGTAGTACTTTAGGACAGTAGTTATATAAGTAAGTGTGTGTGAGTGGGTGTATATATATATATGTACACATTTGTATTTATATACCAAATCATACATTCACCTTCAGATTTATTTATTCTTACTTAGGGGCTATTTCAAGCAGTGCGTTGACTGACATACAAATAACTCCAATCTGAAAGTGCTCATAACTTACAAATCAATTGCTCTGCAAATTAATGAACATTCTGAGCTTCTCACAGGCCTGTGTTAAACTTCTGGTTTGAGCTAAACCTCAGCTCTGAGATGGACTGAAGATAGCTGAGAACTGATCTCAGTTTCGCTTTCCGGGGTTTTATTTCACATATTCTGTCTTAGCTGTGACATTCAGATAAAACACTGCAGCTTATTGTGAAGAAACCGAAACTTCAGATTTGCTGATCTTGTTTTTAGCTGAACAGGCCTTAGTTCATTAATAATCATACAGCCCTTTATCTATTCCCATTTTTCCAACGGGGAGATGAGTTATGAGGGTTTGCTTGGTACAATAGCTTGAAGTAGCCATCCAGTGCAGTAAAATTCAGAACTTGCTCCTACAACCCATGCACCAAATATGCATTTTTGTCCCTGACAGAGTCAGAGGCTGGGAAAGCAGTCAGTGAATCTGCATTGCTGGAAAGGAAGAGTTATCATTTCCTCAGTGAAAGGCTGGGTCAGGAACTTTTCTGCCTGTTTCAAGACAGCAGGAATCAGACAGCTGTCAGGCTGTACACTATGTTTTTTCTTATTTTTCTGGGTTGCATGTGTATATTTATTACCAGCACTTCCCAGGGATGGTATTTCATTTCCTGTAAAGTCAGAAGGTGTGTAGGAAACATAGTCAGAGTGTCAGTGCTGGAAAAAATGCCTCAGAATTAAGGTAATAAAAAATCTCCCTGCAGATCTGTTTTCCCCAACCCCACCAGAGATGTCTGCAAGACACCGGATAGCTCATTTTACACCAAACATTCCACGCTGCACAGTCTGGTGACAGGCAGGAAATTAAAGACTCTTTTCCAACCACAGTGTATATTTATGAGCAAGTTAACTTCCAGGTAGCAGCTAAATTCTTGTATTCCCTACCATGCATGTAAATGCTTGTGTTTAATGTTTCAATAGTAAACTACATTGCAGTGAAAAACCACAAAACCACACCAAAATTTCCTCACTTTAAGACTAATACACAGGAATTTCCACAATTACATGTAGCTTACAGAAAGAGGGAAGTTCTGCAGCCTTGCTAATACACTCTGAACTTCCTTTAAAGGATGAGAAATAAACATTTAGAAGACTTCTGAGTAAGTATTCCAAATACAGACATTTCAGAAAGGAAACATGATAAATGGGAGAGGGCATCCACTGAGAATTTCAGCTTTTTAATGTAAGATTCTGGATTAAAATGAACACTAAACATAGGACAGGTTTTTCATGTTTCGGAGCAGTGGGGGAATGGAGGATGAAAAGACGTGGTTCCTGTCATCACACAACAGGTTCGTGAGTAAACCCCATGCCCAGGAAATTGAGCATTTAGTCTTTCCTTGGTTTGTGAACAGTTACTTCAAAAAAGGCTTTTGCCAAAGCTAAACTTCAGCTTCCAAGATGGCGGTTATGCCCAAATCCTCCTCCTAGACCAGAGCTTTTACGTTCAACCTAGGCCACAGTAACTGATCTATAATCTCATGGCACTTTATCACAAAAGAGAGGGGAGAAAGTGGAAAAAACCCATTATGGATTCCTGCTGGAAAGCCCAGAGTTGTGAGCAGTAGGTGGGAGCCTCGCCATGTCCTGCCACTGGTAGTGGGCTTCCCTCGGGCTGCAGACAGTCAGGAGAGACTCCACAGCCCTCGGAGGGGGTGTGACACATACTGACTGTGCTCATACCTTTGTGTACTGACCACGGGCCAGTGTGTGCCCAGGGACATCCTGGCCGGTGTCAGGAACAGTGTGACCAGCAGGAGCACGGCAGTGATTGTCCCCCTGTGCTGGGCACTGCTGAGGAGCACATCGAGACTGTGTCCAGCTCTAGGCCCCCCAATTCAGAAGGACATTGAGGGACTGGAGCAACTCCAGAGAACAGAATGGAGCTGGGAAGGGGCTGGAGCCCCAGGAGTGGCTGAGGGAGCTGGGAAAGAGGCTCAGCCTGGAGAAAAGGCGACTCAGGGGGGACCCTGTGGCTCTGCACAACTCCCTGACAGGAGGGGGCAGCCAGGGGGGTTCGGGCTCTACTCCCAGGGAACGGGGACAGGACAAGGGGAAACACCCTCAACCTGCAGCAGGGGAGGTTGGATATCAGAAGGAATGTCTTCACAGAAAGGGTGGTTGGATATTGGAATGGGCTGTCCAAAGAGGTGGTGTCCAAAGAGTCACCATCCCTGGAGGTGTTAGAGGAAAGACACCATACTCAGTGCTCTGGTCTAGGTAACATGGTGGTGTTTGGTCATAGGCTGGACTCAATGATCTCAGAGGTCTTTTCCAACTGAACTGATTGTGTGATTAAACATCAGCTTATTGTGCCAGGTGAGAAAAAGTTTCTTGGGAAATAAAGTTATTGGTGCAATCATTGGAGTCCAGGCACCAGCACAGGAAACGAGCCATTTCCCAAACTGCTCTGGTGCTTAATTGTGGGAGCACTTCAGTCACAGCGAGGGGAAATGAAAGTAAGCTTCATCTGCCCGTTTTATTTAGCGACACAAAGCACTCGCGTGGCTCTCGCACCTCCGCAGAGCACGAACCCCAGGGCCCGACACCGGCCGCAAGCGAGGGCGTCACAGCAGCGCCGGGCCTCCGCCCGCTCCCCCTGCCCGTGCCCCGCGGCCCAGGCGCGGCGATTGGCGGCAGGGCCGTGGGGTGAGGG
>VWZT01010444.1:696826-723146 GCA_013397055.1 Pachycephala philippinensis | reverse complement strand
GGCCCCGCGGAGCCGCCGCCGCCGCTGCCCGCCCCATCAGGCGAGCGGCAGGAGACCCGCCCCGGCCGGCAGCGAGCCGGGCCGCCGCCGCAGCGCCATGAAGATCAAGGATGCCAAGAAGCCGTGTAAGGCCGGGCCGGGGGAGGCGGCGCGGGGGGCGCGGGGCTGCGCGGCGGGCGGTGCCCATCCATGGATCCGGCAGATGCCCGCAGAGACGCGTCTCGCTCCGGTCTGTCCCTTTGAGGGAGGTGTCGGGGTTCAGGTGATCCTCAGTCCTGGCGTCGGAAGGACTAGAATAGAAAGTGATATAATCAGTTTTTTGGGAATGGGTGCTGTGTTTGATGAAGATGGCACTTAACCAGTGTGCTGAACACCTGCGCAGGTGGCTGCAGTTGCTACAGTTTTGTTTTTTAAGGGCTAATCAACTTCTGATTCTTTTTAGAATATTTACTAGTATTTGGATATAAGTCTTTCCTTAAACCACACTGAATGCTCCCCTTTAATAATCACAGCTGTAATAATGTTTCTTACTATGTATTCTGGAGTGCCATGTTTGTTTTGGAGAGCACAAACATGGTTCAGGCTCAGGTGAATATAAACAAAATGTTTTAAGATTACAGCTACTTCTTGGGAAGAGAGATTTGGATTGAGTACGGTTAATCTACATGCAGGTGATGTGCTCTCAGTGTGAACAGATGCACAGCTGTGCAAGTCAACACACCTGTCAAGCTCATACAGGTGTGCCTTAGCTGAAAGGGATGCAGGTATTGCTCCACTGAGTTTAGCATCTTTTTTCTTGTCATCATACTTAGACTTACTTCCAGGGTGGGTTACTGTATAGCAAAGATGGCTAGTCCCAAATTTCTAGGCCTACTGTTGTTCATATGGCATGCCTGGCTAATGAAGAGCGTACAACTAAGACAGGATATGGAAGGTCGATGTTTTAAATGTATTTTTTTGAGCAGCCTAAAAAGAAGATCACCAAGCACATATTTAACACAGGAAGTATTAGCATAGCTCTAGAAATAGCTGTAAAGTCTTTGAAAGTACGTTGTTTCTTGTGGTCTGTTGGGGAAATCCTAAATACGCATCGTGTAGTACACAATTAACCATCACTTCTTGTTAGTGCCAGTGTGTAGAAATTGCTGAGTTGACTGTAATGGTGTTTATGAAGAGTAGAGTTCAGGCAGCATTCTTTTCCCCTGGTATAATATTAAGAAATGTTATCAAGACAGCAGTAGGTGGCTGTAAAAATTACCAGACCAGTGGTTTGGTAATTCAAATGGTGAGACTATGGCTGCTCCTACTGCAGAAACCTGCTAATTTCAGGACTGTCTCTGCTGGACCTCAAAGCCTTGTTTTCTGCAGTGGTGGATTTAAGCCTCATGGTTAAATAACAGTGCAAATGTTATCAAGAAGTTTTAACTGCTCAAATGTGCTACAGTTGTAGTTGCACTCTTCCAGTTCTTGAATTTGAACTTCGATGTTGGTTTCGTGAGGGGAATTAGAAACAGTTGGAACTGCATAAGCAGGAGGGGAAGAATACAGTGTCAAACTACATTGTTTATTTCTTCTTGACTCTTGAACATACTTTGGAGCTGGTGGCTTTTTAAAAGATAATAGCACGGAGTTTCTTAGGCAGTGAACTTTAGACTCAATCTGCAGATTTGTGCACCTGGTTAGTCACACTGAGAGAGCAGCTGAGTGTTTGAAGAGGAGCAGATCCACAGAAGAACTGAAGATGGAAATTGATGTTCAGGGTCTCTGGTACCCAAATACTGCTGTCAGTTTGGCTTAAATGCTCACATTGACATGAAAGCTGAGTTGGGCTCACAATACCACTTTTAGACTGTTTACAAATGATTTGGCTAAGACACTTGTAGACACTTTTCAACACAATTGCTGAGTGTACATTCTGTAGACCAAGTTAGTACCTAATGATCTGTGATGCAGCCAGCTAAATGTGATTCTGGGGAAAAATGGATAATTTTTACTTAAGAACCTGCAAAGTAGAATTGAGCAGATTGCTTTAGTCTACCTGTACTTTTATCGGTGATGTTTAGCATCAGGAAGGAAGGCCTGATTGCAGTGACGGGCATGAGAGAAATGAGGGTAAAATGGAGACACCAAACCAGTTCAGAGTCCCTGATGTGGATACACTGCCTAGACATGCTTGTGTGGTCCTCCCTTCCAGATCGTCACCTGACTAATGCTGTCACTAATTTGTTGGAGTAAAAACTGTGAGAAATGCAGCAGAATTCATGGAACACGGCTTCTGAGATTGGCTGTCTTGAAAGAGGCTAGTAAAGGGCCATTTACATCTCAGCTGCTGGTGAGGAGAGGAGTCAGGCATTTTAAAGGAGTATAACAGAAATTTAAGTCAGCAAAACCTTGTACTAACTTAGTGTAGCAGTGGAAGCTGGAGAGGTTGTGGAGTCTCCATTCTTGGAGGATTCGTGAAAAACTTCTGAGGCCTCGGAGTGTTGACTGGACAAAGCTGTATCTGACCTCATCTAGTGCTGGCAGTTTTCCTGCTGGTGTAACTGAGAGGTCAGACCAGATGACCTCCAGAGGAACCTTCCAAGCAGCAGTTGCGTGATAGCTCTTCTGAGGAAATGCCCATGGGGAAGGATGGCTGGCAATTTTCAAGGAAATTTCCAAAGGTTATTTGTGGGTTGAGATGATAAATGTGAGAGCAGCAAGTCTTGCAGAACTGCTGCTGTGTGGGATCTGCCCAAAGGGAAGAGATCAGGAACTCATTCAGAGAGAGCTGTGCATGTTGGCGGGGGAAGGCGAGAGTGCTGTGCCAGCGTGCTGCGCTCTCCGGGGGAGCTGGAGCCCTTCCTCTTGGCTCTGGAGTGCAACCGAGTGCTCAAGGAAAGGCAAAGACTTTGAGCATTTAATACACTGTGTATGTTACTTTTTGCAGTTCGTTCCTTTTGATTGTTTCTTGAAAATAGTTTGAGAACAAACTATTCCTGCCTTTTCCTTGAGATGAATTGAGACGCACTAATATATGAATGTACATTGCCGGGATTTGCAAAATCCCGCATCAGTATAAAGGAAAGATGAAAATCTCAAGTTTATTTTCTCCAGTGTGGTTCTGTGGACACATGTAATCATTGTGGACACATGGAGGATTAGTGTAGTAAAATTGATGAAAAATCCATTTAGATTGATGGAGAATCCCTTATAAATACATGTTGTTTTGGTTTTTTTTCCCATGGAATTTGCTGCATAGATTTTTGGTATCCTAGCATTTTCTTATTAGTCCTTGAAAGCTGATTATTAGCCCATAGCAGATGTTCAAGGCTCTCACTTGATTGCAGTTGAGAAATGTATTTCTAATAATGGATTAATACTGCCAGGAACAGTGTATACTAAGAGTGTTATACACAGTGCATCTCTAAGTGTTAAATTATGCCTCTGCATTCTGTATCTCACTATAATAACACCTATCCCCAAAGAGACCGCTGCTGAAATGTCAACAAAATTACCAGAACAAGCAAGGAGGGAGAAGCTGAAAGCAGTGATATTTTGTCTTGTATTAAGCTTTACATGGTACCCACTTGTAGAAGTGATAAAGCCCATGAAGAGCAGTTACAGTAATTGCCCATTACCACCTGTCCTCCCACTGTGAACAGGGCTGTTCTGGAGCGTGATTAGAGGTGGCTGAGTGGGAGTTTGCAGAGCGTGATGGAGTTTTCCCCCAAGGAAAATGGGAGGATGTGCCAGGGCGTGTCAGATACATTTAATTTGCATGTTAATTCTGTCCAGCCCAAATGTATTTTGAGCTGGACTTTGGATATTTGAATCAAAAACCTGTTACACAACTTGTTAAGGAGAGAAAGTCTCCGGTGTGTCAAGGACTAAGGACACTTAAGTGTAGTTTTGCTCTGTAGAGGCTCATAGGCTGTGCAGATTGGTGTTCATGGGCACAGCAAAGGCATTCTGCTGCCCAGCCCTGAGGTTAATCCCATTTAATTTAGCAGTTCAACAAGCTCTGGTGTGTTTTCTCTTAACTTGTCCCATTGCTCACATTAGCTGCCTTAGCCCCCCAGCTGATTGAGCTGTTAAGAGTTTCCTGTCAGGTTTTACTTTGTTGCATACTCATGTTTTAGGGAAATGCTGGAAGTAAAGAATTGAGTGCACTTGCACAGAAGAAAATGCGTTTGGAGAAACTGCAAGATGCATTTAGTTAATGTGTTTATAAACACTAACTGTGTAATAGTTCAGTATAACTTTTAAATAGTTGTTTGCCATGTCAGTATTTAGATGAGAATGGGATCAAGGTTAGTTTTGTTATCAAAGGCTATATACTGAGCTGAATTAGATAAGTTTTGGGCATCAGAACTGATGATACTGCATACTGTCATAAAGAACTGTTGCAGTGCTGGCAGAAGTAAGCTTAAATTTTCGTGGCTTTCATGGTCGTTTTCCTTTCTTGTGTTTTAAGGCTGTATAGAATCATGAACTTTGGCACCCTTTGGCAGTCATTTCCCAAGCCATGTTTGTACTTGGAGTGCAACAGTCTTACATCTTAATAATGCATAAGCTTTCTTACAGAGATGACACAAAATGTGGTCGGCTGTTCTTTGCTGTCATTGACAGCTGTGAATTTTTTTTTTTCCCATGGTGCCAAGCTCCCAGCTTGAATTAGGAGTTAGCCACTCTTCTTTGAGGGTTGGTTCTTGTTAATTTATACAGGGTTGACCCAAAGTGTTACTTTATCATACAGGGAGAAGGAAGTATTTCAAAGGTGTTTGTGTTTCAAATATGTCATTTCATTCATAGGAGAGAGGTTGACAGGAATCTGTTTCTCAGTTTTTAAAAGCTAAATACAAACAGAACATTAAACAGAGGAATCTTAGGCTTGAATGAATAAGGGGGGAGTAGTTAAGTCTTTTGAGTGTCTACTTCCTGCAGCTTTGGATCCAGAATTGGGTGTACAAAATCAGAATACGAGTATGTGGTCTGGGTGGAAAGCTTCGAAGGTCCCCTGCAGAACCCATAGAAAAGGAAAACATTTCAACCTTTGTGCTTGCATTGGCACAAAAAAATACATGTGCTGTAATTATTTCTTTTGGCATATAAAGACCTTATATGATAAGATATAAGTAACGTTAAGATTGCTGCCAGTGACTGTGTACAGCATGAACTTGAGAAGTGCAGACACAACAGAATGAGGCTTCCCTGTGTATCTCTAAAGATTATTAAGGTTTAAATAACAAGCAACAGCCACCAGCGTGAGTTTTCTTACTCAGCAGAACTGCTACATCATTACATGACCACAGCACTCTTCCCTTGCGGGAAGTGCTTTTCTAATTGCAGGAAGCAGTTCTAGGGAGTCCTTTTAAAGATCATGTTTTTTTGGAATTCAGAGCAGGTTGCACCTCAAAGCTGTCTTCACAGCATGTACAGAGCAATCTGTTGCTTTATTGCAAGGGTTCCTGGCTGCTGTGTCTAGGTAGGGACCACAGTGGCTCCTGGCAGAGCTGGGGACTGAAAAAAAATCTGGATTTGTAATTAACGAGGTTGTATATTATGGTACTCCTCTTGCTGTCCTGGAGACAGTTAAATTTGGTGTGAAGTATCACATTAAACACCATATGGGTTTTGACTTCCTAGTTAGTGTTCTGCTTCACGTATCTGTCTCTTCTTGGATAGTAAAGATCTGTATTTTGGGTATTCTTAAATAGAGCCTGGCCTGACTTCCTAAAAGCAGGATGTGTGTTTTTGAAAGAGTTTTATGTAGTTTATGCAAGGCAGTTGGGCTTGTTAAATAAAAAGCTGGATTCTTGCTTTTCCTTTTTTCAAATTGTTGCTGACCACTGCAGAGAGGAGCTGAACTTTGAATAGTTGAGCCCTGGATTTCTTCTGTGAATAGGAGTTACATTCTCAGCAAGGAATATTTCTGAGCTGTGCATCGCTTTTTGTGGACTCTTCCTGGGAATAACAATAAAGAGGAAAAGCTGAAAAAATCTTTTAATGATCTAATCCCCATAGAGCTGTGGAAAAAAAGTCAGTTTTAGTGCAGGGGAATTGACTCTCCTTATGAATTGAAGCTTTGGGGAATGATGGTTACAGTTGTGCAAGCCTTCAAACCTAGTATCTGCAGAGCTATAAGCTTGAAAAGAAGGTTGTGTAATTGATACTGGTTTCATCCAGACATGTTTCTGTAACTGTGACTGCTGAAAGGATCAAGCTGATGTCTGGGGTATTTTTTCAAAAAGTTGTGCTGCTGGCATTCTGCTCCTAAATCTCTCAGAGAAGTGTGACCCACAAATACAGGTATAAAAATACCTTTATAGAGTCATTTATGTATCCCTGCGTCCAGATAGGAAGGCTCCTGAGCCGAGATCTACCCTAAGTACACCTGCAGCAGTAAGAGGAGGGTTCACAAGGTTTCCATGTTGTATCCATGTACAGTTACATTCCAATTCAGTAGAATCAGTGTATTTCTATGCAATCCCAACTGATTGTGCCCTTGCCACATACATGAGTATGTGGGTCCCCTTCTGTGTTTGCCAAACAAAATGGCTTTCATTTTCCTGGCTGCACCCATAACAAAATCAATATAAATCAATCAGGAGTGGCTTGCATGCACAAGAATCCTTGTGTAACACCTTCTTGCTGCTATAAGGACTAAGTTAACAGTACGTGGGCCCAGTTGCTTGTCAGAACTCCTCCACCTTGCAAATGAAACTTGAGCAATGTACTTGCCAGCCAAATCTTGACAAATTTTCAATAGAAAAATATAAAACTTCCTGGGATTTGTCACAAAGGTGAAAACTGGCCTATTTCTTCAGTTTCAAAATCTGTAAATGGCTGTTAAGATCACTCAGTTAACCCAGAAAACTGATCTTTTACAACATGATCCAAATTTTCAGCATAAAACGTGTTCTCTGTTAAATTATGGAATAAACTTACAGTTCAACTGTTCTTGTCTTGTACTTGGTATACAAGATCCATAAACCTTAAGACTTGCAGAGGCGTGACTAATGCTGTATTTGCAAAAGCTTTTTGGATCATTTAACATGGGATGCAGTGGATCTTCTGACAAACAGGCATGACTTGCACCAAATCATCCTTAAACTCATCACATGAGCTTCCAGCTGTTTCCCCCTCTTTCCTATTTTGGAGGACAAGATCCTAATTATTCACTAGGCCTACTACTCCAGGTAGTTCTTGGTTGCTGTGTCCTAGTTAAATTCTGCATGGATTGGATTGACTCCTACAGACATGTTCTGGTCTGCTGGGTGAATCAACTTCCCTTCTTCAGTTTTGTTCTTGTGATGCCATTCATGGCAAGAGGCTGAAACGTGGTGAGGTCACTTAATAAATCATCAGCTAATTGTGGTCAGACAGTAAGATGACAATTTTTCTTGTGGCCATAGTCTCAGGGTGAAGAAGTCAGGCATGCAGTTGCAAAGTCAATTCATGTGTGTCTTTATGCTTAGTCTTATGCTTAGCCCTCGGCTTTACAGAAAGGATACTGGGTTTATAGAACTTCCTCATTTCCACGTCAAGCTAGATTTTGTCACAGAATTTACCTTTGTATTTAAATTTAGTTTTTCAAGATGAGTGAGATAACCAACTAATTTTTTTTGGTTAATATCTGACAATATTCTGTTGACACCCATTTCTGAAAGTTGAGGCATCACTGAAGTTTCTTTTCTTCTTAACTTTAGCACTCATAAATTAACTGACACAGAGCCAGCCTTGCCTAAATACATTAAAATATTTTGGTAGGTCATTCTTCTCAAGGATTGATCCCACTGGTAATGTAAATACAGTGTAATTGCATCTTGCTCATGATAAGCATATTAAAATCTTTGTGGCTTTGTTCCCGAATTTCATGCTTCTGTAAGATGTGAATTACATCTAAAGAAATAAATTGGAATGCTAAAAAAGAAAAAAAAAGAGGAAGCAAAACCAAGCAAGTTAGAGTGTCAATTAGGAAATAAAAACATGAGCTTCCCAGCTGGATATCCAAGATCTTTCTTAAACCTAAAATTAAGTTTTAAATGCTGTTTCTGGGAAATGACAGTGGGATAGCTCTCAGTTGAAGATGTTGTCTTTGCTGTAGGGTTGCTGAGTATCTGTTTAACTCTACATAGTTAGGCATATTTATTGATACAGGAATATTCGGGTTATGGTCCTGCATGTCATAGACCATAAAATCCCTTTTAAGAACTGCAGCCATCCCACATAAGGGACAAAGCCAAAGCACTTGTGCTTTAGTGTTGTTACTTTGTAGTACAGAAATTCCCCCTTCCTATCCAAGGTACCAAAGAAAAGAAAAAAAGCCCAAAAAAATGAACCTAAATTCAGTAATAATAATTTTCTCTTTTGCTTGCACTTCTTAATAGGACATTTTGTTATACGTTTAACTTCAAGGGATAGAAACTGGGCATCTTAACTGTGTCAGTTTTTAAAGTGCATGCAAATAAATTAAAGCTTTCCTCTCAACGACCATGTTACGTGAGGGACTGTTAGAGGAGGAGTACCTGTCCTGCCCCTGTTGTCAGCTGGAATGTGTAACCTGCTTTCTGCAAGTGTGCGTTGCAGTCCTTGTGCTGAACTACGTCAGAGCTGTTATTTTAGTGAAGGTTATTTTAATCCTTTGTTCTCACTAAAAAAAAAAAAAGAAAGGTGGTTGAATTTTGTTTATGAATTGGTCTGAAAGATATGATATGGTTTGGGGAATTTTTAATTCAGCTTTCTAAGCACGTTACAGCATTTAAATGTGTAGAGTTGCTCATTTTTCCATTTTTACCTGTGGCACGAGATATTTAAGGTCATGTAACTGAAATGAGTGCTAATTCTTCTCTCCTGTGAGGTTTGTTGTTAATGTCTGTCTTGTTGAAAAGTACAGCCCTGGTTCAGTCTTAAGCTCCATGTATGGCTTTTGCTCTTCAACAATCCTAATGGCTAATTCTTGTGTCTTCACAGCTTTCCCATGGTTTGGCATGGACATTGGGGGAACGTTGGTCAAACTTGCCTATTTTGAACCTATTGACATCACTGCAGAGGAGGAGCAGGAGGAAGTTGAAAGCCTGAAGAGCATCCGCAAATACCTGACTTCCAACGTAGCCTACGGATCCACTGGCATTCGGGATGTCCACCTGGAGCTGAAAGACTTAACCATTTTTGCTCGAAGAGGAAACTTGCACTTTATTCGGTTCCCAACTCAAGATTTGCCTACCTTTATCCAAATGGGAAGAAATAAAAACTTCTCAACACTACACACGGTGCTGTGTGCCACCGGCGGTGGCGCGTACAAGTTCGAGGAAGATTTTCGCACAGTAGGTAGCCTGGCTTGCCTCTGCCTGAAGCTGATGCTGAAAGCATTGCTGGTGATGGGTTAAAACAATCTGTATTTTGAAAAACTGTGGAAAGCTTTAATATTTTTCATTATGAATTGTATTAAGTATGGTGGGGAGTTACAGCCTTCCTGGAATCCACAGCACCTGTTAATTGTCCTTGTGCTTTGTGAGAGAACGGCAGCTTAAATACCATGTGCAGAGCTATGGAAGAACCGTAATGAGCCTCAAGCTCCGCAGAATTTCTGTCCTGTGGTTTTCCGATGGTCCTTGGAGTGTTAATGAAGTTGCAACGATAGTACGATGCCATTTAGCTTTTTATATGCTGATATCTTAAGAAATTACTGTTTTGACTTGTAAGATGGGGGAGGAACCCCACAAACCTTGAAAAAATGTGCAGATGTGAGTTCCACCATAGTGACACTCAGTGGAGCCTCTAGGGTGCTTGATAACCTTTTTACTGATTTAAATTGATGAAAAATGTTGTTAATTTTTCAATGGAGTAATGTCTTAGTATCTCAAAAGTTATCTTTGAGCTTACCAAAGCAGATACTTACACTGCCTCTCTCTTCTTGATTCTGGTCAGATCTGGATTTACACTCAGATTAATTTGCTAGTTTATGTATTCAGAATTTAGCTCTGAATTCTTTGTTGGCTTTATAGTGGCATTGAAATTCCTGAATTAGTCACGTGAGGTAGCTTCTTAAAGTTGGGCAGTACAAATATAGTCATAAATTTGTAGCACATTTGTGCAATGTTAGAACATGTTGCCACAGTCTTTTTTTCTTTCTTAACACAGATTGGAAACCTCCAGCTGCACAAACTGGATGAGCTTGACTGCCTTGTCAAAGGCTTATTGTACATAGACTCTGTCAGCTTCAATGGCCAAGCAGAGTGCTATTATTTTGAAAATGCCTCAGATCCCGAGAGATGCCAAAAGATGCCTTTTAACCTGGATGATCCATACCCATTGCTGGTTGTAAACATTGGTTCAGGAGTCAGTATTTTATCAGTCCATTCCAAAGACAACTATAAAAGAGTAACTGGAACAAGGTAATTTAAAAACCTACATTGGAGTTGTTACTCTATGAGGCAATGACATAAGGATCTTTCACGGTAGGAAATGCTGTTTAAAGCAACTGGTTTTCTCTGTCCTTAGTCTAGGTGGAGGGACCTTCCTTGGGTTATGCAGTTTGTTGACGGGCTGTGAAAGTTTTGAAGAAGCTCTGGAAATGGCATCCAAAGGAGACAGCACACACGCTGACAAGCTGGTTCGGGATATTTATGGAGGAGACTATGAAAGATTTGGCTTGCCAGGATGGGCTGTAGCATCCAGGTACGCAGAAGTCTCTTTGTGGGTTCTTCTGTTGGTGTGGGGAGCTTCAAAAACAAGACTGAAACTGTTCATACAGAGAGAACTGCTTTTATGCAAGGTTTTATTGTAGTCAAGCTACATTTTTATCCTAAAAGTAAGTATCCTCAGCTTTCCTGGAGGTTTAAAGCCATGTGCAAGTGCAAGTGCCTGCTAGGTAGAGATTGAAGAAACCTCCTGTGGTATTTCATGCACAGCTTTGTGTGAGTCAGAGGGAACGCGAGGTGATCGCAGGAGCAGCAGTGCAGGGGTGGTGTGGTGTAACCCAGCAGGCAGCTAAACACCACACAGCCTCTCAGTCACTCCCTCCAGTGAGGTGGGGGAGAGAACTGGGAGGGAAAAAATAAAATGGGTGGGTTGAGATAAAGAGTGTTTAACAGGACAGAAATGGAACAGAACAGAATGGTCCCCTCCCAGCTCCTTGTGCACCCCCATTGTGCTCGCTGGTGGGGTGGGGTGAGGAGCAGAAAAGGCCGTGACTGTGTGCAAGCCCTGCTCAGCAATAATAAAAACATCCCTGTGTTATCAACAGTTTCCAGCACAAATCTAAAACGCAGCCCCATAGTACTGCAATGAAGAGAATTAACTATCCAGCTAAAACCAGCACACAGCTACTAGGAAGAAAATTAACTTTGTCCGAGTCAAAACCAGTACAAGAGGGGGGAAAAAAGTACCAATTTCTTTTTGATTTCCTAGAGTCTTTTAGCAGAGCCATTGTCTAGAGGGAAGGTGGGAGAGTGGGAGATGGCTTTTGTGTTGCTCTTACAGTGGAGCAATTCCTAATTTTCACTACAGACACCTGGCATAATATTTTAACTACTTTTCTCACTGATGAGGGCTGTTGAACACAAACGGTTTGCACCATGAGAATGAATGTCCTAGTCAATGATAGAGGACTTCTGTCACAGCTGCACATATTATTTCCATTGGGGAATATTATTGATGATGTTGCAGCTTCACTAGCCTTACGAAAGATAAGAAAAATAAACTCTGCAAGCGAAACTAATATGTACATAGGAGTGTTCATTAAATCTTTGCTGGTATTCCATAGTGAGTCATAATTCATGGCAGCTTAATTGTTCTCCCTCTCCAGCCACCTGAGTCCAAGCCTCTTGAGAGCCCATGTGCTGAGAGGTTTTAATGTGTGCGAACTTTACACTTTACTCAATACATTTTAACTTGCTTTATGTTGGTACTTTCTGTTCTCATTTACTTTTTAAGATCCTTAAGAGCTTTATTGGCTTTTTGAGTGTAAGAATAATCGGGATTCTTGCTCTCCCAACTGACTTAGATCTGGCGCAGAGTCTTTGGTGATAAAATATATACATAGCTATGGATTCTTGTCTTTTGTGCTGTGCATAGTAAGGGAAGTGCTCTTCTGATCCAGAACTCTTCATTTGTGCAACCTAAATTGCATTCTGTCAGCTGTTTTGTTTCAGAGGGTTGTGTTCCATCATAAAACCATTCAGTTAATCTCTGGTTTTCTTCTACTTCGAGAACAGAAGAATGGATAGATATTTGTGAGGAAGCAAGCATGAGAAATGGAGGATTCACCAGTCAGACTTAGGAAATGACTTAATTCACAGTGACTAGATTTGCAGAGTAGTCTTGTCTGAAGAATAAGACCATTTTACTGTAGGTGGTTCTTCATGGAGGTAACAATCTGAACAAAAATATTTTGTTGGGGGACTGTTGTTGTAACAAAATTGACTATTTCCTGTGAAGGAATAAATACAGATGTAGTGTCAAATAGCTGTATTTAATACAGACTTAAAAAGGGAGCTCCTCAAAGAGCAAACATGAGGCATAGGTTCCATTATAGCATTAAAAAATCCATTCTGAAATGACTTCAAATGCACATGAATCACGTTGTAACTAACGGCCATTTCTCCTGTTCTAGTTTTGGGAATATGATCTACAAAGAGAAGAGGGAGTCTGTCAGTAAAGAAGATCTTGCAAGAGCCATACTGGTCACCATCACCAATAACATTGGGTCTATTGCCCGGATGTGTGCAGTAAATGAGGTAAAACTTCTGACAAGGAAATGATCTGTCTACAGCTCTATTATTTGTCATCACGTGAAATGACTGCTAAAATAGTGTATACTTTTAAATCTTTTAATACATTCTCAGACGAAATGAGGAAATTCATGTAGTAGCTTTGAGTTGTGCCTACAGTCACCCTGTTTTAGCAAGGGCACTTCAAGTCCTTCATCACAACATCCTGTGCTCCCCTGCTCCCTCACTCACCTGCAGGCTTTGGGCTCCATTCCTTAACAAAGCTCCTCATCAGGTACCCTCCCCATTGGCAAAGATATCCTTGTCCTGTCAGAGCCTGATCCAAGAGACGGGACCAACTCTGTTTTTTGCAACTTATCACTTGAAAAATCAAACAAGGCATCAGTCTCAGAAGTTAGAGGTTTAATAGCAAGTCGCCATTAACTTTCATGTTTCAGAGTTACATGGTAATTTATAACTTTCTAGTCCAATAGACAATTAACACAAAACTTTGTTTTGATTTTATAACCTATCACCTTTGGTACTTTTTACTGCATTGTGTCTGTTTCTTGACCAATAACTTGTTAGCTCACATACACACATATACTTCTATTATAACACCTAAATTCTTAACTTAAACTAGAAAATCATATTATCATACTTAAAACCCTTCACCATATCACCCAATACATATTCTTACTTATAACTATAGAAACATAGGTTTATAATTCTTCCGCTTAAGATGTGTATACCTTTATCATTACATCAATCCCAGCTCTTTCCAGGGCTGTAAATTAAACTCATTAGTGTTTGTGGAGGTTTCTACTCTTCTGTTTCCCACATTGTCCCACTTCTCCAGAGACAGTCAAAATATTCTGAAGCAATTCCTAGTAGTTTAACCACAGAATAGTTAGGGTTGCAGAGGACCCCTGGAGATCATCTGGTCCAACCCCTTGCCAAGGCAAGGTCACCTAGGGAATGCATCCAGCCCTGAAACATGGACTCAGAGACAAACTGTGGACTCTGACTTCGGAAGTTTCAAAATACATGACTTGAGCAACTGCAACATTTAAGCTGCTGAAAGTCCTGCTTTGAGCAGTGCATAAGACATGATGGCCTCCAGCAGTTTCTCCAAGCTGAAATTATTCTCTGATCAAAGCCTGTTTCTAGTTAAACATTATTTTTAATTTTTTCTAGCTCTTGAGACTTAAAAATTGCTTTGACACCTCTCATCTTGCTGGTTGATAACAGAGAGGGTTTCCTGCCATCTTCTGTTTCTCAAAGTTTAAAAAAGAACCAGTATGTGTTCAGTTTCAGTATTAGTGTGGACAGCCAAGAAGCTGTGGAAGAATACTGAATTTAGGCATAGAAGACATGAGTGAGCAGCAGGGATTTCTTCCTTCATTATCAACAAACTTGGGATAAAATGAGGTTTAATAACAGCTTTCTTGGAGAAGACTATGAGTAATTGTATTTAGAGCTCTGCTTAAAATTTTTGGATGTGATCGTCTCAGAAGTACCAAGAGCCCTCTTAGCTGCAGTACCCTCCTTTTCCTTAGGAGCCAGATTTACTTTTATTTTCGGGTTTTAATATTGCACTTTCTCCCTCAGTTTCATTCTCAGTTGTTCTCTCATGTCTGTCTTGGAGAAGAAAGGTAATTTTGTGAGTGTTAAGTTAATTTTAGCTTTTTGCTTTATGGCAAAGCTTAATAACAAAAGAGTTAAAATGAAGTTGAAAGTACATACTACATATCTTAGGCAAATGTATGCAATTTGTGTTTAAGGGTGGGAGTAAATGAGGACAAATCAGAATTTGTAAACAGCACAAACTAGCTTTATTCCAAGGGTTTTTTGGTCTAATTCCAGCTGTGTCACAGAACTACAGATCATAAGAAACAGATCATAAGAACTACAGATCATAAGATCATAATAGGGATATACAAACTAGTACCTTGAACTGATTTGTAGAGATAAAATGAATTTAATTATTTTGACTTCCTGCAGCAGCACAGAATTATGTTTTTGTGCCCTAACAATGTGTCTACTTTGTCTTCACTGGGAACTAATCAAGATGTTTAAAAAACAGTTGCATATTACACATTTGACTACTGGTTGAATTGTTATATTAGTTTTTGTAATAACTTGGATATGATCATTGATTTAATGTAATTAAGTGCTTATTTAAGCACTGTGCTAAGGACTAACACAATTACATTTTCTTTGGTTCTTCCTCTCGTGTCGTTTAACCAGTGTTTAATGTTTTCACTTAATGTTGGATTTACTTCAGTTAGTGGGGAATATTAAATTATTTTCACTTTTTTACATTTGACTTCATTGAAATTCACAGCTCACTTGTATTATTCAGCTCTTAGTCTAATGTCAGGCTGAGGTATATTGAGGTCTGAAGATGAAAGGAACATCTGTCATGTCTCACTGTCTTCGGCTTCTTTACAGTGCTGCCTTGTTGCATATGGATCAAGCAGCATTGTACAGGGCTATGAAGGCATTGAGTCTTCTCTACCAAACAGAAGTATCTTTCATTTAATTTCACTTCTAGCTGGGCTCTTTCTTTGGTGTAATTGCTGAAAATGCTCACTTAATTTGAAACACAAATGCTACTTGTCTGTAAATTAAGTCCTTTAATTCTTGAGGGTTGCACCGTTTTTCCTTTTCCTCAAGTATGCCGTGTTTTAAATTTTGGAACCGTGTTTTAATTGTGGGTTGTTTGGTTTTTTTGGTGGTTTTTTCCTTGTTCGAGACAGTCTTCTCTTTCATAGCTTAATTTTTCAAAGCTGTGTTAAACAGTGAAAAGACTTAATCCTTTGCTGTTTTTCTTTTCTTTTTTCTTTTTTTTTTCTTTTTTTTAGAAAATAAACAGAGTTGTGTTTGTTGGCAATTTCTTGCGTGTGAATACTTTGTCAATGAAGCTTCTTGCGTATGCACTGGATTACTGGTCAAAAGGCCAGCTGAAGGCCTTGTTCCTAGAACATGAGGTATGCTGTGGCTCATTTCTCTGTGTGTATTGTTTCACCATAAATCAGAAATGCCTGTATTGAGTAGCTCTCATGTGTGATATCCTGAGGCACCAAGTGCTCAGTAAATATTAGAAATAAGAGGAGGTTTGTCGTGCTGAATTGGTTCTCTGGGAACAGTTTTCTGCCAGGGAAGTACTTCAGTCACTTTGGGGTATCTCAGTTCATGCTGTGGATCTCTGGAGGGGGACAAGAAAATGTTAAACTCTGTGCTAAGGGTCACCAGTCTTTCTTGGGTTTGGGTGGAAACAACAGTAAGTATTGTGTTTCAAAGAGTGCAGAAATGTAAAGCTTGGGCCTCTGAAACACTTGCATTGTTCTCAGCTGAGCTTGAGCAATGTCTTGAAAGTCGAGACTGCTTTGACAAGGCCTGTTTTCATTCCACCACAGACCCCTCAGTGCTGGTGTAGTGATTTTATGCTTTGAGAATAACCTGCTTTTTTTTGTGCAGCTTCTGCCATCTAGATCAGTATGTAATGCTGAGAGCTCTGACCTGTTTTGGTTAAAATACAGGCAATCAGTATTAATTACAGGTGCAGCTTCTTGGCAGTGGGTTGGGAATTTTTGTCCTCAGTTTCTTGGTCTGCAAATATTACAGCATTACATCCGTTCCCTTCAGGTGATTCTCACAATTTTTTTCCTTTATTGCTTATCCCAGGACTGACAGTCTGTCCTGGTGTCCACAGTAACAGTTCCTTGTTAGTTCTGCCCTCTTCAGATTTTTCTTGGGTAAATTTTAAACTCTTACATTTGCTCAAGTGTGTGTATTCCAAACACTTGTATTGCTTAGTTATGGGGAGGGGGAACATTTCACTCCACAGGGGAAAAGTAATTCAACAGGAGAACACGGTTCTTTGTATGCAGGTAGGTAGACAGTCCAAAAAATTGATGTGTGGATAGTTCAAGAAATTTTTAATTTGTACATTAGGAATAATGTTGCTGTGGGTATTGAAGATTTTTAGCAAGCAAAATGTGCAGCTTCTGTAGGAAGAAGAAACCAAACCTGGTTTCCATGCTTTAGGAGTCACTGATACCTGTCTTAGAAGTCCTGCAGTGTATGGTGAGGCTTGGCAGGAAATCTCCTAAAGTTCAGCTAGATAAGGATAAAATGTTTGTTTCACAAAGCCTTAAATAATTACTATGAAATATTATATATTAAAAGTGTATAGTGTTCTTTCTGTAGCATTGGTCCATCGGATGATTGTTGTCACTAAAATGTGATTAGTGCAAAATTTAATACCCTACTTAAACCTGATTTTTTTTTTTTTTTCTTTTAACAGGGATACTTTGGAGCTGTTGGTGCTCTGCTTGGGCTGCCAAATTTCAGTTGAGATACCAGATGTCACTACACTGAACGATTTTCCACCTGAATGACACTTGTTTATGTCGATGGGAATTAAATCTGGGGAGGGGAGAAGAAAATTGCTGATTTTCTGTAATTCTTTTTAAGAAGTGATTAAGCTACTGAGTATTGCTGTTGTAAGGAAAGGGGTTTCACTCTGTTGGGCATTGGCAAGTGAACTGTTTGTGGCTATTATTTATGTTCTTTGGTACGTTGTAGCCAGTAGTGAACTTCTAATATGCAATACAGCCTCTGAAAACAACTTTCCAGAAATTCCAGAAAAAGGAATGCCAAACCCTTAAGTGCTCAGGATGCAAATATTGCAGGTTTATTCCCAAGGCTTTAGGCCCATCAGTTTTGTATGTAATTGATGACTGAAAAATTATTTTCATTAGTGATAATGTTATTATGAGCACAACTTTTATGTGTACTTACAGAAAACAACTTAAAAGACAGCAAGGTACTATTGACAAGATGAGGAAACCGTAGACAATTGCTTCCCACAGTAAACACAGTAATTATTTTATTTTTATGGGTAATGGAAATAATATTAATGCTTTAATTTCCAGTGGGAAGAATAGAAACACAAAGAATCAGCCAAAGCAGCAGATTAAGCAGTTGATATTTTGCAGGTTTCATGAAGATACCTTAATTTATTTGAAGATTCTGCTTCTTCTTTGGGAAGATCCCTCTGTCTTTGGATTTGGAAAATAGTTTAGTAATGAAAGCAGGTTTTGGGGGGAAGATTTTTTTTTTTTGAGGACATGACTTCCAAAATGCCTTCTGGATTACTTTTTTCTTTTTTGCCTCATAAGTTCTGCCATCGTGAATTATCATTTGTAAAGATACCATAAAGCCTGAGAGAATTGAAGAAATCCTTATAAAATAGACTAATAATGGGACCTCATAATTCTGATGCTTTGGCTTATTTCTGTGGAGGTTTGGAAAATTTTTGCCCCCTCCTACTGATTTGAAATTGTGACTTCCCCCTGATTTTTTAAGAGTTGATCAGAATTCAAGTAGATGTTGAAGTTGAAAGGTTGTTAGCTTACTTTTGGATTTGGAAGTTTGTTTTTGGAAGTTGAGGACTGTATCAGAGTTTGTATTGCAGCAGCAAATGGACCAATATTTAATGCACTTGCAATATGGAACCATTCATCAAATTGTGGCCTTGGGATAAAATCCGTACTCTGGAACTGATTTTTGGGGTTTTCTGGAGACTTTTAAAATTTACAGTTGCAATTATTACAATAAGTTTAGTCCTGAAGCCAGGGCATGAGATCTTAAACTTATAGGACTATTATACAGTCATGAGTTATATAAGTTTTTTGGACTAAAGAGCTACCCAATTTTATGATACTTTCATGTTAAATTTATTTCCTGTAAGTGCATGAGGAGCAACCAGACTCAGACACATTCATATCTTGGGGTTTAAGGTTTTTAAAACTGATTGCTCGAGTGTTCCACAGCATGGCTGTGTTGTATTTACAGATACACCCCTCTTGTGTTAGAAACCCTTCTGCTAGTTTCAGTCTTCTCTTTCTAAAAATTCAGAGCCCCAAACTAACATCATAGGTTTTTGCTTTTAAAATTTTCTGTGGTCCTTTAAGAGTACAGTACCTTAGAGTAGGCAACTCATTAAGTGCAATGCTAATCACAAATGCAGTTCCATTTATTGCTGCTTTTCCTGGTACTTGTACTGCATTTCCATTGTGCTTGCTTTCATGTTTCACTATAGACATAAACAACTAAAAATTACACTCACAGTTCAGCTGATCTAATGCTAAATCAGAGCACTTCAGAAAATAAGTTTTTATAGAATGTCTTTATAAATGCTGTAAACTGTTCCTTTTGAGTTATGATTGACTATCAGAAGTAACCCTTAGTTGGTTATAAAACTGTAAAAACTGAATTTTCTGAATGTTCTGGCAGCCTGCTGAAAATTTTGCAAAGTAACTGCATATTTTACTTGCAAAGGGTGCTTTAGGACGTGTACTGCAGCTCCCTTACAAAGAGTTCCTTTAGACCATGTCTGTTGCTACTTCATTTGTGATACGAGAGTCCTCTTGAAGCAGTAGTTAGAAGCTACTTGTATATTTAACCAAAAGCACATATAGGAGGTGATTACCTAATACCCATAGTTAAGTAAACCAACTGAAGTTGATGTGAGCTAACATAACATTTTTTTAAGTAAACTGTACAGAGTTACAAAACAAGCAAATGGAGTAATTCTTGAATAGCTGTACTGTATAGAAACTACTGTGAGAATCAAAAAGTATGCCCTACCTCTGTTTTACTTCCCTTGAGCTTCTAAAAAAATTGGCTTCCTATTGCTAGTTTTAGCAGCACAATTGTTACTTCATTACAAGAGCAACCACAGCAGTTGTCAAGCCCTACTGTAAAGCCCAGGGGTCCCGTATTTAAGCAACATCTTTGGGTTAATCTCATTTTCTGTCAGCTTAGAACTTGCTTTTAGAGTCTCCAAAGATTGACTCTACCACCAGGAGAAATGATAGGCATCACAAATAGTTGCAAGATAAGCCTTAAAATCTTTTCTTCTAAATTCTCTTCTAAACAGGTTGATTTCTTTTCTGTGAACCACTGAAGTAAGTTGCTTTTTCCTGATTGTCTGTTTTTACTTTCACCCTTGCCATTTCTTTTCCTCAGAGCTAACTGGTTGAAGCAGCTTTAGGGTGAATTGATTCAGTGTGATGTACTACAGTAGAGAAAATTTGGGGTTTTCTCAGGATTACTGTTGTCTTCTCAAGTGGAACCACTTCTCTAGAGGAAAGTTCTGTGATACTTCTAAGCAAAATGTAAGACCCATTTTGAATGTGTAATCGTTTTCAGCTCAGTCAGCCATGTGAGTGCCTTTTAATTTTTTCATATAATGCCAATTTTATGGTACTGGGACTTTATCCATGAGGTTTCCTAACAAATACTACTTACCAGAGAAATGGCAGGTAATTTTATTGGCCGTGGAGATGATCCCTTTAATCCAGTGTAGCAAGAGATACCAGAAAAACATCATCAGGTTTCTGGCTTCCTGTCCCTATAACCCTTAATCTTGGGGTAATGCTTTTGCATTTCTTGGTCTTATCCCTCCAGCCTGGTCTTTTCTAGTATTATGCACAGTTTAATTGTATCAGTATCTCCCTAAAAATCATGCAAGTTTATAGTGAGATAAGTACTGTTTATTTCTGGGTAGACAAGTTCAATCTTAGGTGAAGTTATTCCAAGCTATTAAATCTAACTACTTTGACCTTTCTAAGTCTGCTTGGGTAATTGCAGTTTGAATGAAAGGGGAACTCCTACAATACATCTTGAATATTTAACAGGCTGGAATTAAAACATCCTCAGTGTTCTTTACTGAACCTAGCAGAGGTTTAAATACAAACAGTTTTTCATTCGTTTTAGTAAAGTCTATACATTTAGGAGTTCAGAGAGAAGCTGCACTGATACACCCTTTGTCTTAGTTTGCTCAGGATTTCCAAAGTGTTTTCAGGTGTCTGACCTGCCTTTTGAAGACCTTTCCCTCTCCCGAACACCTGTGTGATTGTACCAACAGGTGCTTGTAATTGAGAGTTACAGGGTGAAAAGAAGAGACCACATTGTCCCACTTACACTCAGCTGTGTATTCAAAAGCTCTGGCTTCTCCTAATGGATCCTCTGCTCCTTCAGTGGTACTGTGATATTGCTACTTGCACTTGAGTTGGTAGTACAGATGCAAGGTGCCTTTAAGGGCTGTAATACTCTGTACCCCCAATATAGGTCTTCAGGAAACACCTGCTTCCAGATCAGTTGAAATAACTTCTCATTTCTAAATATTTCAGAATAACAATGGGGTTTTAACATTGGGAACTAATTTGAGAGTCTTTTATCTAGAGTAGATCTGTGCTAGATAAAGACTAGATGGTGTCTTTCACATCCAGTCATTAACTTTCATTAATAAATAAATTTGCAGTCAGCCTGTTTTTAAATACCACTTTCACTGTTTACATTCTGGATATCACTGTAATCCTGAGGAAACAGTTCAGTTTATAATAGAGGTGAAAGTCAGTGTGGTTCTGTTGAGCTTATTCTGGTCAGTTCTAGGTACACGCAAAACTAAACTAATTCTTTCCCTTGTCACTTACCCTTTTCTTATCTACATTCTTTTTATGGATTATGTAGGCTTAAAAACCATGTAGTATGTAACAGGGTTTTGCTGAGGTTAAAAAGTGAACAAACATCTGTGGGTCAGGTTGGAAGTGTTTGAGCAAGCCCTGTAGGTCCCAGTGCAGAGCTGGGGACACACCTGACACACTTTCTCTTTGGGTGTAGTAATTGTTCATTTCCTGTTAATGCAGTCAGAGGGGATGGGATGGGCTTCACAATCATCATGGATAAAATGGGAGAATTTAGTCCTCAGACATGACCATGGGAGATTAAAAAAATTATTTTTCACAGTGTAGAAGGATAATTCCTGCACACATTCTTTAAGTTTTACTGATACAGCCCAAAGTACATCACCAGTATTTTGTCAACTGGGGTAAAATTAGTAATTCTCTAAGGTTAATAAAAGTCTGCAAATAAGCCTGTTTTATTAGTTTCATTTATTTCACACATGGAAAGCATATTAAGTATTCTTAAAAACACACTTTTGAAAACATCTCAAAAGATACTGTAATATATTTGTAATTATTAATGTGCTAATGGAATATGTTTGAGCAGTCTCAGTTTGCATAACTGAGTGTCAAATCCTGCTCACTCTGTAGTTACTTGAGTAGATCATTGTTTTAAACTAATGAGCAAGATTGGGCCTCAAGGTCTCCTGCCTGGGGAACACAGTAATGCTACTTTGCATATTCCTGCTGGTGCTAAATCATTTGTTGAAAATAAAGATTCTGAATAGAAATTGTAAATAAAATATTTATGGCCTGGTCCTTTTGACAGACTTAAATTTTATCATTTGCCAATACTTTTTGGCCTTACTTCAAGTTTCCCTTTTGGGTTTGGTTTTTTTTGACTGTGTGGACTGTGTTTGTTAATGTGGCAAGTCATTGGCAGGTGCTGCTTTCTGTAAGGCCCACAATGTTCCCGTGGTGTGTTAGCAGACAGATGAGTTTTCATTGCTGGATTTCCATGTTATGCTTCATCTTGTTTTGTTACTGTAGCTGTTTGCACAAATACTGTCAAGTAGAACACAACTGTCATTTGTTCTCTGCTAAAACTTCCAAGAAAGTCAGCCACTATTGAAAGTGTTTAGGAAGGCCGTTGAAAAATCAGAAATACCCATTTAAAATAATTTTAAAATCTAAATGTGCTAATTAGTGTTGCCTATAAAATGAACTGGAGTATAGTGCATCAGTTGCTAATCTTTACTATAAATTGCTGGCATTTCACAATTCACATTTCTAGCATCAATTTAAGAAATTGTAAATACAAGCTTTGGGAGGAGGTATATTAGTTTCAGATTGTGCATTATGAAAGAGTTTATAAGACTAGTGAATTAGTATTTTGAGACATATTAAATTACAACACCTAGAACATGAAATTTATTGTGTTTGTGTTAGGGTGTAGAGGGCTTTTGATAACCTGCACTTTTACATTCTTGAGTTTTGGCATTTTAACAAACAAGCATTTAATTTTCCATTTACTGTCTCGTCATATTGCAGACCTTGTTATCACCAGTTGCTGTCTTCAAGTATTTGTTTTAGTTAGCAAAGCAGACAGGCAAATGTGTAACTTATAAACCTGGTAGGATGGAAGTTCTCCGAAGAGCCATTTGGTTAAGTTGCCTTATTCTATTACATTGCACTCATGGTATGTCTCTGCTTTCTTGTTTACTGTTCAGACACTGAAGATGTGATGTAAAAATATGTGCTACAAATTTTTAATCATAAATTACTCATGAATACCTTTGTGTCACCTGTTAAACAGCTCTTGTAAATGATGCCTTTATGCCATCTGTAATACAGCTCTTGTAAATTGTTTAAATTATTTTTCTTTTTATAGATTCTCATTATTGAATGTACAGATTAGATCCCTTTAATATGTCACTGAGTAATTTGATTTGGGCCCAAATATGGACAATGCTGTAATCCATCCCATCAAAACTGTAAATAATTCTTTACTGCTTGTTTGCATGAGTGAAGTTTGGATTTCATTTGCTTTGTCATAAACCAACTCCTCTGTCATGGGCCTACTTTTTACAGTTTATTTTCCTGGTTTTATTACCATTTGTTCTGTACGAATGTTGAAACAGTACTTTGTCTTTTCCTAATAAATAATTTGAGATTGTTCATTGTTGGCCTGCATTTGTGGGTTTTGTGGGAGGGATTTCTGGGTGTGTTCTTTTCCGTTGTCATTGTGAATTTCTGCAGCGTGATACTGGGGGTTGTTACAGAGGATTTTTACTAAGACAACGTACTGGTGTAGTTTCATGCTCTTTTCTTCCTTTAATGAGCTGATAATTCACAGCGCTTAGATTCAGGTCATTTTCAGAAACACTGGATATGCTAAAAACTGGTTTGCAGTGTTGAAGGGTGAAGTGTAAGCGTTCCCCTTCCAGATCCACTTGGGAGCACCTCTGCTTGCTGCACATGGATGGGGAACTCGGGGATGTTTTACTGCTGAATGAAATACTTCATGTGCACAGTGCAGACCATATATATAAACTAATTACTTCTCTCTTGGAATTGCCCCTTGTTATGTTTTGACATGCCAAATTCTGTTGCCCTGAAGTTGCCCTAACTGGATGCCTGCTGGGCAAGGAGTTGTGAGGAAGGAAGCATGTGCCACAGCAGCATCCTGGCAGTGCATCTTGTGACGAGCTTGCTGTGTCAGAGACCATCCTTCAGGGTTCTGTGCAAATATTTTAGCCATCCCAACCACAAAGCTTTGCTTTAAACTGCCAGAAATGAAAATTCCCTTCTGTGTTGTATCTCCATTTAGCTCTGCACCACAGTGATAGTTTTTAGGGGAAGTGAGCTGCTGAGGAACACAAATTCTGTACAAGTTTAGGGAGTTATAAAATTGTTTTTTTAATGCAGAAATACCTCATGGAGAGAATTGCAGTAGCCGTTTGTGGAAGCTGGTTTACATTTCAGCTGGGGTCATTAACTGCTGCTGGTGCAGCCTGGGTGCAAGCTGAGGGCATGGTGTAAACTGCATGAGCTTCATTTACTTCTGTTACAGCTGGTGATCTGATTTTTTAGTAAGTGTGTATGAAACAAGTGACTGTCTCTTACTGTAAGACTGTTCAAGCCAACTGTATTTGAATTTTTGTTGGACTCAGAAATGCAAACCTCTAACTTAATAATACTTGTAACTTCCCTCTTTTTAGAAATAGAGATTAAAAATCAAGTTTGCCCTTAAGTCGTGGAGTGGAACCCCCTGCTCCAAAGGCCTGTCTGTCCATCAACAGATGTTCAATAAGTATATTGACTTTGCCATTTTGGGGTACAATACAGAAGTGTCAGGAATACCAGGGTTGGCCCTGTTGTGCTGTTCCCAGGCTGGAGGGAGCAGGCAGATGTCAACCAAGATCTGCAGATTTGTGGGTGCTTGTCAGCTCGAAGAGCCTCATGCAATCCCTGACTAATGCGTGTTCTCCTCACTTTCCTGGAGGGGCTGTGTTAAATGTATCAAAGGTGGAGTCTTTCACAACGCAGATGTGTCCAGATATGTAAATTACTGAGCTGCCTCTAATGTAATCTGTTCATGTACTTTTTATATCCCAGGCTTTGGTCTGGTTTGCTATTTGTGGAGAGTTACTGATACCATTTGATAGCAGACAATAAAACTTCTCAGGGGAAACTCCCCTGCAGGGTGTACATTTACAGCAGTAATTTGAGGAAAAGGCATTGCTTTTCACGTGCCTGTTGGAGAGCTCCTCTCAAGGTGTGGGGAATGCTGAGCTGCTGCTTTGGACCCTCCCATGGATGCCTCCCTCCCTGCTTTCCACCAAGCGTGTTGCTGTTACCCCTTTACCCCCTGGTTAAGAAGAGTCTTCAGTGAAGGATTTACCCGTCACGAAAGGCACGCTGCTGAGCTGCTGGTGTGCACAAACACCCGGGAGTAGAGCACAGAAGGATGAGGGAAAGTACAATCCAGACCCACAGCAAAATCCCCACACACTTTCTAAGTCCATACCAGGGGAATTGCAAGGGTGCCGCATCTGATAAACCGATCTCTTTCTGGCCATTTGTGGGGTATTTAATGGCAGCGAGTTTTTAAGACATTCACCATCCTCTGGAAACCAATCTGCTTTCCACCGCTGCCTTTCCCAAGTGCATTGACCCAGAGGTGTTGGTGGGGGTGACCCACAGGCAGGGCCAGAGGTGCAGGTTTAGGCTGAGGCAACACCAGGAAATGTGAGGAACTCCAACTGCCTGAGACATTTTGCTTATGAAAGGGATCAACTGATCCTTCCCAGTGTCTGTAGCCATCGTTTGCATGAGGTGTGCTGTTGACCGCTGGGGGCTGTAACTCTCTCAGCTTTTCCCAATTAACCCCTTTACCTCTGGGTAAATGCCCCAGCTGTTTCTGGTATTTTTGGGGTGTTTGTCAGCTCAAACTGAGACCTGCATGAGACAGGAAAACATTTTGGTCTGCAGTTCTCATATCCTTTGAGGATTAGGGTTTGATTCTGCTACCATGGGAAAACAGACAACATGGAGAAGGACAGAGTGAAAAAAAGCTTCAGACAAATAGATATTCAGTCCTTCTGTAGGGCAGTTGTAAAAAACATGTTCCAGCTCCCACCAGGAATGTGTTATAGATGTTATAAGCATCTTTCACACCAAATACTGCTGCTCTTTGCTCTGAAGGGTGAGAATGAGACCTCTGGGGATCTCATAAGAGGGGTGTGATTTCAAGTCCTCCATTTTCAGCTGCTTTTCTCCCTCACACTGGGACCTTGAAGAGGGGCAGAGGTGCCAATGCAAACAGCTCTGCTGCCAGACCAAGAGAGGAGCTTTAGGCAAACATTGCAGCATGCAGGAGGCTCCCTGAGCTCTCAGATACAGTTACAAAACACTCCACAGCATGTTCCAGCCTCAGACATTAACGTGGTATTTATTTTAGCCTGATTGGTGACAGTTCACTGGCTGTGGTTGCACTTCAGCTCCGTGTCCATTTCCTCTGTAACAACTAACAAACCCAAGATTAATCTTGACACGAAAATAACTGCTCATTTCCCCCCAAGGCTCCATAGGCTCTGCCTCAGAGCCATGATTTCCCCCACAGGATCTGTTTGGGTGGGTGGG
>VWZT01010444.1:657552-691679 GCA_013397055.1 Pachycephala philippinensis | reverse complement strand
GTGCCACATATCTCAGACTGCATGCATCCGGAAGCACCTTGTTGTGCAGGAACATTTTCACCATCTCTCCTTTGAAATCGTTCAGGAAGACTGAAACTTTTTACCCTCATACTCCCATGAGATTTATTCTGTTTTCCCTTTCTCCAGCAAAAGGGACAGCTTTTGTTTGAAACACAAATGAACCTTTTCTTACTAGACAGGACCTGAAAATTTCCTTTCTGTTGGAGCTGATGTCTCCCCTAAACACATCGGGCTATTTAAAAACACCTCATGCC
Organism: Pachycephala philippinensis; assembly: GCA_013397055.1. NCBI lineage: Eukaryota > Metazoa > Chordata > Aves > Passeriformes > Pachycephala > Pachycephala philippinensis. The sequence continues at coordinate 691,404 of VWZT01010444.1, read as the reverse complement.
TCTGTTTGCCTGAGGTGCCCTACTCCGGTAACCAACCCAGTGTATCAGAGAGAAATGTTGTATGATTGGGGTTTTTATAATCTCTGGCTGTGGGTGCCCATAATACAAGGGATAGAAATCGTCCCCAGATTGAGGTGACAGAGGAAGCCTCTCCTGCGATGCTTTGTTCTACTGTGCTGATGTACCCCAGTTCTGTTCTCCCCATTGGCCTGTTGGGTTTCTTGCCCCTCTGCTGGAGAAAGTTCCTCCCACCCCGTTCCCTCAGCGGCCCCTCTCCCTTTGTCCCTCCCTCAGAGATTCCCTATTGGTTATTTTACCCTGGCCCCGCTTATGTACCACCCCTCCCTGATGCCCTCCCCACCCCCATTGTCTTTGCCTTTGTCGCCGTGACTTCACGTGTAGCTAAATAAAAACTACTGTGGGCTTATATACAAAGACCCATTCCGTCTCTGCCGTCGGGTTGTCGAATAAGCCTGCTGCCACCCCAGCACGGCTTGCGCCATCCGCCCTGCCAGGGCTCGGGGTAAGGATCCCCAGCTCCCACAGGCTCTCTGCTGGTGCTGCCACCCCTCTGCTCTGGCACACAGGAGACTCCACGTGCTGCCTTGTGGATTTTGGAAGCAATGAATCCAAAACAGGACACATGGACCTGATGGGTGCAGTCCCCCAGCCCTGCCCCACCACCCAGCGCCTGCCCAGAGGGTGGGACAGAGGTGCCAGGCCCTGTCAGACTGTGGGACGGAGGTGCCAGGCCCTGTCAGAGTGTGGGAGCCTGGTCCCTCACAGGGCACGGGGGACTTGCCCAAGAAAATGACTGCCAATGTACCTGTCTGCAGTCACACAGTGCTTTTTGTCCTGCCTTGTAAATAATCTTAAAATCTTGGTTGAAAACTCCTCCTGAGCACGGAAGGAGTAACCTCTGTGTTGCTATTTGTAACAGAGGAGTGTGGCTGGGGCTGAGAGACATGGGCTGCTTTCACCTCTGTGGGATTGTAGCTGGTGTTGTGGACAGCAGACAGAGGGTTTGCTCTGTGCTCTGACAGTGGACATTGACTGGGGATATCTGACTGAGTTACAGCCTCCCTCTGCCAGGGAAACCTCTCCCCTGGCATGGCCTCTCTTGGGAAATGATGGCTTTGGCTGCTAGACTAGAGTGGGAAGGAAATCGCTCGTGTTGGTTTCTAGCAGCTGAAGTGGCCAAATTCTGCATGTAAAGAAAAATCAGAAATGCCTTTTCCTCAAGACTTTCAGCATGTTCTGATGCGCAGCCCTGCCGTGGCAGAAACACAGGACACTTCGCTCAAACAGCATGCCATGAGTGCTGCCACAGGCCTTTGGCTCACTGATGAGCTGCTTATCTTCAAACTGTCCATTTTTTATTTTACTCTGAATAAATACTCCTCTCTGCTGGCTAATAAAGTTGTCTCTTTGGGCAAAAGAATGACTTGAGTTCAACCTTAGCTGTTAAGTCATTCTTTATCTTTTTTTAACAGCATGCACATGATCATACACTCCTTTAAATCTTCCTGAGAGAGAGTGGCAGTATCCAAACACATGGTTACCAGCTGCAGCCAGCAGTTAAACATCACACCCACGGTCTCTTCAGGTGCAGATGAAATCCAGATGCCCAAACACTTGAGTTCTCCACAAGGGAAATGCTAAATGGTGCATAAAAACAGTTCTATCTTGGCCTTTAATGCTATAGGCATATTCATATTATTTTTGCTGGAACCCTAATGACCAGCTTTATTTTTTTTGTTTAAGGATGTTGTTTTACCATTCTGGATAATTTAAAAATGCCAACGTTACTGAAATGCATCTGCTGAGGGAGGATGTTTGCTTCATCTCGAAACGGCCTGATGTTTCGGGAAATGTTTCGGGCCTCACAGGAGTCCCAAGGCGGAGATGTGAGTGTGAGAAGCTTCTAGGAATGTGGAGCTCTTTGCTGCTTTTTCCTAGCACAGCTTTATTTTTAGCACGCCTCATGTTTAAGGGCCGTGTCTGGGAAACAACAAGAGATACTTTAACTCCTTTCTGTGAACAGCCTGACTGTTCATTCTTGATTTTTTTTGGCTTTACGAAACAGATTTTCTTCTTTACAGCTGCAATAGCTCTGTAAAATTGTAGGTGATGGCCACAGACTCACTGGGCTCATCATGTTAAAAGTGAAATGAAGCAGGACGAGTCTGTGCTCCGAGAGGCATTAAACCTGAAGCTCATCCTGCGCTTGCTGTCCCCACACGGAATGTGCCAGCTGTCCCCAGCAGACGAGTGTGGGGCAGGCAGGAGCACTGCCCCTGCCCTGCCCGCAGCACAGGGGAGAGCACAGTCTGGAGGAAAGCTGCCATGGGAGGAGGCAGGTCAGCCATGGCCACTGTGCCTCTGATGGCTCCTTCCTGCCCTCTTCAAACTCACACGACCTTTTCTCATCAGCAGAAGGATCACTACACTTCCCTGGGATCAGGCTCGCAGCAGAGCTCTGCAGGAGGCACAAAATGCATTTCGCTGCTTTTAGAATCAAAATGCTCTGGGTTTTGTTAGTGTAACTACAGTGGGAGGTGACACTAAAGGGATTAAGCATTTAGTGTCCCAAAATGAACTGAAATGAGCCTAATATTGTTACTTTGCTGTCTCAGTCCCAGCTTCTCATGGTGCTTTTCCCTTCCCCTGAGCAGCAGCCATGTCCAAAGGCTGTGAGATGTCCCCAGCTGCCATGGCCCTGCCAAGGAGCTCTGCTTTGGCCTTTTAGGGTTCAGCTTGTCCCTGCAGCTCAGTGGGTGCTGGCGTGGAAAACAGCCTCCTCCATATGTGTGTCTGCCATTGGTCTTCAGGTGGCCATTTACGTAATTTTTTAAAACCTTAATGCCTTCATCATGGTAAGTCTCATCCTTGTGAAAGTGTAATTCCCTTTAATGCATCCTGGATGTGGCCACGGATGTGTCACGCTGTGCAGGACAAGCTTCCTGCCCTGAGCATTTCCCAAGGAAGAAGTCAGGGAGGAGTGGGGAATGGCTCCTTGCACAGCCTGGATACTCCTGCAGTCACAGCTGGGGATTGCATTTGTCCAAACCCAAAGAACTTTCTGTAATGGAAGCATATACTTAATGCTTTCTCCTCATCCTGATACTAACTTCAGGTGTTCTAGAAAAACAAATCAGTCCTGCATGTCAGTTTGTTGTATCAAATGCATCATGTGTGGCTGAGAGCTACCAGGTGTGCTCTGCAGGTCTCTGAGGAGGGGTCCTGGTCCCCCAGGACTCTGAGGAGGGGATGCTCAGTGCTGCAGCTCACAGCTCAGAGCAGCCACCGTGCCTGTCAGCCTCGGGTTTCCTTCCTCTGGGGGACATTAATTAAGTTGTCTTAATCAGGATGCAGGCTTGCAGCATCAGTCCACAACATAGGGAATCAGCTTTAGAGACTCCCAGGGTGCTCTCAGACCTCTCCTGGATGCAGGATGTGCTCGGTGAGGAGCGTCCATCCAGCTGTAGGGGGCTGGTGGTGTACCAGCTGAGGTAGTGGTGAGCGTGTCACTGACATGTGTGTGTGGCAGTGCCAGGTGTGTGTGGCAGTGACATGTGTGTGTGGCAGTGACGTGTGTGGCAGTGACATATGTGGCAATGACAGGTGTGTGGCAGTGCCAGGTGTGTGTGGCAGTGACACATGTATTGCAGTGACACGTGTGGCAATGACGTGTGTGGCAGTGCCAGGCGTGTGCTGGAGCAGCCTGGGCAGTGTCCCGTGTGCTGAGCTCACTGCAGTAAATACCTCAGGACCTCACTCTTGAGGGATGCTGACCCAAACCTGCTGCCAGCACTTGCAGTGGTGGGTGTGTGACGTGTAGCCCCAGCTGCCACCTGCAGCCACCTGCCATTCAAATCACCTCCCCACTGATTTCTGCACTTTTCCAGGACTGATTTTGCCAAGGAGCTTCACCAGTGCTGAGCTAGGAGTCAGGTATTTGCTTTTTGTACATACACGCTTCCATTGTAAAGATGTTTCATTGTCACATCCCAAATGGGGAGGAAACCGAAATTTAATGGTTACATGTGCTTGAAAGAACATACTTGTGTGGGCATTATTTCCAGGCATGTAACTGAACAGGTAAGTGGCAGAGGATTTTTTTATATCTCCATTGCTGCTTAGAGAGTGGACAGCACAGGAAAGAAGTGCCTTTGGAGTGGAGTTTCTCTGTGGAGAGTGTTTAATCCAAGTCCTTTTCAAACAGAATGGTCTCTGCACAAAACGATCACTCAGGTAAATCCCCTAACACAGGAGAAACATCCTATTCTGCTTCTAGCCGGCGCTGCTCTGTTCAAAAATGAATCAAAATAAAAATCCCAAACCCAACCAAACCCATCCCGTGTAATTAAGAGCTGTGTGCAGACAGTTGACGCAGGGGTTGGGAATGCAGAGGTGCAGAGCTCCCGGGATGTGCGTGGCCTCGCTCCTTATTTATCCTCCCTGTCGGAGGGAACAGCTGTGTTTACAGGAGGTGGGAGCCAAGCCTTGGCTGGGCTGTGCTCTGTACTGGGACCCTGCTGGGGGCTGCTGCCCTGGGCTCCGCTTCCCGCTCCTGCCAGAGCCATGTTCAGGAGTTACCTGCAGGCTTCTCCTGGGCAGAAGCTTTTCCAGTCCAGCTTAAGAGGCAGAAGCTGAGAGAATGGATTTGCTTTGGTCCTGACCCGTGGCTCCTGTGCGAGGGTTGGGGTGCTGGTGAGGATGAGGATGGCGGCGCGGGGCAGGCCCCACCTCAGGAGATGCCTCAGCGACCACCCCGGGGGCTCCACCAGCTGGGCCTGGGACGGCTTCTGGAGAACGGCCAGGGAAAAACGCCTTGCAGGTCAGTCCAAGGGCAGCTGCAATCCCACACTAGTGTGATTCAAGCATCAGGGCTACGGCCTTGATCAAGGAAGGAAAATACCTTTACTTTTTTTGGCGCTCCTTTAATGCTGCTGCGTTTTCTGTCGCACCACAGAGCTGCCTTTGCCCAGGCTGCTTTTTCACTGGTGGGACCAAGTGGGTATTTTGAGTTGATGATTTGTATGTAGAGCTGCAAATAATCAGATTTATGTAGAATTAATATTTATACCTTTTCTTTAGCTGGAGTTTTGTAGACACTTTAAAACATTGCAGTGTCAGTCAGCCACGCAGCGCCCAACAACCTCTTCTCAAGGCACCCGAGTCTCTTTTAAACCTTCATTTTTGGTGCTTACAGAAACCTGTGAACTTGAACTTGCGTGGTTTTTCAGGAAGCCTTTCTAGGGTGTCAGAAATAATACTTCTCTCTGTCCAAGCACCTTCCCACAAGCCTAGCACCCTGAGCTCTCCAGCTGTGCATTAGCATGTGCAGAGGTGAGCAGAGCAGACCCTGGGGCTGTGTGGGGATGGCGATGGGCTGGGGGGTGGCAGGTGTGGGGCTGTGCAGGGACCCCATGGTGAGCACCGGGCACAGGGCCTGAGCTGTTCCTCCTCTCGGGTGCATGGTGCCCAGCAGGGACCTGGCAGCATCCCAGCCAGGGCAAGAGTAATAACTGCTCCAGTTACTGAAAATGGCTTTCTAGATTCTTTTTCTTTCAAGCAGCTGAGTAGGCTGTACATAGCTCTTTCCACCTGGGGCTTGTGTTCATCTCACGGAGACAGGAGGTTTTGTAGCAGCATTTTGACTCTGGCCAGCTGAGTGTCCCTCTCCACATCCCTGAGAGAGTGTTCTAAATGAGTAAAGGTATTTGTCTTTTCCCTGAGCCCACATGCACTTCACTTGTTATAAGCAGACCTTTCAGAGGTGTCAAGGGGCTGGATTGTTATTGTAAACATCCCTGTTCCTCTGTCAAAGCAAGAGCCAAGTTACCCTTTGGGCTGAGGTTGTCTTTCAGTTCACAACTAGGATGGAGAAAAGAGGCTGTCAGATTAACTGGGGACTTTCAGTGGGGGAACAGGACATTGGGAATTGCTTTTGTGTACAAGATCTATCAGTTTTGTGCCTCCAAGGTCCTCAAACCACTTTGAAACCCCTAGATGTAATTCAAGGGTGCTGGTCATGCCTCTGGGCTTTTGTGCTGGGCTGAAGAGCAGCACCAAACCCAGTCACTGCTGGCAGCTGTGGAGCCCATGCCACCACACCAGCACTACAATCCACTGGAAGCAGTGGGGGTTTCACCACGTGTTGGGACAGGATGTGTTGGTCGGGAGGAACGTCAGGCATGGCTGGTACTGAGGAGCTGAGTAACACAAGTTCTGCCAGGTGGACAGTCTCTTTCTCCTACAAAACAACAGCCAGAACTGAAATTGCAGCTCTTCACTCCTGGTGGTGTGAATAAGGCTCAACACTATCAGGGAGCCTTTTGAGCTGGGTGTGAGAAAGCAGCGTGGACATATCTTCGTAAGTACGAGGGACAGAGCCGTGGGTGGTGTCTGCCACCCTGCACCAGTTGCAAGAGCTGTAATACAGCTGCTTCTTGGTTTGCCATGGATTCTGTGAGGTAGCAGTGATGCCTAAAGAGGCCAACCTAGAAACAGAGACTGGACAGGAGGAAGGGAATAAAGGTGGATATTTATTTGAAAGGCCTTCAGAGGCACACCCTGGGCAGGCCAAAGGCTACACCCAAGATGGACCCCGAGTCACAAGTTCTTCACACTTTTATAGCTTTGGTCCATTTGCATATCAGCACTATTTTACCAATTAAACTTTAGCTAATGATGTAATTTCCCCTCAGCTTGCCCCCCTTCTCAAGATGCTGGGTTACACATTTTGGGCCTAGGCCGGGCTGGGTGTCCTTGGAGAGCAGCCTGGAGAGGCTTTGTTCTGTCTGTCTCAGCATGAGAGAGCAGCAGCTCACAGGCTACAGGACACTTCAGAGTTACACACTGGGAATGCAGGATTTGAAAAATATAAAAGCTAAAATGTAAGGCATCACAGCAACTCCAGGTGACTTCCTGGAGGACCTGGCAAAGGTTGGCTACTTTTTCAACAACAACTGATGCCATTGCTCCTGGACTGCTGTCCTCAGCACAAACATCACAGTTCAGGAAAGAAATTGGTAAAGTGGATAATGCTTCCACTGGAGACTGCATAATAGATCCAGCTGCTGGGTGCCTGTGATTCCTTCTGGCCACGTGGTGTCCAGCAATGACAGAGGGGAACAGCAGGAGCCTGTAGTGCTTCTGCACTGGGCTGCCACTTGGGTGGGTGCTGAAACTCTCAGCACTTGAAGGAGCCCCAGAAGAAGTGCTTTAAAATATACTAAATTTTTATTAAAGGAAATTTATCAAATGCTTATTAAAGGAAAGGCAAAATGGTCATGTTTTCCTGGCGCTCCTTCTGGTTCTCTTTCCATCCCTGAAGCCATCATTTGCCCTGGCCAAGCACCTCCACGCTGCTGCCCAGATGGCTGCCAGCTGCCCCGCTGCCTGCATGGCTTGTGCTCACTCGCTGCAAACTGCACACAAATGTACTGCTCTGTCTTTGTAAACAGGCTAAAAATATCGTGGTGCTGCTCCTCGGAGGGCCCGGGAGTTCAGAGAGGCTGGGAAGGAAGCTGGGGTCAGGCAGCCTCCGGGGAGCGGGCGTCACATGGAGGCACGGAGCCACGGGATGGTTCCCTCCGGCAGTGCACGAGTGGGGGCCGGCTGGAAAGGGAGAAGCACATCAGCCACAGCACTGGGGTCCTGCTGCCCTGGCCCTGCTGAGCCAGTGCTGCCAGGTCTCCTCAGATCAGTGTTCATGGTGTGCAAGTGCGCCAGATGTGACTTGGAACGCCCCAGGGCTTCGTGCTCCCCTTTTGAAGAGGAATTCTTGTCTTTTCTGTACAACGACTACATGTGCTGGGTTTGGTGGTGCAGGTCCTGCAGAGTGCTGGCTTCTCCAGGCACTGCCAGCCTAGTCAGCTGAGGTGACACTGTCTGCTGGGCCCCTTTGCTGAGGATGCCCTGTGTGAGGCTCGTGTCTCCATATCCTCTGGGAAAGGAAGTCAGAAAAGCCTGTTCCTTCAGACATCCTATTTCAGAAGGCATCAGGAGCTAATTTCTGTTCTCACCACACCCATGTACCTCTTTAAGGGATGTTACTATCTTAACCACACCCTGGTGAGAGCAACCAGGATCCAAGCCTGAATGACCCCTCCAATGACACAGAAGTGTGTTTCAACCAGAAACCTCATCAGTGGTAGCAAAATTTCAGTTTTATTCATATGTGTCGTAGGCATTAAGATCTGGAATATCGTTATATTTGGCTTCATTAGTGCTGAACCTTGTTAGCTGATGTGAGGCTGTGTGGCACAGAGTGAATCAGCAAAGAGCATCAGTGCCCTGTCAGGTGTCCTCTGTGTGCTGTGAGTGCTGAAAACACAGACCAGGGCTCAGCACTGACCTCATAGCAATGACAGCTGTGGTCTCTGCTGTTGCACCCTATCTGCCTTCTCCATTTCCATCTCTCCGCTGTAATGTAAATGTAAGTATCCCCTGTGTGAGCTGTGGCAGTGGGAGCCAGGGCTGGGCTGTGGGAGATGCCTGGTGCTAGGCAGTTCAGCCACAGACAGAGAGGGAATTCATCCAGAGCTGAGTAAGTTCATGTGATGGGCAATAAACACCTCAAAGCCCAAACACACCACTAACATCCTCTACCTGCCCACAACCCAAGGGAACTCCAAGCCAGTCAGCACTTGGGTGAACTGGCATGAAAGTGGGTGCTGCCTTCTAGGCACCCCCTGCCTGGTGTGGCAGGGCCCAGCCACATCACCCTACAGACTGCTCACTGCGAGGGAAATTCAAACTCTGCTCAGCTGCCTCTTCTCCAGACAGAATGAATTCCATAGCGACATTGTTTTAAAGAAAGCAACCTTTGCTGCACAGAAGAGTTTCAGTCTGAAAGAGTTCTGGTGCAAAAGCACTGGATTTAACATGTTTTTCCCATCGCCTCTGGCAAAACTGGAGCAGTGTCAGGGTGGTGTCCGCATTGTAGCACTCAGCAGTGTGCTTTGCACTGAGCTCACTCTGCTGGACCGTGCTCCAGTTCATCGAGGATTTCTCACTGATGTAACTGTAGTGCATCGAGTACCTCTGTGTGCTCCATTCCTCTCCATCCTGCAGCAGATTTAAACTGTGTACATCCTGTATTCATCCTGCCAGTATTCCTTGGTGGGACCCATGCCACGCACACCTTTGGCACTGCCAGACGCCATCCCTGTGGCAGGCTCAGCTGCAGATGCTGATGAGAGATGGCAGTCGGCGAGGCTGCTGCTGAATACCGAGGGGGAGAGAAAGGAAGCGGCGTGTCAGAGCCCCGCCGGGATGCGCAGAGCGGCTGGAAGGAGCTGTGACCGAGCTGCTCTTTCCCAGGGAGGATTCTCCACCCCGTCCTGGGTGGGATCTCAGCCGTCCTGCTTAAAGCCGAGCAGATGGGGTTGGAGTTCAGTTGCCCCAGGCAGGACTTGCTCACTTGCAGGGACACAGGAGTAACTTCTGCACAGGACAGTGACCCGCTGCAGTTCCCTCTCCCCATGGAAGGTAGGAGGAGGTTTGTTTTCTTTCCTTGGTTACTCTATTTCTTTAAGGTTTTTAAACCAGCAATTAAACTATAATGCAATTAGCCAGAAAACAAGGCATGAACTCAGGAGGGACAGCAAAGGTGTGGGTCTGGCTGTTCCCTCCTGGGATGTGCTGCTTCTATTTGGGCTCACTTAACAGACAACAGAAAGTTTTTCCATTATATATTATGTTTAGAATTTAGAAGAAAAAATTTAGTTACTAGAAATTTTGAAATCTAACACTTCAGCATCTGCAAGCCCTGCAGTGGGCATTCAGTGGCACAGCACAGCTGTCCCTGGAGAGAGGCAATGCGGCAGAAGGTCCCTGCCTGGCAAAGGTTTGTCCTCTCGAGGGGAGCAGCCACCCCTCCTGCTGCCACCCAACTGGCTCCAGCCCTGCTGCTCCCCAGGGGTCAGCAGGACCCTCAGTGGTCCCACAGGAGTTTTGTCCCTGCAGTGTGGGCACAGCCAGGGCAGGGAACGGCTTTCCCATAGGGACCGAGTGGGGTGGCAGAGCTGGGAAAGCAGCAGCAGTGGGGACACTCTCTGTGGGACAGCATGTCCAGCCTCCAGCACCAGAGGAGGTCACCCTGAGAATTAATGCCTTTTTCTGAAAAGCAATAGCAAAAGTGATCTGTTTTCTGGGAAGAAAGAAGGCGAGAGGGCACCTTTGGGGCGGGTGCCTGAGCCTGCAGCAGTGTGTGGCTGCCTGTCACCCAGCACGAGCAGGGGCTGGAGAGGGCAGTGCTGCTGCTCCAGGCCTCTGTGCTCACTTGTGCTCCCAGGTCCTGCTCCTGTCCCCCAGGGTGGTTTCTGTCTCAGCTGGCTCAACCCCTCGGTTCCTCTCTTGCCTCGCTCCTGCTGTGCCCAGGTCCCTTTGCCAGGGCTGGAGCTCCCCGACAGCACCCCCCAGCCTGTGGGAGCTGCAGCCCCATGCTGGGGCAGTCCTGGCGTTTCCTTGGCCATCAGCTGGCCAGCCCCAGCTCCTGCCTTTGCCAAAGGCTTGCTTTGTAATGCCAAAACAATCCTACAGCAACTCCGACAGCTCTGTAGGAGGGTGTTAAGCATCTGCGTGTCAGAAGGTGGCCTTTATTTTGTTCTTCATGTAAAACACTGTGTATTCTCTGGGCAGGAGAGGCAAGGGTTGCAGTGAATGTTTTCAGAAAGGGAATTAGTGTCATGTTGTCCCTTCCCAGCGACGATCCCCTGTCAGACAGACCCCGGGGCCATGGCTGCCCAGCCTCACCAGCAGCTCTGCTCTTGCATGGATATTGGAGGACTGTTTGCCAGGACCACAACTGGGAATAGTACTGCATTTCTTGTCCTTTGCCTCTCTATAAAATAAATCAAGCTGAGTTTTCAACCCTCTGTTTGCTGATGCTCTCTGGCCAAGTTTCGAGTCAATTTATTTCTCATTGCTCTGCGTCACCCTGGCAATGTGCCGAGCACGAGAACTGGGGAGAAACACAATTAGTTTGCTGCATTTCAGGCCAGGGCTGAGCATCCATCTGTTGGTACACACAGGTCTCCCAGGCAGTACTAAAGGTGTGCTTTTTAAGGTAGAAAATTACTTGTGTTTTGGAAATGAATAAATTGCTGACATAAGCTAAGAGTCATGCGACAGGAATGGGTTGTGTTGCCAGGTAGTCACCATAAGGGCGTTGTGCCCTGGCGTGCTGATGCAGTGACCACTGTGGGAAGTGACCAGAGGGGTGCTGGCTGGAGGGCAGCAGGGGCCGAGCCCCAGGGAAGGACCCTCCTTTACCCAAGACTGCTCTGCCACAGGGGCACTGGGCAGGGACAAGCCACCATCCTCCTGCTCTCTGTGGGCTCATTCCCTGGTGACAGCTGCTGGCAGAGCCAGTAGGAATGCCAGGGATGAAGCCCAGCCTGAGGTGGGCAGCGGGGCCACCCAGGTGCCAGCAGTACCCACGGGGGCTGTGCAGGGGTGAGGAAACTGCTGGGGTGCTCAGAGGGTCAGGGGGGCTGCTGGGGTCAGCACTTCTGGTGACAGCAAGGGTCCCTTCTGTCCCCAGCACTCGCCCTGTGGGCAGAGAGCTGTTAAGAAGTGGGCAGGTGTTTCTGGGAGTGTTTTTGTGTGGATTGCTGTTCTTTTTGGTATAAATTTGCTGTTCCAGCTTCTGAAGTTCACCATTTCCAGAGTTCACAATTCCAGGGTTAACGTTATCTGACACCTGCCAAAAACCTGGCCCTCCAAAAAATCTGACACCTGCCAGAAACTGGTCCAGCAAGCCTTGCGCAGCAGGGGCTGAGCACGCACACTGTCTGCTGTTCCCATCCCTCCTCCACCTCATCCTGCTTCCCTCAGTGCTCCTGGGAAAAGGCAGGACCTGGAGCTGTTGGAAGGAATGCTTGTGTGGGAAGGGAACTTGGCTTCTCTGGTGAATAAATTGTATAGAAAACATAACCATTTTGTGCATTAAACAAAGCTTTATGAAAGGCAGATACAAAGGAGGCCCTGCTGACAGCTTGGGAGGTTTCACTGTGGTGCCTGACATCTTCTGGCACTGGAGCCTGGGCACCACTTTTGGGTCTCAGCCTGCTGCAGAGACCTGAAGCACCTGAAGCAGGGTTGGTGCTGCCCACCCTGGTTTCAGCTTCCCAGGGCTCTGACACTGCAGACTTTGCTGTTGTTTCCATTGTCCTCCAGGAGCAGGGAATTTGTGGGGGACAGGTCTGTGGTGGGTGCACAGAGGGTGCTTGTGTGAAGAGGCTCGTGCTCATGTGCTGCACAGCAGCTTCAACTTTCCTGCCCAGTTCTGAACTCTCACACAGGAATGAGGATCTTCTTGAAATGTGACCTTTTTTCTCAGTTTTACTCCCCATATTTGGTATCTGTTTGTCCCTTCTTTCACAGAGCGGCCCAGTAATCAGATGACATCCCTGACTCATGCTGCCCAGACGTGCATGATGGGGCCTTTCTACTTGTTAGAAAAAGCCTATTGATTTAATTTCTGTATCATTATTCAGCTAATATGGAATGTGTCTCTGATGGCGGTGCGTGAAATCGAACGGAGTCTGAAAAAATGGATGAAATATTAAATAGACTTTGCCAAAGGATGGGGAGGAGGTGGAGGTGAATGTGCAGGAAGGGCACAGGGTGCCGTGTCTGCTGCTCCACCTCTCTGGCCGTACAAAGGCTGTGTGCCCCTGGCTTCTGGGAAATGTTGGCAAGGCCACCTGAGCTGGTCAAACACCAGCACTGGTCACTGCTGGGGGACACTGGTTGAAAGCCATGTCAAATATGGCCCAAGCTGCACACCAAATATGGTCCCTGTCACCTGCACACCTCGGGCTGAGCAACGAGCTGTCATCCATCCTGTCATCCATACTCACACACACATGCAGCACTCACTGTTACACGTAAATACAGGTTTAGGTGTACAGAGGCACCTCAAGGCATGTAACAAAGCAAACCTGTCTGGGCTGGCTGTCCTGGAGCTGTGGGAAAGGCCTGTCAGACACGGCTCTCCCTGGGCTCTGGGGTAACTTGCCACTAGATGTCACAGTGTGCTTGGGTTTGCGGGGACCAGGAGTGCCACTTGTGCTGGGGACCCCCAACCAACCCACCCTGAGCAGGGCAAAACTGCTCCCTAAATTCCCTTTGCTGGACCAAAGCACACAAATAGCATCTTTCTGTCTGTTCTTGTCTTCTAGAGCATTTTGGAAATATTTCTGTCTTTCATGTGCCACTCAGCTAAGTCTGAGAGACCAGCAGGTGACTGGAGAGGTTCACATGGTGCCAGCCCACAGGGGATCCCTGCCCTGGCTCAGGTACCCAGTGGCCCTGCTCCCAGTGCAGCAAATGTCGAACTCTCAGTAACATCAGTGATGTAGCAGGAGCTCCCTGGCTGTGCCCCAAAGCTCTTGCTCTAACAGGGACAAGTTTTGCCACTCCACCAGCACAAGGCGAATGGAGGCCAGCACTCATACAGCTGCCTGGGGCTGACCTCTGCCTAAACCATCCCAAATGGATATTTATAGGCCCACAGGAAACCATGCCGGACCTTGCACTTCCCCTCCCATCTGAGCTGAATCTTTAATCAGCTGGGTAGCACAGGGAGCATTAGTTTTGTGTGTTTTTCCATTGAACATTATGTTGAGCAGGGGTAGAATACACACATAGTCAGCTTTGGGCAGGCTGGTGATGGGATAGGCAAGTCATCTCCTGAACTGGTTACACCTCTGTAAAAAACCTGGTATATTATTAAAAGACTGTGAGTATGTTAGAGTGCGAAGCATTTGCTGAATAACTAAAGCAATGACAGCATTTAAAGCCTCCTGTTTGAAGTGGTTTATGTACAGACCCAGACTGGTGAGGCCACCCCACCCACTGCACCCTGGCAGCTCTTGGGTGAAGTGTAGCTGTTGAATTAATGATGGCATCACTCTGTGGCTTTCCTTCACCACCAAAATCACGCACAGCTTTGCCAGTCTAAGGCTGAGCAAACGACACAGCCAGGGATGTACAGTGGGATTCTTCCCTTGTGTTCTGTGGCATCTCTGATCTTGAGATCAGAGTCTGCCCAGCCTGAGCAGGGATATTGTGCTCTGGACGCTGGTCCAGCCTAGAGAGCAGCTCCCCAGGCAGCCCCTGGGGAGCTCCCTCGCTGTTTCTTGTGTCCAGGACGCTGGGTGGACTCAGATGTGCAGTGAGGGGAAGCAGGGCTGTGCTCTGGTGTGCAGAGGGAGCCACTGCCTGTACCCCCAAACCTGGAGAAATGTAAATAGCAGCTGGTGACCTGGCTGTGAGACACTGTGCTGCCCTGGCACCGAGCCGTGTGTGCTCCCTGCCACAGACAAGATGGATGGGCTATCCCTGCAAGCCACTCGCTGCTATTCGTTTTCACCACATGAATCTTCCTGACCAATAACACATTATTGCTTTCCTTTGTCTGGGATTGCCTTTCCCCCCTTCCTTGGCACCAGTCCAGAATATCTACAAATCTTACTTAGTCACAGTTAGTGACTGTGCCTTAATATCAGGAGTCTCCTGAAATAATCCATGTGCTGCTGCTTCCTCAGAGAATGATAGATGAGCACTCTGTCATTCCCACCACCAGCAGCAGCCATCACAGCAGAAAGTGCTTGAGCAGGGCCAGGCGCTCCCCTGGTGAAGGATTTGCTGTGCTGCAGGGCTGGAGCCCAGTTCCAGCTCTGGGAAATGGTGTAGCCTCACAGCATTCCATAAAAACATCTCCACAACCTGGCTCCTGCTCCAAGCAGCCAGTGCCAGATGAGGCCACCAGCCCAAGCCCCAAACACACCCTGGAGTGCTCCTTCCTGCAGGTATGTGTGGCATAGGAGGGTGGCATTACAGATTCACTGCTGCAGGATAGTGCTGGGTCTTGGAAAAACAACTCCTTGAGAAAAACCCCCAACATTAAAAAATTAACATAAATCTAATTTTCTACAGTTATCACCAATCTCGGATTAATTCTGCAGCATGACCAAACTGCTGCAAGGCCCCGCACTAGCATGTTAAATATGTCCCACTGTATGTATTGAATGTGATCTCCGACACTGAAGGCTTCTGGAGGAGAGTGCAGATAAGGGCGTGCTGGGAGGCAGCTGCCCAAGAGCTCTGCAGGAGCAATCTGTGGGCACAGACACATGCAGGGCCCTGAGTTTCCTTTCACTTGTTGGGTTTTTTCAGTCTTTCTCTGTCCTGTCACCCGGAGGTGTGTCGGCTTTTGATTTGCACCAGCCAAAGAGCTGATTTGGAGCCTGGCCATTAAAGCCCTGCAAGACAAGCCCAGGGCAGCACGGCTGTTAGCCCAGCTATGGGGAGGGCCCTGCAGTGGGGCTACAGGGCAGGTCCCTCACTGTCCCACAGCTCGTCCGTCCTCACAGCCAGAGGGTTTGACAGAGGCTTTGGCCCTGCTTCTCTCCTTCCCTGGGGCTATGTGGATGCTCCTGGAAATGAAGTGCATTAGCTTCTCCACCTCCTGAAGGCAGAACCAACTTTTTCCCATTTATCCCACTCCCCTGTTGGCTGGGAATGCAGCACAGACTCACACTGTGTTCCCCATGGCTGAGTGAAGTGCCCCAGAGCTGGGGTCTGCTGGTGCCAGGGAGCTCTGCACTGCCAGCAGTAAGGAAAGTGCCTCCTCATTGCTTCTGGGCTCTGCTTCAGAGCTGCCCAACTCCTTCACATCCAAAAGTCATGTGCAGGGAGTTTGTCTAAATTCCTGGTGTATGATGTCTGTTGAGGGCAGCACTGCTCTCCCCAGGAGAGGAGCTGCAGCCTGCAGTCGGCAGTGCCCCTGGGCCCCCATCCCAGCACCTCACGAGTGTCCATGGGTCCTGCAGTGGGGCTGGGCTGGATGCACCCACTGCATCCAGTGTCCCAACAGCAAGGGAGTTTAAGCACAGACCTGGCTCCTGTGGTGTAGAGCTTGTCCAGCTCAGGGAAAGAGAAATTCCTCTCTGGGGCCTTTGCTGGAAGCAGCTGGAAGGCAGGGATTGTGCTGGCTCTGCCCCAGGGGCTGCATTTTCCCAGGTGAGGGGCAGTGATGACGGATGCCCCACACCCTGCAGATTTCCAAGTGGGAAAACCCCTCAAGCCATTCTGTTCCCAAGGAAAGTGCACAGGAGAGGAGCTGCCCGATGTCTGCCTGAAGTATCTGGCTCAACATCAAACCATTTGAATCCATGGGCATTTTTCCCTTTCTGGGGACAAGCAGCTGACCAGAACCTGGAATCCATCTGCACAGCCAGGCAGGGCAGTGAGCTGGAATGAGGGGCCCAGCTGGGTGTGAATAGGAAGGACTTTGCCTGGGATCCCAAGCCTGCCGAGCCTTTCAAGGCAACCCATGAGTGCACACAAGCAGAGCCCACGCACATCCCAAGGTATGGGACCCACCCTCTCCTTGTCCTGGAGTCACCACAGCAGCTGGCACAGGAGCCATCTGCTGCTGCCAGCAGAAGGGAGCACACGATGTTCAGGGAGGAGAGGTCAGGTCTCTTCCTGTTTAGATGTTTTCAAAAAATGCTTGAGCATTTTAGTGGAAAAATGACTGAGGGAACCATCCAAATTAGGAAACAGGAAATACTGCACTAGCATAAATATAATTTTGACAGCTGAAATGAGCGGCAAGTGGTTGCCAGGTAGGGCTGGTAAGGATACGGCTGGGCCAGCAGCTCGTGGGGAAGCTCAGCAGCCAAGGGGCAGGCACAGGGACACACCTGCCCAGCAGAGTCATGCCAGGGGCCAGAGCCAAGTCACTGGGTGTCTTTCACCTCAGGGTCTCCCAGCACAGTGCCAATAGTCCGCAAGATGTGTCCTTCGAGTGGAGGACTCCTGTTTCCAGCAGCGGATATACTGAAAACTAGGGCACTAAAATCAGAATTTTTATGGAGTATAAATAGCGGCAGACTTCCCTGTGCCAGGTTACCTGTGTGATATTAGCTGTTCAAATCTAATGTCAGCCCTGCTCTTGACTCTCTCTCCCCTTCAGCAGATCACGGAAGCTCCCCAAGCCCCTTTCTAGCCATATGTTAAGTTGATGTAATGCTGCTTCTAAGTAAGTCTGTGCAATTACTCAATTACTCCTGCATCTGATTGCAAGTAATGCACCCTCAGGGCTTTGGTTCAGTTTTGCCCATGGGTTTGCTGTGTGACCTTGAGCACCACATTAAATATACTTTCAATATTCAAAGGAATTTTGTTCATTTATGCCTGAGATCATGCTATCCAAACTCCTACTCTGCTCCCAACTTTCCAAGCAGTGTCTGCTTGTTATTTATTGTAAAATTTAAGGATAGAAGCTAACCGAGATCTGGGGGCCTATGTTCTATTGAAATTCACCTCAAGCAAGTTTCAATGGAGCTTGAAGAGCCTAAGAAATGTAGATACTTCTGAAAATGTCACCCTAGCTGTACCTGCAGGCTCTGACATTCCACAGACACCTGAATTACTCAGGCGAGTTCCCCTTGCTGATCCAACCTGATGGCTGCAGAGCTGGCAGAGCATTAAATATGCACATATTTAATGTCTGCTCATGCTGGAGGGGGAGGACGCCTCAAAGTGAAAACTGCTGTGCATTCAAATGTGTTCTGCAAAACTGAGAGAGGTCTGCTCAGCCTCAAGCTGAGTAATAACAGCTACCCCTGGCTACTGGGGCACAATTTGGAGGGGCTGTGGGGTGCTGCTTTCTTCCTTGTTCTGTGCACTGGAGGGGTGGGCTGTGGAATCAAGGAAGGGTGTCTGTTTGCAGAGAGGTCTGCTGGAAAAATGAGCAGCCAGAGGAGAAGTGTGGACAGAGCTTATCCTGTCACTGGGGTTGACCCCTGACTCTGATGGTACAAGGTTCTGAGAGTTTTCTCCTTGCATGTTTATATGAGGAACAACTGTGGTTTTCCCTTTACCTTTGTTGGAAGATGGCTGTGAAATAGCATGGTCAAGAAGCAAAGCTGCTTTCTGAATATTTTAAGAACTTTTTCCTTGGTTTTCTGTGTATGTTGATTAAGAGTAAATGAGACTTGGAAAAACAGCCATCATGACTTTACCCTGGGACCATTCTGGGAATAAGTGCATAAAAATAATCCTTTCCTAAAAATGTGCTTTACAACCCCACCCTTCAGGAATGATCTTCCCTGCAATGACCCCAGCACTGGCAGACCAGGGCTGAACTTCAGCTCTGGTTCACACTCAGCAGTTCCTTTTTACAGTGCAAACAGCTCCCTGGAGCCAGGGGTGGTTTGTTGAGGAACCACGTACCAGAGGCAGTGAGGACTGCAGGGTCTGGCTGCCTGTCACCCCAGCCCAGTGAAAGCCACGGACTGGGGACAGGAGATGGGGGTGGCAGCAGCAGCAGGATTTGCTCCCCACTTGCAGTTCCTCTCTGTCCCTGTAGTGCAAAGTCAAACTGCAGCGTGAGTTGCAGGTAATGTCAGCACACCTGTACACAGGAGCTCTGCTGTGCAAGTTCCTTCTTTGAATCTGTAAAGTGCTTCGTGCTCCTTGCCTGGTGAAACAACACTGAAACAGTGTGATGTGTCATTTCTACAAATGCTCCAGCTTTACACACAAGCCTCAAACCACTGAAACAGTCACCCAACATCAGTGAAGAGGAGGGCAGTGATAGACTTGAATGCTTTAAACAAGTAAAGCTACAGACTTCAGCTGTGCTCTGATTATTTTCTTTGAATTTGCTTCCTTTCCACTGCTTTTTTTATACTGAGACATAAATAATCTTAAATTCCAGATCACCCATGGGTCCAAAATTTAGCTGTAACAGGGACTTCTGCCAACTTTTACAAAAGGATTTTGCTAACATGAAAGAAAATAACTCATACATAATAAACACTCCTCCTGACCCAAGTTATCCTTTTGCATTTAAGGTCAAACATCTCTGAAAGGAGGGAAGAAAAAAAAAGATAAAGGAGATGCAGAGAGTCAGCTGCAACAACAAACCAAACCCCTGCATGAAGGTCCTCCCATCAGGGCTGTTCACAGCTGCCACTACATTTTTTCCTTGGCCTGAATAATGTAAATACTGGGCTGGGGAGTGATTTCCTTTACACTGGTGTAAATCTAGGCTGGAGCTCCAACCTTGACCTGGCCCTGCACACACTTTATCCCTGGCACCCCTGCCTCAGCTAAGGGGACCTGCTTCCTCAGAGGAGCTCGCCGTCCTTTGATGCTCGCTGCTGTGTTGAATAAAGGGCTAAATTCCTCTGGTTTCTTGAAATAAACTTGCAAACCCCTTGACCTTCCTGAGCTGGAGGAACATGTTTACAGATTGTTTAATGCCATTTGTCTTCCTGAGCGTGTGAGAGGGACAGCAGTGTGGTTAAGGGAAGGGGAGCTGTGCTGTGTGACCAATGTCTTTTTGATATCAGAGACAAGGCACTGATGAATCGCATCCACTTTGAAGGGTACAGCCATTCCCATTACTTTTTGGAGGAGGAAGGAAAGGAGTTCTTTACTGGAATACCCTATAATTTTGCTTTGTATAAAGTTCATAAGGCAGCAGTGTAATCTTTTGTGTTTTGTTATCTATTCTCACAATGTCTTCCAGGACACCGGTGCTTGTGGACTTCTAGAAAAATAGCAGGAGGTAATTCTACAGCAGCAGCTCTTTTCTAGAGTTACACCATCTAAACACATCTCCTTTACACTTTGATTGCTGCCTGAAGTCAGGGGAGCCAGGAGAAACAAAGTTTATTGGAGGACAGGAGGCAAAGCACAAGGAGGGGAGGTTACTGACATACCTACATTAAAGTGTAGAACTTTATTTAAAGGCTGTAGAAGCTGGAAATAGCTGTTTAAGACAGAAACCATCTTTCCTCTGAGGCCTGGGAGGCACTGGGAGGCCTCATGGGTGTCATCACCAGGTACTTGTAATAATGTCACTATTTCCAGAAGTCTTGGCACGAGCAGCATGGCAGGAGAGGAATTGTGAAGGGCAGCTGACTGAGGATAATGGATAGTAGGATGAAATTGAGAGGAAAAACTTAATTGGAATTAACTAGCTGAGAAAAGCCTCTTGATCTGTCAGACAGTGAAATTGCCTCCCAGGAGCAATGGTATAGTCTCAACCACGTGGGCATTTAAAGCCAGTCTAATGTCTATGATTCCCTGAGTTAACTGGAGTATCTCAATAATTGGAACTGACACAAAGATTTATCTTCTTTGATTGACTAGCTTTCATAGAGGCTCATCTCTTTGTGGTGCTGCACAGAGCTTTCAGGGCAGCTGTTTGCACTTAAACTGCCAGGAGCTGACAGTGTGTATCCATTTCAGCTCTTCAAATGTGTTCTTTGAAAAAACACTTAAATCGCTGGAATAGACAGTACTAATCAGTCTGCAGGAAAATGGAGCATCCTTACCTGGGGCTCAGTGCTATAAATCTCCCTGTGCCGGTGCCTGGCCGTCCTGCAGCAGCAGAGCCATTTAGGTGCATTACTGCCAAACGCCCAATCAGCCTGAAAAATGGGGCTGATTTGGCCGAGGCAATAAAAGGAAAAGGTGTTTTGCCAAATGTATAAAAACAAATGGTTGGTATTTCAGTGGTTACAGCAGAGTAGGATTAATCACACTGAGATGATGGAAATGATCTCCCATGCTCATTTTTTCTGATTTCAGAAGCGACAGCGAGGGTTGGCCTGAAGGGTGAGGTCCTGTAAAGGCTTTTGTCTTTGGATTTGCCCATTCATTCACCTGCTGTATGACCTTGTGCGTATCTCCTCTCTCACTTTGCCTTATCCCATTCAGCAGAACACTTCAGAGGAACACCTTCCCCTGTATTTTGGTCCTTTCTGGAGTGTGCAGGCAGAACCAGGGGAACCGAGATGCCTCTTTTGCTAAGGAGAAGTACAGCACATTGAAAATCAGAATTTATGGAAATACTACCTACCAAGCTGATTAGTGTGTGGATTTACCAGCTAGGGATGACCACATCAGGCTGGACATGGGAGAGGAATAAGCTGCTGCTGCCAGAGATGAAATCCACTTGGCCTGTTTGCTGGTGGCAGCACCAGAACCAGCTTCAGGTCACAGCTTGTGGCTGCTGCTCCGTGGCTGCGAGGCTGTAGAGGTGTGACTCACAGCCTGACTCCTGAGCTCAGAGCCACAGCCTGTCCCAGCACACCGGCCTGCAGGCATGCATTTCTGAGGAGAAGAGTTACACAACCTCAGTCTGCAGGGAGAGAAGCCAGAGCAGCATTGCTGGCTCTCCTGCAGGTTTCCTTTCAGCTCCAGCCCAAAGGCACAGCTCCACTCTCCCTCCAGTGTCTGCCCCACCTGCAAAAAGGGAGCTCTGTGCCCTGAGATTTCTGTAATGCTTCACACTGTCTGGAGTATTGCTCTGCCATTAAACCTTCCAAGTCACTAAACCTTCCAGGTTCTCAGTGCTCAGCTGGTTCCTCCACAGGCCACAGCCACGGCTGCCTGAACGACCTAGTTAGGGAAATTAATGTCGATTAAATATGCTCATGTTTTCCCTGGAATGCTGTCAGGTATATGAGGATAATATTCTGATTTACTTTTTAAGGGTAACTGGTTATGAAGGGGTTTCCATCCCATTGGAACATTGTTTTTCAAACTACTCTTTCTTCTGCTATGAAAAGTTGAGATTAGATATATCTATACAAAGTCAGGGAGAAAAGAAACTGAAAACTTAAAGTGAAAATTGAGGAGGCGGTTGATAGTAAATGGTTATTTAAAGATTGGGGGAAAAAAAGGAGAAAAGGAAAAGAGTAAAAGCACTCAGAGAAATGGGCTGTGGGTAACACACGCAAAGCTAGAGCCGACTGGTACCACAAGGAGTTTTACAAGGATGTATATTCCTTATTACACTCTTCTATTAGGTTTCTTCATTCCTTCTATTGTTTGTAAAGTCTCCTCAGGAGATCATCTGTTCTGCTGAGCTGGACTGTGTCTGCACGTGGGCTCTGGGGTTCTCAAATAAAAACCTTTTCTCAGAGGGCAAACCTCCTCCAGCCCAGAAGGGCCCCAGTGAAGCAGCTGGGGCGGGGCAGGTGTGACACGGAGCCCTTGAGCTGACCCACATGGACCAAATCCAGCCCTGGTGGCCACCAAAGTGTCCTGGGGAAGGCCCTGCTGTTCCAACATGCCATGGTGGGAGCAGTGAGCATCCTCTCTCCTTGCTGACCTCTTGGCTCAGAGGGCTTTGCTTCTGCCCCACCATTCCAAGGCTGGTTTCCCACACCTGTTCTCCTTCAAAAAGTCCTTGAAGAGCGCTGGCCTGAAACTGGCAGCTCGTCTTACAAGCCACAAATCCTGCTGCTTCTTGTGTCGTGCAAGAGTGCAAATAAATATTAGTTGTAAAATGATTCAGTCTTTATGAAACCCAGCTAGACCGTTTGGCTTTTAATAGCATCAGCCCCGAATTACACGTCTGGACTAGACACAGTGCAGAGATTAATTTCCTTTAATTTGTTCCAGAGTAACTCACAATTTAGTTTAACTGAGCAGTCCCTTGTTCTCTTCCTCTGGAATGATGGATTGTGAAATGCACTCCTTTAAATTAATCCAGACACTTGATTTTTGTCAGCAGAGTAATCTTTCTCAGCGGTATGCTAAGTATGCTTTTAAAAGGTATGGTGAATATGAATGATATGCACTTGGTTGATGATTTAAGTGTTTACACTTTCCAAACATCGCAGAAAAAACAAATACGGCTTAGCTGCATTTTGTTTTATAACCTTTCAGAAGTAATCATTCAAATAACATCAAAAGGACTTAAATGGATTTCTAAATTTGATGGTACATGTGAGGGCAACTCCCTTCTCATCAGAGAACCATGATTTTGAAATGGGGCTGAGCAAAGCTTAGCTATTCTGATTGCAGGGCTTCCATATATCATCCAGAAAGATTTCTATTGGAGCCATTAATGGTAAAATATTTCATGTGGGTGCTGTCACTGCTGACGCTGGCTTGATGTTGCAACAGAGCAGTGTCCTTTCCTTTTTTTTTTTTTTTTCTTTCCCTTTTGCTGTTTTTACTTCTTAAAGATGAAGTGGGGCAATTCTGGAGGGGAGCAAAGAGGCTGCATATGAATATTTGGTTTTCTATACTGCCTCCTTTAGAAGGACTGCAAAAAGTTACAGTGACGTTGAGTAAGTGATGTTGATGTAAACCAACCCATCAGGTCCTATCAGCCCAGGCACTCCCTCACTCCCTATTATCAGAGGTAAGGACTATCTGAATGCCACAGCATTCCTGTGTCCAGCTGGAACCTGACAACAATAGTTATTCTTAAATGTGGGGAGACAAGGCAAAGCTTCCTGTCACAGAAGTATGTGGCAGTGCTTTGCAGGCAAAGGTAAATGTCCCTAAACTTAGCAACACATGAACTGCAGCACACACCTACCCGTTCATTCTTGGAAGGTTTACACCTACAGAAAAGGGCACAGCCAACCTCTGGCCTTGGCTGAGACCTGGGTTCCTACTTTGTCTATAGTGGCAGCATGTTGGAAAGGGTGTTTGGAATCCTTTTATTTCTCTGCCACTGGCAGACATAGGGATGGTGTCTTCTCTGCAAAAGAGATTTAGATCTTGCTGAGATAGCTTTGTAGTGTGCAAAATACTAGGTCAAGATGTTTTGCATAAAGTGTGAAATTGCTTTCCTGCAGGGCACAACTTACAGGTGTTTACGTATGCTGGCATCCCAATATTGACAGGAAAATGTGCTTTTTTCTTGGTCCTTCTAAAGCCTTTTACATAGGGAATGCCTACTTGACTTACCTTGCCTAGGTAGCCAATAGGTACCTTGTACCTTCCAAATGTAACTCTGCTCCAGCCTAGGACATTTCTGCCAAGTGATGTTGTGGACGCTTGGCAAGCAAAGGAAATGTGTGCATGTTTCCTGCCGGTCTGACTTAGCCACCATTGCTTTAAAAAGGAGGTGAAGATTCCCAGTGTGCTTCATGCTCCTTGCCAGCCCTCTCTCAAGACAACGCTGTTGTGATCTGTCAACTCCATATCCTCTGATAGCCTAAACAGCCATGCCATCCAAGGAAAAATTGTTTGGCTCAATAAAGGGGCTGTGCTGTGCCTGGACACACCTAGGAATGGATACAGCCTTCCATCACAGGTAGACTGGAGCTTTGCTCCAGCGCTGGGCAAGGACTGAGTGCTGCTGAAATCTGAAGTGAGCTAAAGCACATCGATATCTTTTGATGTGAAGTGCTTTTATGAACAGGTTTTATTGCTTTGAGTGCTTCAGTGTCAGTATTTCTATTTCGAACATCTTAGCAGCAATCTTCTTCAGATTCAGAATGTGTGAAACACTCTTCTGTTGAGTTTTGAAAGTCTGTTATAGCCAAGCAGTAAAATAACCGATGCAAAGGCTTTAAGGTCCTAAAACCAAGCCTTACTGGCCTTGCTCCTTTTTCAAAACAGAAATGGATTATTAAATTGGTTTGCAGTATTGCCTGGATAGCGGATGCCTTTACACCCATCACCTGATAGTGAAGATGTTATGGAAGATACAGCCATGTATCCTAAATGTGCATTAAATTAGAACTAAAATCCAACTGGCTTTTGTCTTTACACTGCTGTGTGACAGGAGCACTGGCTCAGTTAGTCTCGAGACTTGGGCTCACAGCCTTTCTCAGAACCAGCGAAGGTTTGTTAGCCAGAACGAGTGCTGTCAGCTCCTCCAAGAGAGGATCTGCGAGCAGCTGAGAGACGTCACAGAGATGAAAGGACCAAAAACTGGATATTGATGTATTCAGTAGTGACTTTAGGTTCTTTGTTATTCCCTAAAATCAAATCACAACTAAACCATAACTCGGTGTCTCAGACAGTCACACTGTGCATTCCCAGCTTGTCTCACAAGAGCCCTCTCGCCGGGGTGCTGAAAGCTCCGCGCCGCTTGCCAGGGGCTTTGCATGAGCTGGTGTGAGCTGCAGGCCACTCCATCACTCGGCACTGCTGCAGGGCTGTGCTCAATGTGGGCCAGCCAGCTCGGGTACTCTTGACATTCCTGGATGTCTTCTAAACATGTAATGCTGATAGAAATGTTGTTTAAATATTTGTGAGTTATTTAAAAATAGTGCGTCAAATAAGCAGCCTGGTGACGCCCGACAGATCTCTGGCTCGGACAAGTGCCTCGGTGGAGAAGGAAGAGGTCAGCACGAGTTATGTACACAACTCAGGCTCTGACGAGAGACACGCTGCATCCATAAAACACAGAGCCTGCTGGAAAGCCCCCGTGCATGGGGGGTCCTGAGCAAGGATGCTGGGTGGCTGCTGTTGGTCTCGATGCTCTGGCCTCGAGCAGGTTCTTGGCTGGGGCAGGAGGTGCTGCCTGGGCTTTGGCCATACCCTGGTTCCCAGGAGCTGGGACAGCTGGGTTGTGGAAGCAGAAATGCTTTCTGGGACCTGGAGGACAGGAAAACTGTGCCAGCATCTCCACCCTATTCTGAGCCCTTTAGTTTTTCTTAATAGTTCCCCTGCTTGGTGCCCATCTGTATATTTAGAGAACTAAATTTTAGGAACGGGGAGTGAATTTTCCATCCAACCATGACTGAACTCTTCCAGTAGTTTCTTCTCAGTATTATTAGACAGAGCATTTTAGGTCAGTACAGGTGGGTGCTGGACAGAGGGAAAATGGATTCCTGTAGTAGACAAGAGAGCTGGACGTTATCTATTCATTATTTTAAATATTTATTTCCAGAGCTCTAATATACTCCTAAAATATTGTAAAAGCTGCTTTTATATGTCAACTTTACTCTCTTCTTTCAGTAAACAATTATAGTGCAGAGAATAAAACAAGCTCCCAGGCATTGCTGAGATACGTTGTAGTCTATTAAGGAGGTTAAGCCTACTATAACATATGAATGTGCTTTTATGTTGCCTTTAAATCGATTTGACATCAATTCCAGGCCTATTGTAAAAATGAGATACATGATTAGAGCAACACTGTCATCTTTCCAAGGTATTTCCACTTTTTAGAGCTACTGCAAAGGAAATGATTTTCAAAGCACTCAGAATATTGACCTGTTTCTTGGCTCTTGTCACAATCCATAGAATGGCTGCAAGGGGAGCTCCTCTGTAGATCCCTGACTAGACAGCACATCTTGTACATTTGGAAAATGGATTTGAAAGTTGCTACTGCAATTTTACACTTTGCCTTATAGATACTGATCTGCAGTTTCCTTTTTTTCCCCCCTCCTCATTGGTTGCTTTATTCTTGTTCCCTTTGACATCTTCTTCTCATTTAAAGTGCCGGAGTGAAAAGCCAAAACGAGTCTCAGCTTCTCTGAGGTCCAGATAGAAGCTGTGCTGCTTTTCAGATGAAAATGCTGCGTATACTTACGGACTCTAATGAGGCTATTTATCAAAATCTTTTGGTTGTTATTTCTCCCAAACAATAATTGCATTTTCAGAAGTTTACCATTGGCCTAACATTAGTGATTCAAATGAAAAGCTTAAGCATCTGTCATAGAAATAAGCACATATAAAAACCCCACAGAAATAGAACGGTGTTTTGGGAAGGTCTCAAAGATTTCAGGGAATTATTTGCTGATGATAAATTTGAGCCAGGAAAAGAGGAAAGGGCATCAATTGCATCATAAAATCATAAAATCAATCCATAATCCATAGTGATTGATTTGGCTAAAAATGACCACCATTACTTTTTCCTTCTCTGTTATTGTCACATTCCTGGAAACAGATTGGTTAATACTTGACAAATACCTTTGAAAACAGTTTCAGCTTATGGGGGGATGCAAACTGGTCAAGGTCACTGTGGGAGTAGTTGCTCATACCAAACAGCAGAACTGTAGGTAAGATCTATTGGTCCCCAGTTATTCATCTGGACAAAATTATGGCTTCACAAATGCTTGAAAATAATGAAGCAAGGACGTGACCATGGCCAAACTGTGGAGAATTCAAGCCAGTATTTGTTAAATCTATTAATCATTATTCTATCAAAACCTAATTACCTTTCAGATTTTACTATTTTAATATTCAGTTTCATCAATAAATTGCCAAAATTTTCGAAGTTTATACATTCTAGTGCTTCTTACCTATGTGAGCCACCATACCTTGCTCTCTTGTAACAAAACCCTCCATGTTCCTTTCCATCCCATTGCTCATTCCGATGGCAATTCCACACCATTGGTAACTCTGGACCACCAGTTCCCAAGCTCTGACATTCAGATGGCTTTATTGGCTTTATTTCTCGGGCATCTATTCAGCTCAAAAGCAAGGAGTTCTTGAAAACACTCACAAGCAAACCTGTTCTCAGGGGATTTCCAGATCTGATTGCAGATAAGTTCAGGATAGTCTTTGCTCCGATCTGGCACTTGCCTATTGCTGCTTCCTGAGCTGTTAACACATATTGTTAGAAACAGAAACTGTCTTTTCATGTGCAAAATCAATCTGCTAAGATTAGGAGGTACTGGCTTTGGCTGATTGGCAAAAAATTGATGTGTCCAGCTGCTTTGATTTGTTGCTGGAATGAGCATCCACTGGACCTTTGAAGAATCCTTTGTCCACCCACTTTGTTCAACAGCCATAATGAAGATAGGAAGAAGGGTAAGCACAAGGTAGTGCTCTGCTTTTCTGGTCAGGCAAGAAACCACTGCTTTTCAAGAACCATGACTGAAAGAGGATGCAGAATTTGGATACAGATCCCATTAGAAATAGAATTGGCTCACAGCAGTATCACAGCAATGCCTGATCTCCAGAGGGAAGGGCCGAGCTCTCTGTCAGTCTCTGTGTCACTGCTCAGCCAGGGACGGTGGCACACTGCAGTCTCTTGAGGAATTTTCCACTGTGGCACTGTTTGCCCACACACCAAACTCAAACCCTGGTGACACGGTGGGAGGGAAGGGGTCCTGTTTGTGCCAAGGCACTTGGCTCACGCTGCACTGGCTGGGGAAGGGAACAGCTCGGTGTGGGTTTGTGAACAGCTTCACACCTGCAGGCCTGCTCATGTATCAGAGGGACACAGCAGCACAGGAGTGATTCCTGCTGGTTATTTTATGTGAAGAGTTTTATTTCAAAAGTGTCATTTCTAGAATGGATCATCCATCCATGCCCTCATATCAGCCCTTTGGAGGTGCACTGGTAAGACATAGAGTGAGCAGTCTGGGTTTGTTTAGTTATTTAAATAGATGAAAATGTCCTGGTGAGTTTATTCTCTTTATGTGCTGCTGAACTGACAGTGACTCGGAGCAGGAATGAGGTCCCCGGGGGTGCCTTGGCTGCAGAACCCCTTCAGAAGACAAAGGACATCACTGACTGTAGATTGCATCTCAGTGTTGAGACAAAGCTGAGCTGCTTCTGTTCCTAATTTCCCCCTCCATGTAAAATGTCCGTGCTGAACAGTGGCAACGAGGGCTGTGTGGAACTCCCATCCAGGGCAGCAGAAGCAGGCGGTGGGCAGAGGGCTGTGAAACAAGGCTTTGGGGCTCAAAGCCAGTTAAAATCTGTGGCTTTTTATGTGGGAGAAGTTGAAAGAAGATACTTTTCTTTTCCATACAGTTCCACACATATTGCTTAGAGGAACTTCATATATTTTGTGATGTTCTGTCTCCTCCCATGTGTTTGTCTGGCTCTCCCACATCATGTAATGTCTCTGGCAATGACCACCACTGCCCAAGGCAGGACACTGTGTTCACTAATGCCTGGGACACGTGCTGGTTATGCGTGGTCTTACTCTTTTGGATCTGTTTCTCACATGAAAACCCTCAAGACTTTCCCTCTAAGGAACATTGGTCTCAAAAATTTACTCTGGAGAGTAGCAGATTCTAGCCTGACTGCTTTGCTTGAAAAAACATTTTGTCATTTCTGAAATAATGTTACTTTGAATAAAAACCCAAGCATTGCTGACAGTGCCTCTGTGTGGTGCATGTGAAAAGAGGCAAGAGTTATCTATTCCCAAATATCTCAGGACCAAATATAAGCAGGTGCAATCTAAAAGCTTCCTCAGGACCATTTCAGCAGATGATTCATTCTACTATGCAGGGCCTGCTCTCGCTGGAGTGTAAATAAACCAAGCCCAAGTTCTGATTGTAGAAATGTATTTTAATAACAGAGATGACAAAACCTTTTAGAGACTATTCTTTACTGGAAGTAGGAAATGTAAGAGATTACAAGCAACAATCTTTTTTTTTTCTCCAACCTATGCAGAACTGGGGTTTTTTTAGCTTCAGCAGTTAGATGTTGACTTTAACTTGAACTTTTTTTGCTGTATGCTTTTAATCCAGTTATATTTATCCAAAGCATTGACTACATTTTGGAAGAAAGAACTGAAACGAAGCCTCCAAGGCTGCGTTATCGATCGAGTGCTCTCCTTCCTCGGAAGGTCTGTTTGTGAGCACAGATCTTGCTCTGTTCCTCAAGCACCCCGGCCAAGGCTCTGCAGGGTAAAGCTTTCATGTACAGACTTCAGAAGTGTTGGTGGCTCTGCCTTCAGTGTCACCTTTGCTTTTAAGTGGCTCTTGAGATAGGAGAAGTTAAGTGATTGAGAAAATCAAAGTGCTTACTCCACTCATTCTCCCCGGCTGGCAGGGGGTCAGAGCTGTGATTTCTCTCTGGGTGCCCTGTTCCCTGCTCTAGGCAGTTAAACTCCTCCGTGCTCTGTTCCTAGGCATGAAGGTTGGACATCGATTTCCAACTCCATGCACCCACTACATTTCCCCTGAGCTTTTTCACTTTAAATGGTCTCGGTGAATCTATGAAACAAGAAGTTATGGGTTTCGTTGCTACATTCTCTCACCCACATTTTAGGAACTTCACTAGTTCTGAAAGAATTCTTTCATTTTTTTAGTCTAACCCTAAAAGTTCCTGAGAAAATCCCTGGAATTCATCATGATAGCATAGCATTTTCCTCTTAAAAATGCTTGACTTATAACAACAGAAGGCAAAAGCTAAATTCCAGCTTGAGATTTGACCTGCTCTAATGAGAAGCAGATTACACAATTTTAATGGAAATTGAGGCATTGGAATTTAAAGGAGGGAAGATCAAATCAAGTCACTGACACCTGCTGGCTGAGGCAACATTGTGTTGTTTTCTATGATTAACAATTCCAAAATATTTCCTTTCATAACAACATGGAGTAGCTGTGATTATCATCGGAGCAGGTAAACAGCCATACAAAGGGACCAACTTCTGAGGGATACAGGAATAACAAGGATGTTTTATCTTTTTTAAAAACGGGTTTGTCTTTGAATCTCAGTTCTGGTATCTGGTATCGGAAGGGGAATTCTCCCTGGGTTTTATCTTGCAGGGATTTCCAGAAGAGGTAAGGGAGGGTAGGGCATGGGTAATTCCCTACCATTTTGTGTTGCTGTGACCTTTTTATTGAAGGCTGAGTTTAGAAAGGAAAAAAAAAATTAGAATTAATGATTGCCAGACCCTGTTAGGGACCAAAATCCACAGCAGCGTTTTCTAGAGTTCAGGCCTGTGAAAGTAAGCTTGGAAATGGGATCATGCTTTATCTGCTGCAGGTTTCCCTGGAATGTCCCAGTGAAAGCAGCCACGCAAAGTTCATTGGGAGGTGGAGAAAATAACATGAAAACCATTTGAAAGTTTTTAAGAATGTTTTAAGATTTTGATGGTGAAGCCTGGAAACTCAGGTCTAAATGGTTTTGAATGGTTACAGAGGGACAAACCATGAGAATGGGCTTCCTGTAATCCAAGAGCTTTTTGAATGATTTGGAGCCAAACCATTTTATCTTGAATTTCGGGGAAAAAAACTGCTGTTAATTACAGGGGACCATTGAATTTGCTTATTTTCTCATACTTCTGTTCTTACCCAGATCTTTCTGACAGGAAGACCAGAGTTGTAACAAGAAGCTACTTCTATAATATGATGGGTTAATATTTTCACTTCACCTCAACAGCACTTCAGCATATCCAAGAGCCTATATTTAACAATATTATTTTCCTCTTTTTAAAAAAGGTTAAAGACTTTATTGAGCTTACTCTTGTCACAAAAGAAGAAAAATAGTGACACAGTCCAGGTTTCTGCTTGTACATCTTTCTTCCTGCAATACATATATCTCCAACCTCTCTTGCATCACAGATGGTAAAGTTTCAGTCTTTGCCCCTAGAAAAATACTTTTCAACCTATGGATTTTCTTCTCAGGAATGTTTGGTTTTGTTAACCTATCTCTTTTTTTCCTTACTTTTGTCTAATTCTTTTTGATTTTAAATCATTTTCTAGTGAGCTTATTAATTTTCTTCTTTCTAACTGACAGTTATTCCCCACCACCTTTAACATCCCCTTCTTTTAACTGTCTTAATGTATTGCCTGTATTTTAGTCTGCATTTTTCCTCCCAATTGGTCTAACTTGTTAATTAATCATGTGTCTTCTCTCTGAACAACTTGTTTCCATAGAAATATCTTTCTTGATGCCTCCTAGCATAGTCACAGCTGAAGTTAGATTCCTTGATCTCCTATGTTAACTCAAGATCATCAGAGAAGAAAATAGAAAACAATTACTTTGGGATCTTACCAAGAGAAAGTTAGAAATGAAATTTCACTCTGCTTTGATTCATGAAAAGTATTGAGGGAGGTGGTAAAAGGGAGAGAGGGGAAGAAAGGAGTGAGGTGATCTCTGGTAAATGTATGGGAAATATTCCAGTGACAGGAATTAAAATATGCAGGGAGTGTGGCTTTAATGGGAAGTGACTCCATTGCTTGGCACTTCTGAAATAACTCTGGTGATTTGGGGGTTCTGCAGAGTTTTGGTTAAGCATGAGTGAGAAATTTAGCAGCAGTGGGCTCATTTCTAAAAACTTAATTTTGGTCACTCAGTACTGTGTGAAGTTGTTTAAAAATGACCCACTCTAGGATTGTTTTCACCACATTTGAGCGAGGTGGAATGTGACTGGTTTGGAGCCACTGTGGGCAGAATCCCTGCAGGTGCTGAGTGCAGTCAGGGGTTTGGTCAAAGCTTGGAATGAAACCCGTCAGAAAGGTTCTGGAGAGTCTTCAGCAAGGGTCAGTGGTTCCAGAAAAGAGGAAATCAAGCAACAATGACCATTTGGGGAAAAAGATCCCATTTTCCAGGCGCCAGTCCCAAACACTGGCATGAGCTTTGAGGCTCTGGTAATGTTACTGGGTGCTCCTTGGCGAGCTGCAGAGCTGGGAACTGAAAAGCCCAGGTGAGCAGGAAATGTTTTCTTGTCTTTTCCTCTGGCTTGGGAACCTCCACAAGCAGCCCCACAGGTCATCAGCCAGGCAGCTGCCTCTTCTGAACCTGAGACAT
This sequence comes from Pachycephala philippinensis, assembly GCA_013397055.1. Lineage (NCBI taxonomy): Eukaryota > Metazoa > Chordata > Aves > Passeriformes > Pachycephala > Pachycephala philippinensis. Next base: position 659,160 of record VWZT01010444.1, on the reverse strand, counting down.
CCTTGCTCCAGGCACCCTTACTCCAGCATGTGAGCTTCCTGCGTGGGGGCTGAGCAGCCTCTAGTGAGAGGCAGGTGCCAGGATTCCCTGGGTTCTTTGTCCTATAGGATACATAAAATGATCAAAAGGGAGGAATGTGATTCCTTCCTGAAAAGCCTTCAGGAATTCTCCTCTGAATGCTGTGTTGTACTGAAGGTGTTCAACCCTAAGACTTTCTGTGGGCCTTTTTGTGACTGCTAACCCACACAACACCAGGGAGCTTGATGGTGGTTTATTGTTAAAGAGAAAGAAAATGAGCATTTTAGGGTTGTGCACTGTCATCTCATGGGAAATGCCCAAAGGAAAATGGGTGGGAAAGGGAAACTGCATGCTCTGGTTGGAGCATTTCTATGGGATGGGAGCAGTCTACTGATGTTATCCCCAGATTTAAATGATACGTTCTGTCTCCCTAGTCCAAGCACATAGCTGCAAATTTAATCAGAGCAGGGTGTGTACATTTTATATGGCTTTGGGTGGGTCTGGCAAAAAGCATTTTCTTAGGTAATCATAGCTAATGCCATATATCACACTACCTTAATTTTTTTGGTATTGTGTCACACAGTGCCAATATCAAACATCTTTTTCATTGCCTAATTGTCCATTTAGGAAGCAATTGCACAAAAATAAATCACAGGTCTGTGCAAATTTTGCTTTTGGTTGTTATACAGAAAACTAATGATAATGAAACACACCCATAAATTATAACTTCATTAGGGTATAGTATTCCTAAATGAGATTAGGAAAAAGAAGATTTCTTCATCTAAAAGAATTTTCTTGTTTTAATTAAAAAATTTTTGCTTATCCACTTCATTCAAGTTCTTATTTTTCCTGCTGTGTTTTAGGCTCCAAACTATAAGAGCCTAAACACTGCAAGAAGTTGTTCTGCAGAAATTCAGAGCCTGGTCTGGCTTCCTGGAGTGGTTCATAGGGTCCGAATTATCTTTCAACCTCTGTAAATTAACACAGCATCCCACCCTTCCATCTGCCCTATTGAACTGTAATGCCTGACAGCCCAGCAGATATAAAATTATTAGGGATTTAAAGTTAACTTCTAGGGAAATCTTACACTTTTGGTATTTTCTTTTGAGACCAGCCTACATGCCACTCTGTACCTGTTGATGGTTGTTCAGGCTGCAAAGAGTGATCATGGGTTTTTATTAGATTTTGTACTGCATCATTAAAAGCAGAAACTCAGATCATAGCAGCAATGAACTACAGCAAATGCAAAGAAGCCGAGTCTGTTGCAGAGGTTGAAAAACATGCTAATATGATTTTAGCACCCAGATTCATTGCTCAACAGCATGTGAGCTTTTCAGACCACAAACCCTTTTTTAGTCTAGACTAAGTCCATATAAGCAAAATAAAAGTACAGGTTCTGTCTGATCCATGAAAACCACTGTGGTGAGGGACCTCACTGCAAAACAACACTGCAAAACATCGTGAGGCTGGGTCACACTCGGCAGCGGGGATGAGAGGGTGGTTTTAGGGATGAATCCCAGCTCCGCTCTGTTCCCTCTGTGCTGCTGGGCTCAGCATCCCCTTGGCGGGATGCAGCCTCACTTCTTTTTT
>VWZT01010444.1:618643-656278 GCA_013397055.1 Pachycephala philippinensis | reverse complement strand
ATCCCCAGGTGAGGATCCAGGGGGTGCTGCGGCAGATGACATCCCCAGGTGAGGATCCAGGGGGTGCTGTGGCAGATGACATCCGCAGGTGAGGATCCAGGGGGTGCTGCTGTTTCCTACCACTGCTTTGTTAGTGTGACAGCAGCTCTCAGGCTGCCAATACTTTGGATCATGCTCTTCCAGTAGCTGCTACCTTTGCTTTTGCTTTTTTGTTGGATACACTTGCCAAGTTCCAGGTAGATTGTCTAATTTTGTTGCATATCTCACTCCATCAGGGTAGAGCGACCCAGTAAAAGATTGTTCACTGCCCTGGGCTCAGCAGGCTCAGCACAGCACAGCCTTAGCAGGGCCAATAAACCAGCTTTTAGATATAACCACTTACTGGGCAGTCTCTGTTGGGTTAAATAGTTCCTTACATGTAGGTTGAACCTGTGTCACACACTGTGATGTGGTGTTATTGGCATTTTGCATAATTAAAGAAAACTTAGTGCTACACAATGAAAGAGCACAGGCAATTCACTTGTTTTGGGGTTTGTTACTTCTGTGCTATAGGGTTATTGATATTGGCTCTAGTGGCAGCAAGCAGTACCCTCCCTGCTACAGTTCCTCCCAGGAATCTTGCATCAAGTGTTTCTCAATCATGTACAAGGGTCCTGTGAAAAAACATCCATAAGGAGCTTCTGCGTCAGAGAAATGTGGGATCTGTTCCCGCTTCACAGCCAGCAGGGCTGAAGCACGGAGAAGCAACATATCTGGGATTAGACTGCAGGGAGATAAATCCCTTCTCTCACCCCACTTACTTGGATGAGGATTTTCCAGTGTGGATTGGAAATCAGGGAGTTACACTCTCATTTCTCCTAAAGTTGATGTGAATTAGCTATCCACTTTCCTTGAGTCCTTTGACAATCCCGTAGAGCAAACACTGCCTTCTCTAACGTGCATAGAAGCAATTAAAAGATCAGCCAGCACTGACAAGCGAGTTAGTGTGGTCTGCAAAGAAAATGCCTTTGAACTTGTCTGGGTCCCAGAAACCAACAGGGGAGGCAAATGACAAGGACCCGAGTACAGAGCTTACTACCAGCTCGAGAACCCAAGTAATCAGCTTGGGAGCTGGTGCCAAGGAGCTGGATAAAGATGCAATTAAGGTTGCCACAGAGTTCTGGGATACATTACAGTTCCCAGCTGTGATAACTGAAGAGTTGGCTGCAGTTCCAAAACACCAGCATGATAGTAAAGTAGGAATGAAAGGACAAATATCTTGGCCTTTTCATTTTCCAGACATTTATGTTCACTATCTGCATGGAGCCTAAATTATCCTGGCTAAATTCCAAGCTATAATCTCTTTTTTCCCCCCTCTTCCTCAAGTGGGTTAGTAAAGTACAATTAAGCTTTGATATTTTGCATTGCACAAGGGAAAACAGAATAAACATTTCCACTTATTTATGATCCATCTTAGCTTTTGGAGAGTTTGACAGTTTTACAAGTCCCTGACTGCTTATCTTGGTCAGTGCAAACACCCTGCTTTGAAAGCATCGCGTTTGAGCCTTCAGCATGGAGTAGACATCATGTTCCAACTCTCTTTTTAAGTAAAAGGATATAATGTAAATAAAAACAGTTATTAAAAATCCTGTCACAGGTAAAATGCAGTTCTGAACGCCCTCCAGAAATCAGAGTTCTAGCACAGCAAATGCATTTTTCACAGGGTGTGTATAAAATGAAATGCCTCATTAGCAGCTGTAAGTCACAGGGAAGTTACATCAATTCTTACAGCCCTAGGAAGATGCACAAACCAGAAAGATGTGATGGGAAACTCATCATTTGATCTTCAAATGGAGCCTGAAACCCCCTTGTCACTTCCACCGCTGCCAGCACAAGCAGGAATGACAGGATCTAAGTCAGTGCGTAAAGGAGCTGCCAGTTCACAGCCCTCAGCTCGTGAGCTGTAGGAAAAATGTGTGGCAGAGTTTGATGTGTGGATGCCAAGCACGCACGGGGCCTGGTGACTGCAGTTCTGGGGAGCTGAGGGGGATGCCAGCCTGGGATTGGCACTGACAGGAGGGCGCAGCAGCATTTCCCCGTGAGGCACAGGCGTCCCTGCTGTGGCACATCAGGCAGGTTTGGAGGTGGGGACCCTGGGCACCTGCTTGTCTGTGGCTGCTGAGGAGGATTACTGCCATTTAGAGAAAAAAAAACGGTCTTCCTGTATAATGACAGAGCTTGAGAAAGAGCAAAATCTTTTGGATTTTTTTTCTGTTTCTCTACAGAGTGGTGCATTGTGCAGTCAAAGTGAGGAGTCAGTCCTACCCTCTGTTCTGTTCTCCTGTCTGCAGGAGCGTGGCTCTGTGCTGGGCATGCCGAGAAATCCTTGCTTTGCCATGAGCACCATACTTGCATCTTACAGAAAAGGGGACAAGGAGGGTCCTGCAGTAACTAATGCAGGAGTGCTGCAAACAGCAAGAAAACCTCTCCAGCTGTTCTTCCTGCCATGGTTTTGGAAGGCGTTCAGACTTAAATACAAATCCCTTTAATTAATGAAGTCCTGATCACCATGTGATTCCTACCTGTTGAAACTGGAAAATTATTTTGGAGGGAGATAGAAGTAATGTGTCAACCATTGGTTTTAAAAATCTGTTAAAAAATTGCTTTGAAATATTGAAACAATGAGACCTCTTTTAGAAAGTGATACATTTAGGTGAAGGTTTCACAGCAGGCTGAGCTCCCTGGCCTGGGCAGGCAGCTGCATGTTCCCACATCTGTCCCTGCATGTACCCACCACTGCCCGTGTCCTACCACTGGAACCTATCAGAACATGTGGTAGCCAATTCAGAAAGCTAAAACTTCATAAATCTCATCTTGCCAAACAAAAGTGACTCATTTCCTGCCAGTTTGGCTGACAGGACCTGCTGGCATAGGCTAGGGGTGTCAGTGAGGAGGGGTAGGAACTCACAGCTGGGGGAAGGAGAAGGTCCCCTGCTTTGGCAGCGACTGAAAGTCACACTGCATCCTGGCAGCAAGGCTCACTGTGCTGATGCTTTCAAAGAGAAATTTATATCCTCCCATTTTATTTCAAGTATTTATTTAAAGTACAGTTTGACATTCTTCTGTAGCTGAAGTTTGTGATCACCTCACAGTAAGGCTGCCTGGCCTGTTTGATGCACAGCTGTCACTGGTTTTGGTTGCTGCCTCTGCCTTGTTGTTAGGAAAGTTCTGCTTCTTGTGAGGAAAACATCTCAGACACAATGCCCAAATCTCAGCACAGATGTCTTTTCTGTATTGCAAACGATCTGATTAACACTGATGTTCGTTCTGATGGGGATTTCATTCACGCTGTAGCATCTGGTTCCTAAGTCCCTGCTGAGTGTGTGCCCTGCAGTCTGCAGACAGGACAGTGCTCACAGGGGGACACAGGTTTTTAGCCCAAGTGGCTGCAGGAGAGGAGTCACAGCCCAGCTGATGGAGGTGCTGGGGCTCCAGGAGAAAGGTGCAGTGGGGAAAGGGGAAGCAGCTGTGGAGGGCAGGTGTGCTGGGGCTGCTGGGGCAGGCAGGCTGGGCACAGCCGGGACTCTGACTGCTGTCTGCAGGGGACAGGGCTGAGCCTTCAGCACAGGGTGTACCTGTGGGACACGTACAGCCAAAGGGTGGCACAGGCTGTGTGCTCTGTACTGTTTCTCATAAACATCTGGTAGTAACCTACCACCCGTAGCCCATGGGGAAATAGCTGGCTTGGCATGGAAAAGTTGCTGGCAGCCTCTAATCTAGGAATATTATGCTTTGCAGGATTTTTTTTTTTTTTTTTTCATTTGCTTTATTATGAAATCAGTTCAGGAGAGGGAGGGGACATGTTTAGGTTGCTCTGCTATTTCAGTTGTGCAGATAGCACCCAAAAGATGTTAAAAAGTTGCCATCCTCTTGTCTATCCCAGGTTGCTCCAAGCCCTGTCCAGCCTGGCCTGGGACACTTCCAGGGATGGGGCAGCCACAGCTTCTCTGGGCACCCTGTGCCAGGGCCTCACTTCCCTCACAGGGAAGAATTTCTTCCTAATATCTAATCCAAACATGCCCTGTGATTGTGCAAAGGTATGTTAGAAGGCCTGAGGATTTACATCAGCAAAGAAAATTCCCCCAGCTCCTCTGTCCTTGTTCTCTGGAAGAGGCCACCTGTAAGTGTGACAATGTCGTTGTATTTTCAGTCATATTCATTGACAATATCTTCACTAGATACAAAATTTTTTTTCTGCCTTATTTTTCTGTTATTTTTTGCATCAGTGTTCATGGCTTGGTTTGGTCTAAAAATGGAGTTGTGCTTTTAACATGTTGGGAACTGGGGAAGCTTCAGCCTCTACAGGATCCCTGTCTGAGCTGAGGATTGCTGTGCACAGGCTCTGGCTGAGTACCCTGAGGTCTGGAATGAGGACAGCTACAGTTTCTCCACAGCTGAGATGCCTGAGTGAATCTACTGGGTTTTCCTAAATGAAAATCACTTTGTCTTTGTGAAGAATTTTGGTGTTAGACTGGTCATCCTCCTGGCTCTTTTCTACAAATAGCTTTTCTTTCCCTTTTTTTGCTCTGTGCTTTTGTATAGTGCTTGTCTTTTTTTGTCTTCTCTCTTGGTATTCAGTAAATGCTGTGTTGTGGTAAAGATTATGATAAATTATGGCACTAAGTATAGCAATAAATATAGGCCTAGTGTATATAGGCTATTGTAGAAGAAATTAGTTTCTGTTCTGCAGTGTGAAAAAAAGAAAAAGACTCATGCATTTGTTTTGTGTAAAAATATCCTGGTCTTCCTGTGGTATCACTTTATTCTCAGATGAAAAAGCCATACAGTTTTGTGCAGGGAAGACTGTGTTAGAATTGTCCAATTTGACCAAGTGATAATGGAAACAATTTGAAGTTTTAAAGTAGAAAAATAAAATCATGGAAGTTATGTGATTTTTTTGGTTGGTGTCTTCAGTCTGTTGCTCTGTAAGATGACTTACAACTGAAGTCTGAGCAAAGCAAGCAGTGAATTTGAACAGGTATGTGTGTGAAGTGCCTTGGAATCCTAAGCTGTGAGTGTATGTGTACAGAAAATAGTTTTAAGGAACAGCTCTGTTCCTCTGGCCTATCATGCTACACTTCAAGGTGCTTTAGAAACATTTCTCTCTAGTGAGCACGCTGGATTTTAAGGTAGCTCAAAAATGTTCCTTCCAAGGAAGTCTTTGCCTTTAGGTTGCTGTCTGGTGTAACACGAGCTGGGGTGCCCTCAAACCTGCAGAAAGTGTACATGGGAATCCTCTCCTCTGCCACAGACCCAGACGTTTCCAGTGTTGGCAGACATCAGAGCCTGCAGGCACGTACTCATGCTGACCTGCCTGTGTTTTTGAGGAGCCTGGTGCTGTGTGATTCTGTGAGGTTGTATTCTGCTCTGCTCCTGTGGGAATGTTACAGAACTGGCCAACTTTACCAGTTGTCACCACGTGAGCAGTTAGTTCTTGACATCTGCTGTGCTGCCGTGGCTGCCAAGTTGCGTAGGTAGTTGGCAAGGAAATAAATATTGATAGACCTTAGCAACAGGTACTCCTGAGAACTCTTGTTCTGGGAATGCTTAGGCCGTGTCCAGTGTTATTAAAGTTGTGAGAGCATTTTAAGTTTATTTATAGGATGTTTGTGTGTTATCACCATCTCTCAGCCCTGGAATGCACGAACGGGCTTTGCCGTGTGAGGGCACAGATGTGTGTCCCGCACCCTGCTCTGGTGACTCATTTCAACTTGTAGATGGCCCACTGCCCCCAGCTCAGGGGTAGCTGATTTACCCCCATGTGTGACATCCCAAATATGTGCTCATATCTGTTCTCTCCTGTGTTTGCTTATCTATCCTCTGGTGGAATGACTATTGCAGAGCTATGTGCATGTAAGTGCTTTGGATACAAGGATTTATTCCTTTTTAGCAATATCCTGACAAAACATTAACATACAGAATTCTCAGAGAATGTGCCAGGTGAAATTAGCTTATCCTGTGAAAGCACTGACTCTAGTGAGCACTGTCCATGAACAATTGTGTGTTCTCCTTGCAGAAATTGAAGCCAGAGAAGCCTGCGACTGGCTGAGAGCTGCTGGATTTCCCCAGTATGCTCAGCTGTTTGAAGGTATGATCACAAAGACTTGTCAAGCAGCTGACACGGAATTCAAGTGGAATTGTTCACATAAATAATATATTTCAGAACCTGACACTTTTGATGGAAGCACTTCCAAATTCTGTTATATCTTCATGCAAACCTGTAGAAAAGTAGTGACCTGGTGTGTTTCCTTGCAGGAGGGACATCTCAGCAGGGACTCAGTAGAATTCTATAAAGGACCAAATCTTCCCTGGTTTTCTTTTCCTATTGTTAGACTGTAACTCAGTCAAAATTTCTGCTTTTGTTATTTTTAGTTGCTTATAATTTTTTCAGGCTCTTTTTCTTGGAGTGCTGGAAATGATGTTTCCAACCACTGATTACAACGAAAACTGCTCTGAGGCTCTCCAGCCTGTGGTCTGAGTGAGATTGCTTTATTGGAGTTTTGAAAAAGAACGTTGGAAAATTCATCTTGCAGTCATAAGTGTTTAGAAGAAATAGCAGCAGCAGCCAGCCAGTCAAAAATGCAATTTCAGCATGTTTTCATGTTGTTAAAACCACAAAGAGTGCTTATTTTTGTGGGGGGAGGTATGGATTTGCTGAGAACTTGTATAATTTTTCAGGCCATACTTGTGCATATACCTTAAAACTGTTTTTCTTTAAAATACGTGTTTTGTTACAAACATTCAAAGTAACAAAAGCTAATCTATTTTTAAGAAACATTTAATCAAAGAACTACAGTTAAAAGAACAGCATTAACTCCTCTCATTCCCACCTCCCCCAGTCACTGCAAAATTGAAAATTTGAAGTCAAGCCATAGAGCTGAATTTGAAAGCTGTATTCCATGGAACCTGCTGTCCCTGGAAATGCTTCCTGTCTGCCTACAGCAGATTTTGTTCTATAATCTGTTGTTGGAAATGTGCATTGCCATGCTTCTGGAAACAAATCCTCTGCATTACCTCGCTGTTTATGCAGTGTCCTGACCTGGCTTGGAAAATTAAGCTTATAAAATAAGCTAAGAAAATACATATGGACCTCAGTGGTTCCCTCATCTGCAAGGCTGAATCTCAGGAGCTGAATCATTGAACTCTTCAGCTTCCAGCCCAGCATGATGTGTCAGGCTCACCACAGCTCAGAGAGTGTATCTCCTGTGCTGCATTGCACCTCACCATGGCAAAGGCTCGTGTAAAATAGCCCCAGTTTTATACTGTAGAAGGTGCAGAGAGCCAAAGCAAATCTCCAGGTTATTTTGTGTTTCTTGCCTATGGCACTTGGTGACTGCAAGCTCCTGGGAATGCAGAAGTGCTTGTCCACCTGTAATAACAGCAGCAAGCAGATCCCTCCATTTATCCTCCCACTTGCTCTAAGGAACTGATCCTCACCTGCTGGAAGGATGTTTGCATGCATGTACAGCTATAGAAATAGAATTAGTTTCATTTCACCTGTGATAAGTAAGTTGAAAAATTGAAAGTCTTTGCAATTACAACTCGGATTTCAGATTCAACTTCTTTGTTCACAGATATGCAGTTTCCTATTGATGTAAAAACTGTAAGGAGAGATCATGAATTTTTAGATGGAGATGCGATTGAGTCACTGTTCAGGTAAACATTAATCGTGAATCATCTTTAATACTCCCAGGCCCCACAGTTATTTGTCATTCATCTTTTCATGCCTTTTTTTTTGTCAGAGACTAATAGAGTCACCAATGCTGTGACTAAAGGAAATCACTTAAGCACATAGTTTAGTACCACTGAAGTTGGTTGTTTTAGGAATTAAAAGGTAAAGTAAGCATGTGTCTGCACTTCTTCTTCAGCCAAACTCTCAGGGATGTTACACTGAGCATTAAGTATCTTTTTTGTAATGTGAAATGTCTGCAAGCTGATAAAAAATAACCAGTTCCCTGCAAGCACGGCAGGCTGCTCTCTAGGAGCACGTATAATGGAGTGGAGGAATTTCCTCCAACTTCTATTCCAGCAGATAGACAGAAAAAAAATATCTTCATGAGATCCGTTCTGTTTTCCTGAATATATTTTGAGTGAGAAGCAAAGGTGTTGATTTGAAGTTTCTGCTTGGCCACAGCTGTTCAGAGCACACAAGTGAACCTGCCTTGTCAGTGCCAAGTCAGACTCACGGCCCTTTGGAATTCCCCATGGAAGGGTGCCAGGATAGTGTGAGGCTTCTGCTTCACTTGGTACTGCACTTGCTGAAGCCTTCTCATTATGAGGTTGTTTAGCAGAGTTTCTTTAGCAGAAATTATGATTCTTACACTTAGGGCACTGGAAAGTTAATCTCCTGGTGAAGTGTTCTGGTCCTTTTCTGTCCTGTCACCTGAATTCCAGTTCTGCCTGTACCAGAGCAACAAGAGGAGTTGTTCACACACACATCTCTAAAGCACAGCAGATATTAGAGAACCTTGGGTTTATTTTGTTTCTTGGTATGATTTCTATCTTGAGTGCTCCTCGGAGACTCTCAATGTGCCTCCTGTTGATGCCACCTATTGTTTGACAATTAAGGGATTGACTAGTTTGGGACCTTTTTGATGGCACAAGCTTTAATTAAAATGATAGATAATACAGTCCTTCCAGGGATACAGGTTCACACCTTGATTTTTATTTTTTTTTTCAAGAAGCTCACACAGAGTTTCATTTATTTTGAAAATCTTAAATCAATATTAAGTTTTTCACAATCGTTAAAACTAATAATATGATTTTTTTGATTAAATGGTTGATTATGGTTGTCTTCTCTAGTTTTAAGATGGCAGAACTGGAAGTATGAACATCATGGAGTGATTATTGGTGCTGGTTTTGGGGACCAGTGTATGGGAGCCTCTAACAGAATGTCAGTCTTTGACACCAATAATGAAGACTCTGTGGTAGAAGATCACAACTAGTTTGGTGCATGTTTGTTTTCAAGAAATGAAATAGTTGAAATTTAAAACTCCTGTGTTTTTTCTCATACCCTAGAAGGTTGAACACATTGAACAAGTATGCATCAATGAAAGTGGAAATAAGCCGTGATAGGAAACGGGTATGTTTGTAAGAGACAGTTCCTGTTTTAATTAAAGGTGTGTTTAGCTATTGTATCAAACATCTGGGTTTAAAAGTGCATGAAGGATTAGCAATTTCTGAACTTTCTATTCTATTCCATCCTGCAAAGCTCTGCTATTTACGTTTTATGTTACATAATGTTTGAAACTTTGCAAGGTCGGTTAGGGGTGGCTTTTGAAACTTCTAAAATTTAACTTGACACATGTTACTGTCCAGCAGCTGCCCCAAAGCCCCATCTCAACATGGCTATCATTCCTTTCCTAAGTAGTTTCCCACCTTATTTAAGTGCAGAAAGTTCACTCCTATTGACTAAACAAAGAAATTAAAAGGGCAATCAAAATGTTCAGCCAATAGGAGCTGGGTAGGTTTTAGCTGCGCTGTCTTTGTGCTCTGCAGCTAAATCAGAGTGGTAGCCACAGCTTGGCTGGGCAACACCAGCTCTGCAAAGCCTCTGGGGCACCTCCTTTGAGGATTAACTGCAAGACTAGCAAGAAAATAATGCCATCTTCTGGAAAAAATATATGCTTTTGGAGAGTTCTGCTCTGTTGTTAGGGAAGAATGGGGCAAGAGAGCCCACAGAGAAGAGGCAGGTGGCTGCCATCTCTCCAATGTTTTGCTGTCCCAGCACTCCCTCGGAATGGGGACAATCCAGCAAAGGGGGCACCTGGGGCAGGTGACAAGGGAGGCTGAGGGCTCCAAAAGGGTGCCACAGATACTGATGCTGCCACAGTCCCACAGCTAAACAGTTCTTTACTTGAAAATGGATGAGTTTTGGTCACAGAAGTGTGAGAGTGTTTGATTTGTTTGGCTTTAGGAAAGGCCATGTCAACCCAATACAATTATCTTTCAAAACCCTTGGATTTGCCACAAAATGGGATTTTTCACCCTTAGATCAAATCTGTCACCTTTTCCTGTGGTAAACTTCCCAGATTTGTCAGCATGCTTGGGAGCCATTTGTCAGCATGTTTTTCAGCTAACTCAGGGCAAACCTTCAGTGTCTGAATGCTCACATTTCCATATGTTGGTCTTGGGGGTTTTGGAGGTTGGCAGAAAATTTAAGTCTCCTTTTCATGTTAAATTGGTTTTTGTAATTTAAAATTCGCCGAAGTTTGCCCTTAAACTGTTTCTGTTTTTTTTCCTCCTTCTAAGAGCGATGACTCTGAAGATGATGAGCCCTGTGCAATAAGTGACAGATGGGCTTATGAGAGGTGCAGCCAGCGGTGGTCTCGCATCGAGAGCCTGGCAGGTTTTCCAGCAGAGGAAGGTGCTGGTGCCTCCACCCCAGGCAGCCCAGTACTGAAGATCATCAACAACGAGGACAGTGTCTTTCTGGATCATGGTGAGAAGCACGATGTGTCCTCAATTCACAGCACCAGCAGTGCTGACAGTGACATTGTTAACTCCCAAAAAGCTTTTGAAGATGTGGAAACCAGCACGAGTTCCTCAAGATGTTCCTCAGTTAAGGTACCTTCACTGGACTCTGCTTTTAGTTGTTCTCCTCCCCCCAGTGAATTTTTAAATATCACCAGTGAGGAGAAGCTTTTGGATAAGTCACCATCTAAAAAGAGGAAGAGCCTTCTAAAGAAAATGGAGAAGCTGCACTTAAGGAGCTGCAACTTAAGGAGTGGTCAGTCAAAGGCCAAACCCATAATAAGTGAACCTGTTCTTCTGGAAGGACTTAATGAAGAAAAGATGAAGATGCTGAACTGTGTAAATATTTCTGACCTCTCTGGCATCCGAACAAAGAACAATTCTTCCTTTTCTCCCCGGAGCTGCAATAGCAGCAATCAGTCTGCAAATAGCAGCACAGGGAGCACTCCAAGTCCTGTTACAAAACAAGGCAGCCCCTGTGAAGGAAGGGGGACGTATGCAGAGCACATGGACTCCAGAAAGCTCTTGCTGGGGAATGGTCTATCTCAGCAAAACCTAAAAAATGACGTGACATTACAAAAGAACCAGATGTTTCAAATGCCACAAGGCCATAAACCTGGCACTTTCCCCACAGTACTTACGGATAGCTCCCTGTCTCCAGCAGACAACTCTTCTGTCAACTGGAGAACGGGGAGTTTCCATGGGTGCAGGAGGAGCCGGAGCAGGAGCGGTTCCAAGGAGCCCAGAGCCCCCAGGAGCCCCCTGTCAGGCAGAGATAACAGGCGGAGTGTGTATGACAACATGCCCAACCTGGACCTGGAGAGTCTGGAGGCAGCACAAGTCGGTGATGACGATGTGTTCTCAGAACTGAACAGTGTCATAGCAGATGTCAATGGTCTCAAAAAGTTGGTGGATCAGTGGACAGAGAAGTTCTCAGATGATGGGGATTCTGACTTTGCCAGTGACTTGACCTCTTTGTATCCACCCTCCCCTAAAGAAAACTCTCTTGAAACAGAGGGCTCAGAAGATAAGACAGCAGGGGAGGCTGAGGGAGAGAGCAGCTGTGGCCTGAGCAAGGAGATTGGTTCTGCAGACCTGACATACATCACAGACTCTGAAAAGACCAACAGGTCAGCCATCCTTGGGTTTGCCTTTGATTCTGTTCACTCAAAATATAATTGCATTACCAGAACAAAGTATTCTAAAGTCTGTCCTAGGTGGCAGGGTCTGCACTGCTGGTGGCAGGTACCACTCCTCAGGTACCAACATCTGACCTCTGCTGAAAGCAGGACACTCATAATCTGCATGAGCACTCAGACGTTGGAATCAGGGAAATTGAATGGTTTGTATTGCCAGAGGCCCTCCTGGATGGGAAGTACCTTGTTTAAGTGCAGCTAACTGCAGGTCATTTAGACTCTTAGGTGCTTCACAGATGCAGGTAGAAAAAAGGGATGGTGGAGATGGTCGTAAGCTTAAACAGTATTTATCCCATAGGCACGGGAAGCAACAGTGGTCTGTGGAAGAGAGCATGAACTTGGAAAGCCTTTCCCTCCAGACTGATGGCCAGTCAGCTGCCCAGCTGGCCCGCACACAAAAGCTGGCGTTGCTGAAGCTCACAGCTTTAATGGACCGATATTCGCCTTCCAGTAAGCAGGGCTGGAACTGGTAAGTTGTCTGATATTAAAGCAACCTGAGCTGGAGAGAGAGGAGTTGACATAAGCATGTGAATTTCCTTGTCTGCCTACATTGCACGTGTTCAAGATGGAGAATTTCATCCTGTTAAACCACTGGCAGCATCATGGTTATTTCCATGCTCCAGGATTTCCTCTGCTGTGGGCTGCACTTTGGCCCCTCGCTGGTGGTCGTGCTGTTACTGATTTTAAGGCACATCATAGTTTCTCTTTAAATTTGCCCAATGTCAGGGCTTTGTCAGAGGGCCTTTGCAGGGGCTGTGCGACCTGAGATGAGAGTTGGCAGGACTGAGAATCCAGCCCTTCCGCATTGAGTGTCTGTTTGAACTAAACCAGTGACAAATTCAGACACTCAGAGGACTTACATACATCAGTCAGCATTTTGTGACAGGGAGCTGGTACTTGAATATAGAAAGAATGAAAAAACCCTGCAGTGCCGTAAAGGGATGGAATGTATTTCCCATGAGGATGCTTTATTGAAGTTAATTTCAGCAATGAAATGAGGAAGTCATCCCTGTAATTGCCTTTGCTGATCTTCTCTCCCTCCTGATGCTGTGTGTACAGGTGTGTGGCAGAATTTGGGGTTGTGACAAGGTACAGCTCAACCCTTTCTGATGAGTGTAAAGCAGCAGGTGGAATGTGCTGGACAGCTAGTGACCTGCATGTACTGGTTTTTGTTTCCAGGACCATACCAAAGTTCATTAAAAAACCAAAAGCCTCAGACTACAAGGACAAAAATGTGTTTGGGGTTCCTTTACTTCTGAATGTGCAGCGAACAAGCCACCCCCTGCCCAATGGCATCCTGCAAGCCCTGGAGTATCTGAGAAGCCACTTTCTTGACCAGGTAGGAACTCGAGGCAGCCCAAGGCAGCTCTGGGCCATGAACAGATCTGCTCCAGGGAACCAGACTCTGTTTCTAACTTTGGTGAAGGACTTTCTTGCCCCCTAAGGCTCTGAATAGGCAGAAGGGTGTAGGTCTGAGCAGACGGCCTGCAGGGAAATACCAGTGCTGATTCCCTCCATGAATGCCTTTAGCCCTGTGCTGTATTTTTGTGCCTTCCCTCACTGAAACCCTCAGCAGTCGGGTCTCTTGGTGCAGGCAGTCAGGCTGTCTTTGCCTGGGGAGGTGTCATGTCTCTGCTCCCTAAGGAGGCAAATCTGCCAGACAATGTCATTGTTCCCTCTGTTCTGTGGCTGCTGGTAGTGCCAGAGCTAATGTGAAAATTAATCTTGTTTCATCTGAAGGGCACCACTAAGCAGAGAGAAAACATTACAGCAGTGCCTGTAACAACTTTTTCTGGATCTCAGCTCTGTGTTTATCCCCTAAGTGGAGATGGCAGTGGAAGTGTGTGCTGCATATGGTATTTCCATAGCATAGCTGCAGAAATGGAAGACCTCGTGACATGAGACATGTTAGTTAGAGAGGACTTTTCTTCCTGTGCTTTGCCATTGTCTAGGTGTGTAATATCACACCAAAGTGCAAAAGTGTGTGAGTTCTGTGAAGTGACAAAGCAAGTGTTTTTCGTGTTGAGGTTATGGTATCCATTCAGTTCATATAAATAAACCAAAGAGTGTAAATACCATCTCAGTGGCACAGAGTAAAACTGTCACCAGAAGATTTGGTGGGGTCAAGCTCATGGGAAACTCCTAAATCTCACTTCTCTCTGAAACTCAATTGACAATAAAAAAAAATTAAAAAAAAAAAAAAAAAAAAATTCCCTCAAAACGGTAACTGCCCTTTGCCAGCCTGTGGAAGGATTAGGTGTATCAGATGTATCAGGTGTCACAAGGAGCCTTGTAGATCTCACAGTCAGTTTGTGTGAGCCAGCACTCGATGTATGTTTGTGTTTGGTGGACACACATTGATGAATTTGAAACTTAGAGTTGCCACGTGTAAACACAGCCTGCCAAAGAAAATGGACATACGTCAGTGGTAGTGATTTTAAAAGGCAAAATGAGTACTTTCACATTAAATTAAAAAAAAAAAAAGCCAAACAAACATGAAAATTGGTATGTCACAGCTGGTTCTGAGGGCATCAGGCATGGTTTGCCTCAGAGAAATGTCTATGCGGCTTCTAATGATGCAAAAGTATTTTAGTGTTCAATCCCACTGCCATAGGATATTTGCTATTACAAGGAAGGTGAAGGATCACTTATCTGTCCGAAGTTTGATTCTTAATGACTTCTCTCTTTGTCTCTAATAATTTCTTTTACCCACAGGTTGGCCTGTTCCGAAAATCCGGTGTTAAATCCAGGATTCTGTCTTTAAGAGAAATGAATGAAAGCAACCCAAACAATGTCTGTTACGAAGGGCAGTCAGCATTCGACGTGGCAGACATGGTGAAGCAGTATTTCCGAGACCTTCCTGAGCCTATATTTACTAGCAGGCTCTGTGAATCCTTCCTCCACATCTACCAATGTAGGTACCAAAAGCTGTTATTTTCCAATGCCTTGGATATCTTAATATTCAGCTGTAGAAGGCAGTGGCCAGCCTAGGACTGGTGCCATGTCCCCCTGGAGGCAGAGGACACAAGTCAGGCAGGATGTTTCTGACGAGATGAGTTCTTTGTGGCTCTGGACTTGAGAGCTTCCCATCTGCATGCTATGAACCAGCTGGTTCTCTTTCTTGAAGGATGTGTGTGATGAAATGCTGCAGCAGCCCCCTTAAACTGTGTTTTTAAACAGTCATTTCCTTATGCAAAATTAAGAAATAACCTAGTCCCCTTGTTCATGGCATGGCAAAGCTCCTTGAGTGAGCAGTCCTGTTATATTGATGAGATTTCTTTGTTAAGGTGCCCAAGAACAGCTGCTGTGAAACAGCTGGGAAATGCCAGCAGCTTTCTGCCTGTGCTCGCACTGTTACTGTCCTTGAGACTCAACCCAGAAAAGGACACATGAAGCTGAAATACTGCATTTAATGCAGTTTTAGCAGGTTCTATCTCCAGTACTTTGCCCTCAAGGAATTCACTTTCAAAATGCAGAGGGGTTGGGGAAGGAACTTGAAGTAGGGCTAATAATGTTGTTGGGACAAAAAAGTTTCTGCTGGTTTTGAGAACGGGTTTTGATAGGCAAAGTGTGAGCTTTCTGAGAGGACTGGTTTGCAGCCTAACCTGTGTGACTTTTACTGACATAAGTCAGTGTGCAGCTGCTGTCTTGTGTATGGTGTGGGTTCATGAAAGCCCAGTTGGGTTTTATTTCATCACCTGTCAGGGTTTTAAAATTTTGTGTGAAAATTATTTGTTTGTTTGGAGGAAGTTTTCTTTTTGCATTCACACATCCTCCTCTGTAAGGAGGTGCCCAATTCCCATGTCCAAAGGATGTATAACAGTTTTCCTCCATTTATTATAATCTGGCCACTATCTACCTCCTGTCTCTTGTTTTGAAACAGCAAATGCCCAAATTCTACTCACCCCACTCACCCATCTTCTGCCAGATGTGACTGGAGGCAGTGCACAGATTAAATTACTCTTTTGGAGATAAGAATCGTGCTGCTTTCACCAAGAAGTGTGTTTTGTGTGTTCTATATATGTGCTTCTACCTGAAGGGAAGCAGAAGTGATCTTCTACCCTTTGCAGTGGTGTTAATTGGAGAAATCCTTGTGGTGGGGACGTGTGGCAGGATGAACCAGACCCACTCTCCTGCAGGAGCTGTTTGGGCAGACAGTCTCACTGGGGGTTAGTGTGAATTAAAATCTGTTGGCAAAACACCAGTCTCTGAATTATCTGAGAGCATCTGTTCTCTTCATGCTTGAAGCTGAAAGGAAAAGACAGCAGAGCAGCTACCTGCTCCAAAGTATCACTGCAGAGTAATATTTTATGGGGAGACAGGCCCTTATTTGGATTGTAACTCAGTTCAGATAAGTTCATTAGCATGGTGTTCAAGATAAATTGCAAGTCAGGCAGCAGCATCCCTGGGTGTGACCGTGCACTTGACAGGCAGCAGGAGAAATGGGCCATGTTTGATGGGATAATGGACTTTCCTTGTCTGCTGTGAGCTTGGGACAAGGAAATGGAGGAACCTACAAGCTCAGCGCTCTGCTTGGGACCCTACTGCTGGATGCTCCTTGTGCAAGTCACGTGTGATTTTTGTCATTGTCCCTGTTTTCAGACGTGCCGAAGGACCAGCAGTTTCAGGCTGTCCAGGCTGCTATTCTCCTTCTCCCAAAGGAAAACCGAGAAGCTTTGAAAATCCTCCTGTTCTTCCTGCGAGATGTGGTGGCTTTTGTTGAGGAAAACCAGATGACCCCAACCAACATTGCTGTCTGTCTTGCACCTTCTTTGTTTCACCTCAACACCCTGAGGCGGGACAGTTCCTCCTCGACCAGGTATTGGCATCTTGATGCTGGCACTGCTGCTGTCCACAGTGTTCCTGGCTGGAGCAATTCTTTCTGTAGCTGGCCTAGGCTCAGTGTCTGATTTTGAGGGGGAAATAGAATGTGTGCCTTGGGGTTTGCCTGAAAATCTGCAGCAAATCTGGTTGCTGAGGTGCAGCAGAAGCTGCCTGCAGTGCATGGAGTGATTGCGGCCGCTCACTGCCCAGTGCAGAGGGCAGTGGTAAGGCCCCACTGCCATGCTCCTGACCAGCCTGTGTGTGTCCCTCAGCACTGCTGCACTCCCCTGCTTGCCCAGGAGCCCAGCCTGTGGCCCAGTGCTCACATTAAAGTGGCTCTAGCCATTGGAAATGTGCTTCTGCACTGGCAACCTGAGCCCAGGTGCAGCCTTAAGGCCCTGCAGATACCTGGCAGATTGGAGCAGCTGCTGGCACTGGTTCTGCTGGGTGATAAGGGGATCATTCCTGCCAAATCGAGACACAGGGATTCTGTAAATTTATCTTAATAAGTAAAAGTATCTGGGTTGCATAACATCCCCTGCTGGTACGTGCAGGGAGGAAGGTGCTCTTGGGCCAAAGCAGACAAATAATCTCCAAGAGCATTCATGCCTTATCTGGCCTCCTGAGGCAGGGCTGTTTGCTCTGCTCGTGCTCCTGGGCTGTGGACAGATGGATCAGGGCAGGAGAGCCCAGCTGGCTGTGAGGGAAGCATTGTGCTCCCGACAGCGTATCGAGCTGAACACCTCACTTGGGGATCTACAGGGGAGCACCAGTCCCAAAGCAGAAGCTGTCAGATGAGCTGTTGGCATCTTTCAGGCTCTGGATAGCACAGGGGAAGGGAAAGAAAACGCTAAGGATTTTCTTTTGAATGTCACAAAACATCAGCAAACGCCTCAGGCATCCCTGTGCTGAGCTGGCACGTGGCAAGGGAGCCACGGGGCCACGGCGAGGGCACCTGGGGATGCCATGGAGTGGCAGCAGCAGGTCCTGCTGGATTGCTGTGCTGTTTGAGCTCCTGGGAGCTTCACTCTGGGAGTTGTACCTCTTTGCTTTACATCAACACTGCTCTGAAATGTTAGGACCAAAGATAGCAATGGCGTTTTCTCTTTGTTGTCAGTGTGTAGGAGCCAGGATGCTTTGAAGCTTTAGCTCTGCTGTAACTGTGCATTAATGCCTTGGTGCAGGGTTCCCACTTCAAAGGGTATGAGCTGACAGGTCTGACTCTGAGGAGCAGCACTGAGGACTATTATCTTCCACCCAATTTCAAGCCATTTGGCAGGAATGCACATAGATAAAAGTTTCAGAAGCCAGGACTAATGATGTAATACCATGAGCATGAATTAAAAGAGGGAACTGTTTTTGAAATGTGTTGTGTGTGGTTTGGGCCAAAGGATTTAAAAGGTTATACATGGGCTCTGCAGTTATCAAAAGAGCTTGATATTGAAGGTTACACACAAATAAGTTTGGGGTCAATGTTGTCCTTGGCCAAGTGTGTGATGATGTGTTTGGGGAACGAATTCCTTGACCTGCCTTTCTTGGGTGTCCATTACTACTGGTCAGTAGCGCCCTGGGCATCTTTGGGATGTGCTGGGAGGGAATTCTCCCTGTGGATGTTCTGCAGTCCTACATGGAGCCCTACATGGCATGTGCAGGTCCTTCAGGGCAGTGTGTTTTGTGTGTGGTTCCCAGCACTTTGCTGGCTCAGCCTTCCTTTCACCTTCCCCTGCCCAGATCCAGTCAGAGGAAGTGCAGCTTGGGGAAGCCAGACCAGAGGGAGCTGAGTGAGAACCTGGCAGCAACGCAGGGCTTGGCCCACATGATAATGGAGTGCAACAGGCTCTTCCAGGTACGTCCTTCACTGTCACCCAGCAAAAGCTCTGGGCAGCGTGGGGTGGGTGCCCTACTTGGAGCAGCAGCTGGGCCATTGTCCCGCAGAGGTGCCAGTCCTGCTGCTGCCAGCAGAGAGAAAATGAGTGTCATTGGGAGCACTCCTGCATTCCCCCCTCCATCCCCAGGGCGATGGGCTTTGGCTCCATGGGCTCGGGGCCAGCTTAGGGAGCACCTGTGGGGCAGTGGCTGCCATGTGCCCAGGCAGGGAGGCCCTGGCCATCCCTGCTGGACAGTGGGTTGAAGTTTTGCTGCTGGGGCCTGGCCAGAGCAACAGCCATGCCTATGCCTGGCCATTGACCCCAGTAATCTGAACCTGGACCTTGGCCCACAGACTGACTTCCCAGCTTGACCACGGCCTTTGCCCATCATTATGGACTTGCCTAGTGATCCTTAGACCGTGGCTGACCCTGGTTGCTGTCCCTGGACCTGATCCTGACCTCTCTTGCTGCCTCACCTTCCTGGCTCTACCTTGGACCTCATCGCCGTGGATGTGTCTGATGATCTTTGCTCTTGGCTGACCCTGGCTGCCATCTCTGGCCCAGCTCCGGCACTGTGGGATGGGGCAGCTGCCCTGCCAGCCCTGTTGTCCCACTTGACACCTGGCCCCTTTCCCTCAGGGGTGCTGTCCACACTCCAACAGTCAGCTCAGACCTTCTCATGCTCTTCTCCAGCTCGTCTGGGCAGGGGCCACTGTCCCATGGCTCCCCTGCACTGACACATGGCCCTGCCCCAGGGCTCCCCCAGTGCTGATTCCACAACCAGTGCCTGGCTTCTGAGTGACACCCCACCCCGGGACAGCTGGGATTCCCAGGAGTCTGATCCCTGCATGGTGTCAGTCTCCAGCCTGGACAGGGCTCCTTAGTGTCCCGCTCCAGCCCCAGCCCAACCATGGGTCCCTGTTTCCCCAGCAGTGGCCTGAACCCCTCTGCCCAGCTCCGAGGCCCCTTGGGGTGCCCTGACACCACTACCTGCCCTGTACCCTCTGGTCTGTCCTGGCAGCTGGGAGCTGGCCCTGTTCCTGGCTGCACGGCCCCATGGAATAGCTCCATGGGGACTGAGCTACCCTTGCACACATGGACATTCCACACCCCCTGCTATGACCACTGCTGGCTCCAGCCCTGAGCTGTGGGGCTGCCCCTCACCCCGGGGGGGCTGGGGTCCTGCTGGTGTGACCCCCACCCTGGCAGGGCAGGCATTTGGTGCTGAAACTCAGGGACTGCCCTGAGAGGGCTGTCCCCCTTCTGCTGGGGGCCACAGCTCGGTGTGGCAGCCTCTGCCATGCCCCTGCCTGGAGGAACACCCAGGTCCACTGCTCTGGACCCGGACCTGGACTGGTCATCGTGGCCACCACTGGACTGCGGCTGACGCTGCTCCCGCCACTGAACCCGAGCGTGCGTGGCCCCACGAGCAGGACTCGGCTCGTCACCACGGCCACCCCCAGCCCGCCGCCGTGGCCCCAGGTAGGGCGGGATGGGCCCTGGCTGGCGAGGCACTGCCCAGCCCTGCCCCGGCACTGCCTCAGCCCCGGGGGCAGGGAGAGCACGGCCCTGGCACGGGTGTGGGTGCAGGAGGGGGACAGGGAGCACAGCACAGGGCCTGGGAGCTGCTGGACGCCCAGCACACGTGGCTGCCGCGCTGCTGTCACTGCGGCACCAGCGCCACGCCTGGCGGGTTTGTGGGCAGTGCTCAGCCACCGGGACAGTGCATGTGCACAGGTCTGCTTGGTGAAGTGCCAGCTGGTGCCCACCACATGAGGTGCTGGACACTGAGCAGCTGTGAGCCGAGCCCTCTCCAGCTCTCTGTACATGGAAGAACCTGATGCAGATCTCTATTATCTATATATACAGATACATATATATACAGATATATATATGTATATATGTACATATATATACCCACATGCCTATGTCAGTGAGCACCTGCATCAATGCAACACCTGCTCTCCAGTGGTAGCACAGCTGCATTTCTGTGCTGCTTTATGAAGTTTTTTTAGGAGGCTCAGAGCAGAGCCTCCAACAAACCCCAAGGCAAAGGCAGGAGCTGTGGCTCCTTGTAGTTGCCCAGGATTGATATGCACCGCACAAAGCGGTTTGCCAACTCAGTACGGATTTGTAACATTGCTGCTGAGGGGAAAGGCATTTCCCTTGTGCTCTCCTCAGAGGGAATTTGTTTAACTGATCTGCTCCTCCCCTGGGCTTCCTGCTTCTCCAGGTAAAACTGCTGCCTGCCTCCCCACACCACCAGAGATGACATCAAAGGCCAGGAGACCTGCTCATACCTGGCACATAAGGTAAAGTGGATGGAGGGAGTATGGATCAGAGTATGGTTGGCTCTGAGAGTGTGGGGGCTGTACTGTGGCTGGAAGGTTTCCTGGAGGTACCCTTGGGTGTTCTGAGTTAATGGGCTTTAGCTCCTGCACCAGGAATTGCTCTGAGCTGTGCTCACAGCCACTGGTCTGCCTCTGTACCTGCAGCTGCTGAAGCTGCACTCATTTTCTCTCCTTTCCCCCTGCCCCTCTACTTTTCTTTTTTTTCCCTTACCACAACCCCACTCCAATAGACACAGACAACTTCAGTTGTTTAGTCCCTTTATTGTTATTCCACAGGGAATGCTACATCCTCTGCACAGGCTTAATCCCCAGGATGTCGAATCCTTTGGCCATGACGGTGGCAGTGGCTTCGCACAGCAGCAGCCTCCACATGTTCACCTTCACGATCTGGCCTGGAAAACACAGAGAGAGGAGCTGGAGCAGCTGCTCAGAACAACAGTTGTTCCCCGGGGGAGGCCCCTCCACCCACAGCCTGGCCCTGGACTGGCACACGGAGCCCTTCCTGCTCTCCCCAAGCCAGGCAGACCGACCATCCCTCCTGTTTCCAGGTGCCTGGCTGCTCCCAACTCTTCTCAACCTTCCTGCCCAGTGACAACATGGGCTCTGCCAGTCTCTGTCAGTCCTCCCACATGGACACAGTAGTGTGACAACAGCCCTTCCAACACAGGGTAACACCCCGGAGAGTGCCTGCACCACAGGATGTGACTGACACAGGCGCACGCAGCACCCCATGGCCAACACTCACCACTCTGCCTGTCCTTCTCAACGCAGTAGCAGCTGTCGTAGAACTCGGTGAAGGTGGTGGCCAGCTCATACAGGTAGTCACAGAGTGTGTGCAATAATAAGTCCTCCAGGATCTTCTGCAGGATCTCAGGAAACCTCAGGATGCACTTGCCCAGTTTCCACTCCTTCTCATGGTCAAGGATAAGCACCTCCTCCCTGGCTGCCTTCCGCAGCATCTGCTCATTGATATTGGCCAGGCGAGCAATAGCCCTGAAATGGTCCAAAACGGAGTCTGCTCATGAGGGTCCCACTGCCCAGGGCCAGCCTGGTCTCCCTTGCCCAGCCCTGGGTGACCAAGCCAAAGAGGTCAACCCTGGGGATGCCCTGAGGGAGATCCAGCAGGGCACTGCAGAGGAACAGGGAGGGATGGGCTCTGGGCACCTGCATCAGCAAGGACAGCTGATGCTGCCAAGCACACCAAGGCTCAGGGTGCCAGAAAAACTGGGGGGCATGGCAATACCGGAGCTGAGCAGCTGCTGGAACACAGATGCACCCTTTTGCAACCACCTAAATCCTCTGATTAGCAGAACTCCCACAGTTCCCTCCCTGGGCTGTGTCATACAGAGTCGTTTCAGGTGGCATCAGACACACCATGTGCAATGACAATTAAAATCTTGTCTGTGGTGCATACCAGTGTAACTGGCTTCTCTTACCAAACACCCCGAACCGCACAGATGTGACTGTCACCCCTTTGCCCATATGTCCCTTTGTAACATAGATGCTGAGAGCACCAGCACCAACTCCAGCAGCTCCCTGCACCCCACACACCTGATCCGTGTGAAGGCATAGAGCAAGTAGGCAGCTGTGTTCCCTCGGTCATCCAGCATCTTGTCAAAGGAGAACACGTAATCGTTCAGTCTGTTGTGGGACAGATCTGCATATTTAATGCACCCAAAAGCCACCGATGTCTGGGCAGCTTTCAGCTCTTCTGGTGTCAACACCTGGTGCAATTTTGAAAACAGGCAACAGTCAAGAGGAAGAACGAAGCACAACACACAGCCCTGGTCTCTCAGCAGGGCTCAGGACAGCCCAGGCTGCTGAGGGGATTTACTCACCTGGTGCTCAGTTCACACACACCTCTCTGCTTCAGGGCACCAGACAAGCCCACACCCACCCCTTGCTTCTCCTGCAATCCACTGGCACCACTGGCCTGCTGAGGTTAGGGCTGACTCCCTCTTCTGACAGCCCACAGCACCTCTGTGCCCCACAAAATGCCAGGTGTGATGTGCTGTGCTCCCACTTCTTACAAACTGCAAGTACACGCAACAAATGTCTGGTCCTCCAACCCTTATGGAGCGTTTTGGACAGTCCAAACACTTGCAAACCCCTCTCTGCTGGAACAGTGGCAGCAGGGCAAAGCACTTCGTGCCTGACTCCTATGAGCACTTTGGAGATTTTCAAGGTGATTTTTTTTTCCCTGCTTCCTCATGTTCCTGTTTAAAAAAGGACTTTTCACTTTCACCCTACACTGCACTTCCCAATTCCACTGCCTCACACTGTGCTTGGACAGTTTGGTCCTTCTGTTACATTCTGTGTCTCACACTGTCTCTGCAGGCCATCAAGACAGACAGAAATCTCATTAAGCAACGCAGAGACCATAAGTCTGTGAACACATCTGGGAAGTTCTCAGGAAAGACAAGCAATCTGTCACAGCTACCTTGTCCCGTTCCTTGTCTTTCAGCTTGTCCATGGCTCGTTTCAGCCCTTCCTCCAGCAGGTCTATGAGACGCACTGTGTCCCCTGAACGAGTTTTGAACTTCTTCCTGAAAACACACAGCCAAAATGACCACCTGCATAAGAGGCAAAACACTTCCACCCTCTGCCTAGTGACCAGTAAGCTTAGGAAAAAAGCACATGGCAAAGCCCTTTGTATTGAAGAAATTGCCATCAGACTGACAGCTACAAAACTGAGAGAACACCCACAGCGTGGTCAGCAGGAATGGCCAGGAGGGATTCAACAGTCAGAACTGTCCAGACATTAGGCAGGACACAATACCAGTGCCAGACTTGTCCCAGCTTTTGTTTCATCTACCATGAAGCAGGTAGAAAGTAATGAAAATCGTGGCCTTTACCACTGCCATCTCCCAGTACCACATTAGCTTCCACCAGCCAATCCAAGTGCCCCTCCCCAAATGCCAGGCAGCAGAAGCCAGGCCCAAGAGGGAGTGTGACCACAGCACCAGTGACTGTGTGGATCAAGGACAATGACACAGAACAAAATGGATCAGTTACAGGTAACAGCACAGAATGCAGTGCTTTCTTTTACACTTTTTTTGGTGTGCCACGTACATACTCATCAACAAATGAGAGCAAGTCTGCTGCATTCACTCAAACTTTCTCTCCAAGGCACACAGAGAGGAAAAACTAGACCCAGACACTTACTTGTCTTCTCCCAGCACCACTCCAAAGGCAGCATGGGCCACTCTGGTGACTTTGGGATCGTACCAGCCAATCATCTGTCCAGCTGCAAACACTGTTTGGAAATGCACAGACTGCAAGGAATAAACACCAACAACTGGTTCTCAACCCACTCCTCCAGGTGCAGTTTCTTCACAGCTTTATTCTCTTCACAACAATGCTCTCACAATAGAGCAGACTTAAAATGCTTCCAGCTCCACAGACAAATTCCACTTCAGAAAGTTCAACCTTTCTAAGAGTTTTCCAGCTTTACAGAAGCAGCAACTGGCTAATTCCCATCACTGCTCAGATAAGGAGTAAATGTACCAATCACTCTGAAGACCCTGTGGTGTTCTACCTGTGTTACTGTTGCATCCATCATTTCACACACTCTGTGATGACCTGCACCAACAGTTACAGCCGAGGGTGGTGTACTCACCTGGCCACTATCGACAACGTAGATAAGGATATCACCCTTCTCCTCACACAGCCTGTGCTTCAGAGCGGCCAGGTCTGATGTGTCATACGTGTAACCTCCGTCTGATTTCATGATTGTCAGCGGGACAGGGAAACCTGGGACGAACACGACCTTCCGGCCATCATCAACCTGGACAAATCCTACAAAAGCAATGAAAAACATTGTGTTGGATCACAACAGGGAGGCTTCTGGGCCAGCAGCAACACTTCCCTTCCCTGCTGCTATCAGGAAGAACAGGCCATACACTCACATAATCAGTAATATGAAAAAACCTACATGAGAACTCCCTTGTGAACCAACCAAGTCCCATTCTGTACAGCACTTTCAAAACTATGCACATGGAAGCAGATATGCACAAATGTGGCCTTACCAGAAAAGACCTAATTCAAAAACTCCCATCACTGGCATCCAGATCTGCCTGTACAGCCACAAATCTATCACAAAATATGGCATTAAAGGCAACAGAAACTCTACAGAGACACAATGAGGACTTTGCACGGAGTCTTTCTGAGGTAAGACAGTCAGAACACTTCAGATGGTGAGACTCAAGAACTGCCAAATCCAGACAGGAACACATAAAACCAGAGACTTTCTATGCTGCATTTGGCTTGCCAGTTTCAAAGTCAACATGATCCAAAAATCCCACTGTCTTCACAGAGATTTCTCAAAGTTCCCATCCAGTCACAACACTAAGACCCGGAAGTCTGTCATATACTGCTCCTTGACTATTTACTCAGGATACGATAAATAGTACCCTGTGCTATTGCCTACAAATATCACAGACAAACTGCTTTTGATGTCAGCAAGAAAGATTCAGGCTTTCTGCAATGAGGAAAAGCCACGAAAGATCCACTTAGGAAACGTGGCTGAGAAAAAAAGCAAAGGTGGGGAACATGCAACTTGAAAAGCATCAGCCCTAAGCCTTGCTAAACAGGATTGAGGTTACCATGCTCATCCTCACAGCTGCAGAACTTCTGACCCGAGACCAAAAGCCTCACCTTTATCTTCAAATTCTTTCACAATGTCTTTCATCATCTCATGGTAGAAGGATTCCCCTCTCTCTATGATTGTGATGTCCAAACAGTTGTAGATCTTCTGGAATTCTTGAGGGAAACAGAACAAAATACTTACATTAAAGGCACACAGTGGAAACCAATGGCAAATGTTTACCAGTGGGTACAGCAGGGCCCAAAAGGCATTATCTTGGTCAAGCCGTCAGACTAGGACTCTAGAGACAAAAGATTTAGCTGAAAGTCTCCACTTAAGACAGCCCAGTACTTTGGTTGTACTGGCCTTTTGCTTTCAGCTTCTCTTAGCAGTGTGGCAGTGATTTTCAAAAGAAAACAGAAGGGTGTGCTCAGACATAAAGTGAGGAAAGCCACACTGTTCTATGGCTGAGACATGATTCCAGATGTGGCCAAGTCACCTCTGCGTGACACGTCACAGATGAGATTCCAGGCTTTAATGAAGTCAGGGTTTTTGCTCTGCAGCAGCACCACGCATTGGTAGGCTCGCTTCTTAAATTCCTCCTCTGTGTCAAACCTCCGCTTGGATTCCTACAGGGAAACACGTGGAAAAGCACTGCTTTCTCCCCTGAAACAAACCACTGCTCCTAACAGGTTCTCCAAGCACGCTCATCTCAAGACAGAAAGGCTGCGTGCTTACACAGCCCTTTGATCATGCCCCATACAGACAGTTCAATACCAGACACCACAATTCATCACCCCGTGGCTGGTTATTGCAATAATCTACTAACAGTGATTTGATTCTTACATTTCTCCAAAACTATGCTGCAATTTGTAAAGCTCCTCAATCTGCTTTTCAGATGCTGACATAAACATCACACCTATCTGCTACACATACCTTGTAAAAAGCTTGGAGGTCCCCAATGGGAGGAGATACAGTTAAGTAATCCGGAAATTTGTCCTGGAGGTGAGCAATGAGCATTCCAAACTGGGTGCCCCAATCTCCTAAATGGTTCAACCTTGGAGCAATTAAAGAGGACAATAATAATCATCTCTTAAACAATGCTTTAAGATACACATATTTTAAAAATATGTATTCTAAAAGAAACACACATAATACCAGAAATCCAGCCCAGGCAAGCTCCCCCAATTTCACTGCACTGAAGCTGCTGCCCACCTTGATTCCTAACCCTGCTACACTTGCTCAGCTTAGTATCTCCTGCACATAAAGGGTTATTTGCTATGTGCTTATAAACTAAGACCAATACAGACCAGAACAGAGACACAGGGACTGCACAAACAGCCCAGCAAGCCCATCACACCCAGCCACGGAGTCTCACCTCAGAACATCGTAACCTGCGAACTCGAAGAGCCGGCACATGCTCTCCCCGATGATGGTGGAGCGCAGGTGGCCAACGTGCATCTCCTTTGCAATGTTGGGCGAGGAAAAATCCACCACCACCTGGGACATGGCACCAAAGGAACACATGAATAAAAGGCCATTACCACAGCTAGTATGTTGATCTGGGTTTTGTTGTGGGGAGTAGGGAGAACGAGGATCACCTCTCAGCAGGGATCCTCAGCAG
Source organism: Pachycephala philippinensis (assembly GCA_013397055.1). Classification (NCBI taxonomy): domain Eukaryota; kingdom Metazoa; phylum Chordata; class Aves; order Passeriformes; genus Pachycephala; species Pachycephala philippinensis. Next base: position 629,318 of record VWZT01010444.1, on the reverse strand, counting down.
GGAACATGAGAGCAGGCTTCAGCCTGGGATTTGCTGCAGCCCAGCCGAGCGTCAGGGATCACTCCCAGACAGACTTGGGCACAACACCCACCCCCAGGGAGCCCTGTCCCTCACCCACCAGAGACCACACCAAGTACAGGTGACCTGCCCCATGATCCTAAGCCACATCCCACATACTCTGCTCTAACAACCTGCTGACATGGACCTCTGCTCAGCACATCACTTCAGGGGGGAATTTCAAAGCTATCTGCAGTCCCAAACATTTCCCCTGTAGCAGGATGGCTGTGTGCTTACTGCTGTACCTTTTTCCTTTTGCCAATAGCTGGTGGTTGAACTCCATTGATCAACAAACTGCTCAGCTGCTTCGACACAAAATCCTTTCTCAAGTGGACATTGATAAAACCTTTGCAGAAAAAAGCCAACAATGAGTGTTGGGGCTGCAGAAGCACCTCAAACCATTTTTTGTTTCCTTCCCCCCTGGATTTCTGTTTTCATGCATCAAGCACAAGAGCACATGAAGTCAGCTTGACAAAACGTTTTTCAGTCACAGGACAACAAAGCTGTCACTAGAAGACAATTTCTGTTCCCAGATTAGAAGAGTCTGTTCACACCACTATGCCCTTCGCTGCAGGAGTCAGATGCTGCAAGCTACACCATTGACATAATTTGTTTTTGTACACTGTGATTCAATGGTGAATTTATAGAAACAATTTTTTATGAGAAAATAAATAATTTGGTTTCCGGAATGCAAAACCAAATCCTGCTTCATCTTTTTAAAAAAATTAATATCCTAAAACATATAGTTTCATCTGGGAAATTCATGCTCATGGTATGACACTGTCTTACTTCTCCTGCTTCACAGAGCCAATGAACAAGTCCTAGCCCTAGAAGGGCAGTACCACGGGATTTGTGTGTTTATGCTGAAGCCCCAAGGAATATAAGCCCTGGTATTTTTCCCTGGGTCACTGAGACAGAACAGATGCAGCAAGTAATAACCTCCATGCTACTCCAGCCTCTCAGTTCTGAGACAACAAGGTCTCCTCACCATGCAAGCAACAGCGAGAAGGGCTGTCGAGTTTTGCTGTGATTTCATGACTGTGGCTTGATTCCCATCACCAATACTGAAAGAAGAAAAGCTGCTGCCTTAAGGATCAGTGGAAAAATTGCTAATTAAAGGGCTCAGGATCATACCTGCCAATTCTAATATAGAAGTAGATTTTCTGCTGCTGCACAAGTGTGAGTGCTACAAAGCTCATCAAGACAGAAGAAGCTAATTCACCCTGTAACTGCAGTTCTAAATCACAAAACAGCAGAACTCAACTCAGCATCCCTCTCACGATAAAACTGCCCTTTTTGCTTTTAGATATACAAAGTGTGTAAAATGAAACTATCTTACCAGGACCAGCAATTTCAACCTTCTCAATGCATTCATTGGCAGGAATATTTTTTGCTATTTTCTCTGCGATTTCTCGTGGGATAACCTTCTGTTCCCTGGTTTTGAGCAGTATCTGGAAAACAACAAGATCAAGTAAAATTCAATCCTCCGAAACATTCTAGACAGCAAAACAGAGAGCACAGATACTGAGGCACTGAAAGATCCTCGTAGTCCTTCAGCTTCATAATACAGAGACACACACACACAAAGAGAAATATGTCTAGCAAATTTTATAGATTAGATCAGTTCTCCACAGCACAAGCCTGACTAGACCCAGCACGTTCACCTCCTTCTACTCAGAGCAGCCCCTATGTCAGAAGAAAATCTCCCAGGCTATTTTTCAAAACCTGGTAAGTGGTTTGGCAAATTTGTATTTTTCTAAGCTAGTGAAAGGGACAAACCCTTTAAAAATCAACATAGCTGGCACAGTCCTTCACTGCTGCACAATCCTGTTGATCAGTCTCATGGGTGTCCTCAGCTCTACCAACATTCACATTTGAAGTTCTGAGCTGTGCCTCCAGCAGATGCTGAGTGTGGTTTCAGAGCAGGTCTGTTTATTTATGATTAAACACAACCAAAGCAAACTGCCTTCAGTCCTGTCTTAGTCTCGAGCTTAAAAAATAAATAAGTGAACAGATTAATAAGTGAATAAATAAATAAAATCCAACAACCCAAGAAAAAAAAGATAATGCCAGCACGACCCAATTTTCTTCAAAAAGCATCAGAAGAACTGCTGTAAAGTAGCTCTCCTTTTCCCTGGAGACATGAACGGCCCACTGTGTGGAATTCAAAGAACAGGACACAAGTTTACATACAATGATAGCATCAGAGTGGTTTGGGTGGGAACAGACCTTTGAAGATCACCTAGTCCAACTACACAACTTCCCTGTCCATTCCCAAGGCATCTTCTCACATAGCTTTTTGCAAATGTTACAAAAACGTCCTTTAGGAGGATTCTGTGAGCTAGCCCAACCCACCCCTTGCAAAACACGACATTCACGTTGTATAGAATTACCACAAGGTATTTGTTTCTGAGCACACGATTTTCTGGTATCACTGTGATGTGTTTGAAAACAATCCCACTGAGGCCACAAAGAGCATGTACCTCTTTGTCAACTCAGAATTTACACTACTGCTTGTATTTGCTACCTTGCCGTTTACTGTAAAATGTATTTCTTCTAAAGTTTCAGCTTTCTGTTTAACCTGTCATACACAGGATCCTTATGAGATGGTAAAGGCTTAAACAGGGCAAGAAAAGCAAACCTCAAAAGCCTTTAATGCTACTCAAAGCGTACACTACAGGAAAAATAAATGCAAACTCAGATTATGGGCATGTTACACCAGATTACAGGCGTGTTATCTGAACCATTCCAGAAACGGTTACCACACTCCTATTACTCTAAGGAGCAAGCGGAGCTCCTGGCTGAAACCCCAGGCATTAATATGCTAATGAACTCCGAGGAAAACAATAGGCATTTGTGAGAGTCCTTTCCACATCAGCGCGCTGCAGGGAGAGGCTGCCGCCTGGCACGTACCAGTGCTGCCCCAGGCAGGGCACTCCGATGGCAGTCCCAGTGACCCTGACCCGTGTTCCAGCTCTGCCCACGGGACACCCTGGGAAGACCTGCACCACAGCCAAGTCCCTAAAACAGGCTGAAAGAAAGTCCCCAACCTGCTGCTCTCATCCCCTGGCTCCGCCGTGCTGACACACTGCCTGTGTGAGCACAGCCAAGCTCCAGCCCAGCGCACAGCCTGCCTGCCCAGGGAACAAACTCCACAGCCAAGCCCAGCACTAGGAACCCTTATTCACCACCACTGCTGACAACCTGGAACTCGAAACCCTGGCTGGAAGAGAACCGTTCAGACACCGAGTTATGCGAACCACGTCGACACAGGGAAGCCTGGACTGCTCGAGAATCCCAACCGCGACTTAATTGGGGTAATGCGGCGGTCAGAGGAGGGGCAGCGCCCTGAATCCCGTGTCAGTGCAGTCACCCAGGGCGGCAGCACAGTCACAATATGCTAATGAGACCGAGGGGAGACACAGGATCTGGGAGGGCTGTTTCTGCCTGGCACTGCAGCCTGGAGCCTGCTGGCTGGCACGTATCGTATCCGTGCTGCCCGAGTCACGCTCATTGTGCCGGAACAACCTGGGGCAGCAGAGTTCCATGCATGGCAGTGCCAGTTCAGTGTCAAAATTGCCAGTCTAACGGGTTAATAAAGGTGAATTGACAACAGGACATGTAAAAAAAGGAGTTGTTTCTGTTGAGATTGCCAAATAAAAGATCTGTAATTACTACTCAGTCACTCAAAGGCATCAATGCATTGGAAATTTAGGCATTTCAGCACCTAAGCTAGAAGACACTACCTTCTTTCTCCCACGTCTCCTGGTTTTACTTCAGCACAATCCCAGCCCACTGAGCAGGCTGAGCAACTGCTGAAGTGTCTCTGATCCTGTTTGGGTCCTCTTTGGTCAAAATCCCTGTATCCAGGGAATTAACAAGAGATGTTAAACAAAGAACTGAGCCAGAGAGGTACAAAGGGCAGTGCCTGAGCAGCAATCCACACCTGGCTGGGCTCTGAGAAGGCGCTTCCCGAGCACACCCTGGCCTGACAATGCCCAGTTTCTTCTGGCTGGAGCTCAGGGAGGGCAGTTTGCGATGTAAGACACAGGGATCCAAGCCCAACAGGGCAGCACCTGGGCCCCTCTGCTCTGCCGTGTTTGTTTGTGAGCAGGACGAAACCACAGCACCCACAGCAATGGGAGGGGTGAGCCAGGAGGGGAAGCTGGAGGTGCCCATTTGTCGCCTGCCCTGTGAGAAGGGGGTATGTGACACAAACAAGTGTGGGGGTATTACACTTTCCTGGCACTAGAGAAGAGCAGTAAGAGATACGCAGGTGTTTCTCAACATTTTGCAATTCTCCAGAATTGTGATTTATTGTTTTGCTGTTTTCAGTTCCAAACATACAACTCACTAATTGGTAGTTAATTGCACATCATTAGTAAATCGATGCAGCACTTAAATCCTGATTTGATTTAGATCCCACGAACCGAGCAGTTTTTCTGTGTCACACACATTAACTCCCTCATAGCAGGCATCTGAACAGAGGTTTAAAGGCCAGCTCTGTAAAGGCCAATGCTTCCCTTAAAATGCCATTAAATACTCACTCAATTCTCAACCCAGGCACCTGCAGCAAGCCTACAACAAGTCCAATACTGCAACTCTCACGGTGTTGTCTATCACTTAGCTTCCAACAGACAACATCCCCATTTTTGCTTCTTTGTTGAGATTGTTTACATCGCTTACCTGTGATATGCCCATGGCACTGTTACACTGGTAGTCCCCAAATTTGGGCTGCTGACTTGGTGTCACCACCAGAGGAGGGTTTTCTAAGTCTGGGTAGGCAGCCTGAATGGCAGCTCCAAAGATCTCCTGGAGACAGCTGTTGATATTAATCATGCTTTTGGTTGATTTACTTCTTTCCTCTTGAAGGCTCTGAAAAAGAAAACCACCGAAATCCAGAAGGCTAAATTCACAACATCTGAGGAGCTGTTACATCCCACTTTTCTCCTTGGCTGCCTGGCAAAACACAGCTTACAGATTTGGCTGACACCTCCAGGCATAGGAGCAACATATACAACATAAAAATCACATGATTCTCCTGCTGAAGCTCCCGGCACAAACCTTCCCCTGACTGCACGGCTGCAGTACTCCTCACACCTGTGTGGCTGAGCCTGGGACAGAGCTCAGCTGGGCCAGCTGGTCCAAAACTGCCCAAGACATGACCATGTGGGCTTATTGACCCACTGACATTTTCCATATAGCAGGTTTCTGTTTAAGGAACCAAGAAATATCTGATGTGCCACCGATTAAGGTGTCAGAATGCAGAGTGAGCATGCTGTCACACATCAGTAGCTGTAACAAACTCCCACCATTTATTTAGCTTATCCTAATGAGAACAAAAAACCACACAATACAACAATAATTTTTTATTCCTTTACCTTCTTAAGGAAGTTTAACCGGTACTTGAGTTTTGCGTTTTCGTCTCGCAACCCTGCCAAACTTGGGGAGACTCCCAAGCACCCAAAGTTCTTCAGATGCTCAATTTCTGCAGTTAACAACTTGATCTCGTTTTCCTGAAAAGCAAATTGAGTTGTCAAACAGTAATTCCTGGTGAGGGGACAGGAGGTGAGGAACTGCCAGATCTCAGACACAGTGATAGTTTGCCTTGTAAAGGTAACAGCAATGACACGTAAGTTAAATAATTCCAAACAATAAATATTTAAAGGTTGCTTCTACTTGTGAAGAAAACAGGGATTCTGAAACATTCTTTAATAAAGGCAGTGAGAAAATAATGTTACTAAGACACAAGTACAAGAAAGACAACAGGTTATGCTATTAAAAGATATTCCCCAAATAAACACTTTCTCCAGCTTTTTTAACCTAATGAAGACATCAAATGATTTGACTCAAAATTCCCTAAAGCCTGTTTCACCATCTCACAGGCCACAGTTCTCTTTCAGAGGAGGAAACCATGATCACTTACACAACCCCAGCAAGCTCAAACCCCACCTAGAGACAGGAATATCAGAAGTACAGTGTGCTGCTTCACAGGGGCGTTTCTGCAGGGTGCACTCACTTCCACCTGGCCACACAACCTTTCCTGCCCTGCCCAGGAAGGAGATGTATGTCTTCTCCCTTAAAACTGACACAAGGCATCCAGGAGCACTTGGGAATTTCAGGAGGGCGTCTATGTTCCAAACAGACTTCCCCATGTTCCTCCAGACTTCACAACCCCAACTTAGACAAATGTATCAGCAGCAAAATGGTTGGAAGCTGCTGCAAGAAGCAGGAACCTTCCTCACCCCATGCCCTAAAGAAACCAAATAGCTGAGCTTTCATCTCTGTTGTCCATCTCTTGTCCTCCCCCATAACAGGCTTTGTGCCCTGAGCCACAAAGCTGGCTCTGACACAGAACCCTGGAGGCTACTGAAGGTTTGAGGGACTTGGTGCTGCTATGGAGGGAGGCAGAGAGCACTGCCCACCCTGGCTCGCCACCCCCTCGGCTTCCTCATCCAGGCTCTCCTCTGCCAGCACTTCCACAGCAGGACACAGCTCAGGCTATTACTGCAGGCCACCAAACCTTATCAAAAAGGGCTCATTTACTTTGTTGCTCCTGAAACAATCAGACTATTTAATTAGGAAAAAAACTGGGCCATTGAATCTCTTGGTCATGTATGTCCACCTGAACAACAGCTCCCAGGAATGCTGCTGTAAGTAACTGCACATGCTTAAAAACCTAGGCTGAGGCAAAACAATCTTAAGATTGGCCTATTTGTGGGCCAAACTAAAAATCAGTACTTTTGAGGTCATTCTTCAGTTGTGCTTCAGTTTATGGCATACTTCTGTTACAGCCTCAAGGTCTCCTCTGCTACAGGAAAACACAATGCTGCTTCCTGTGGTTCAGATGTGAAGAAACACCAAACCTGTATCAAATCCTCTGGTTTGGCATTTACACAACTAAAATCATTGAACAGCACAGCTGTACCTCATAAGCAACTCACTTCAAATAGTCCCATTTCAGCTTTTCTTTTCAAAACCCAAGGCAGGTGTCCCAAAAAGCAGTTTTTCTATCATTTACATACATAAACAAACCTTCCCCCATACAAGCAACAGCACACAGATTTGCATATTTTCAACTTTTCTTCCTGGCCTGACCTGGTAGCATTTCACATAATTTATAGACCCATTTGAAAAATCTTCTGTACTTGAAGTTAAAAAATAGCACAAGGGATTTCATTTTGTTTTCACAGCTGTGTCACTTTAAGTTTCAGCAACCATTATTGCTACAAACATCAGAGCAGTGACATACATAACTCATCCCCCAAGCCTAGAATGTGCTTTAAAAATAAGGGAAAAGGTATCTTCTACCCCTAATATCACATAATCTGTAAATTCTGTGTCCACACAGTATTATCTTCCCTTTAGTGAAGTCACCAGCTTCAGGACAGGCCTCCAAGACCCCAAGGAGAATTCTGCATCGAAGCCAAACATTCTCCAGAACCTGAAAATCACATTCTGCTTTTGAAACTAAAATCCCTGCATGATCAAGACAACAAGCAGCTCACAAGTATTCCTCCTGCTTGAAAAGATTCCCCCAAAGCTATAACCACCGGGATATTTCAGTACCATTGGCAAGCTTTACAGAACAGGAATTTGAGTTGGATTTTCCTGCATAATCACAAACACCTCTGGCCACCCAAGGGAAGACTCACAGGAGGTGAGATCACCAGTATCCTACTGGAACTTCTTTCCATACTGCTACACTGCAAGTGAGGACAAGGAAAGGGTTTATCCGTGTGCACGGTGAGAACCCAGAACCACGGTGCCCGGGAATCACCGACCCCTGGGCAGACATCTGACCCAAACAGTTCTTCCCACCCAAATACAGGGTGACAACTAGCACTGTAATGACTTGGATTTGCCCAGGAGGTAAAGAGCTCTATAACAATGCCACAGTTCAGCAAGTTTCATCTACTTTTTTCCCGTGACTGCACCAAAACAGCAAATTCACAGCACTGGCACCTGGAAGTATTCGGGATGGCCTCATTTCAGATGTGACCAAGCCCAGTGTGTCATCCCAGACTGCCACATTTGTCTATCCTGTTTAGTGCTCCTCTTCTTCAAAAAGTTCCAGCACCAGTCCTTATGTTGTTACTCAAGTGTGAACTGAGAGCAAAAGGTTTCACCATGGTGGCCCAGCTGCCTGTTGACCCCAGTGTTGCTCCTTGCCATTTCAGTCTCCCTTTTTTTGTGCTCATCAACAGCTAACAGAGATGATGAAATGAAGCTTTCATTCAAAATGACCCAGCAGAAAAGCCTGAACTCAGCAATGCTTACACTGGGTTTCAGAACTGATGGAGCTGGGATCCCAACAGCTGGGCTGGGACAGCCACACAGCTGAGCACAGCTTTCAGCTCCAAACTGGCAACGGGGCACCCCTGTTCGGGGAACATGGCTCACCACTCTCCTCTCTCTGGTGCCCAGTGACAGGACACAGGGAAATGAAATGAAGCTGTGTCAGGGGAAGTTCAGACTGGTTCAGAAAGGTTCTTCACTGGGAGGGTGCTGGTGCACTGAAACAGGCTCTCCTGGGAAGTGGTTGTGGCACCAAACCTCTCAGAGTTCAAGGAGCATCTGAAATACGGTCTTAACAATACGGTTTAGTTTTAGGTAGTCCTGTGAGGAGTGGGGAGGTGGACTGGATGATCCATGGGTCCCTTCCAACTTGAGGTATGCTATGATTCTGTGACCTCCATACCCATAACCATGTTGCTGAGCTTGCCTGGAACAAAGGTCTTTAGATCTTTACCTCATAAATGCCCCTTACTATAGCACCCTGCGATAAAACTAATTCTCTAGCAAAGATCTGTGAATGCTAGATGCTATTGAAAGGATATTATAAATTCTACATTCTTTCTAAAAAACCAAACTACTCTACAAAACTACAGATAAGCCTTGTAACTCCTCTCTCATGGTACCATGCAAGTGAGGAAGGGAGACAATGCCAATACACCTCTCATCTAAAAGATGTGTAACTGAGAAAAGGAAGGAAAAAGCTGCTGTTCAGGCCATGAAGTGTCACCCCCTGGTTTATTCCACCTGCACTGTCTAGCACAACTCGTCAGTAAAGGGTCATACCTGATGACCACCTCATGAGAAGCTGTGGGAGTTACATGAGGCCATGCTGACATCTCCAAGGGCTCTTTGGTCAGCTGAGTACTAGAAATCTTGCCCTCACCTGTGAATACAAAAAAACTGCAGCTTTTTCTATAGGACCAAAATCATCCTTACATCTTCCCTTAGCACATAAGACTGTCTTCCAAGAACCCTACTTGAGTAGGTAGGTAACATGAAACTTGCACAGGCTTCTGTCTCTGGGCTTTAATACGACAGAGCTTTTCTCCGCCACATTTAAAAGTAAAATTCATGAAGGAGAGAAAATGGCCTGAGAGAACATGGCAAAGGGAGCAGAACACCTCTCTTCCTTCCCCTCCTTGCCTCCTGCTCGGTTTTATCTCTACTCCTACTCTGCCAAGCCCTGCTGAGCTGGCTGAGCACACACTACTTGCTCTTTGTTGGGTTATTTTCCTGCAGACCGGCTCCCCACAGGCTCCAGGGCACGCTGCAGCTGGAAACAGGGAGCATGTGGCTGGGACTGACAGGCAGATTGAGACTCAGTAATCCTGCATGGCCTCCTTCAGCGTCCTGGAGTTAGAGCTGAACACTGTCCCTCCTGCTCTGCTTCCAGTGCCTGGAATCTGCTCATGGACTACAGACCAAACAGCAGTGACAGCAAAGGGAGAACCGCCTTGCCACAACACCTGAGATGTCCTTCCTCTCCTAGCAGCAACAAGGCAGAAAGGGAAAATCAAAGGCAAGAAGGAGTTGCAGAGATTCAACAGACAGATTTATTATCTCAGTGCCTGTCCTATGTTTAAGTTGTGAGCAGAAAACATACTGAAAAGTTGCTCAAGAGCACACAAGTATGACAGGCAAAAACCCAAAAGCCAAATGTCCAGAACCTCTCAGCTGGATGCTCCCGGGGCAATGTATGAGAAGTGAAGCTGGAGGAATCAAAGCTTTCCTGAAGCTGCCTCTGCACTCTGCTGTCACTACTGGTCATTGACTAGGACAGACCTGACAGTTTTATTTTTTATTATTATCGTCACTGAAAAGGGAGAGGGTTGTCACCATATTTTCCCAAACCTAAGCACTTTATGGCTGCAATAGCCCTGTTGGAGGAGGTCAGGGTGCCAGCAGCAGAGGAGCCTGCCCTGGGCTCCCGGGCCGCCCGGACCCGGTGCTGCTGCCGCCCACGGCCTCGCTGGGTGCTCCCTGCCCGGCCAGAGCAAGCCACGGCACCAGGAACGGGGCGGTGACACCGGGCCGTGTGGGGCCGGTTCCCGCCGACTTTTCCGGGAAGCTTTTGCGGAACGCTCCCACGATCCCGCCCTCATGCCCAGGGTGTGAGACGAGGCAGCGCTGCAGCCCTGCCCTCAGTCCCGGGAGAGACCGGAGCAGCCCAGGAAGCGCTTCAGCCCTGCCCGCTCTCCGCCTTCCCCTCGCAGACAGACCCTCCGCTCCCGCGGGGCCCAGCGACTCGCCCGCGGCTCCGGACACTGCGAGGGCTTCGGTACCGGGGAACTGCTCCCGGGGCTGGCCCGCCACCTGCGCC